>MU122121.1:341284-525151 GCA_014904905.1 Wilcoxina mikolae CBS 423.85
ATATGTACCCATGTCAGAGTCGGCCGTCAGAGTTGATATCAGTTAGACTGCCGTGTCAGAGTTGAAGTTAGACTGTATGTCGTGACGTTGGGACCGCTTGTCAGAGTTGAAGTTATGTCATATATGTAGATATCAGTTAGACTGCGATGTCAGAGTTGAAGTTAGATCGTATGTCGTGACGTTGGGACCCCTTGTCAAGTAGAAGTTAGAATATACGTGAGTTGCTTGTCAGAGAAAAAGTTATAAGGGATTCACCACTCTTTCACTGCTCTTTCTATTGCTCAGACTTGAATGTTGGGCCACACCACCAGACACCTATCTCGCAACAACTTAGGGATCACTTTATGTGGATCCCAACACACCAGTATCGCTTGATATGGTTCAGCGTAGCATCCAGAATCATGAGAGTTAAAGGGGCGAAGGAAATCCTGAATCTTGTGCTCACGCAAATCGAGCCAAATCTCTCCATCGATACTCCATGGGCAATGACCGCTCTCCTGAACAGAAGGTGAACAAAAGGAAGGACTTATAACTCGAATGTTGCATTGTATGTAGAATATCATCATGAATCTGCACATAGTGAGAGGTTGCAAGGCTGTGTGGTGCTTGAGGATGTATCTTAGCTTCATACACGTACTTAGGTATGTACTGTAGGAAAACTTACTCGGCAAATGTCTCAAGCCACCAATTAACCTGGGTGTGGCCTGGCGCCCTTAATTTAACAACCCTACCAGCAGCTTTGATAGTAGCCGACAATCCCTACTAGTGCTCAATACAATGGAGAACTATAGGCAACTCAGGCAGGTGGTTCTGACAAGTGCGTCTGACAGTTCCAAAGGCTCATCTTCTACTCCGACACTAGTTTCAGTCTTGCACAATGATAACCCAAGACAGTAAGTTTCCCATCAAATGAATCATAACAAATACTGTTTAAAACAATGCTAGAGGATACGACATAGCGTCAGAGTCATCACGGCAGTGTCAGTGTTAGAGTCGTCATGGCAGTATCACAGTCATCACGGTAGTGTCAGTGTCAGAGTCGTCACGGTCGCCAGAGCAGTGTCAGAGTTGTAAAGGCGGTATCAGAGTCATCAAGGCAGTGTCAGAGTCGTCAAGGCAGTGTCTGAGTTGTCACGGCAGTGTCAGAGTCTTCAAGGCAGTGTCATAGGACGAATTGCCTTCTATTTGCTGATATCTGAATATAAAATGAACAAAACACAAACATAAACTACCAACCTGATCCAAACGCCTAAGAAATCCAATCCCAAAAACCCTTACAGTAGATGCCAGTTAATTGGAAAATAAGGGAGACGTACAGGAATCAGTCATTCAAAAGTCCGACCTTCCATAGCGCAATCACACCCAAGAAACCAAACACAATAACGCCAAGAAAACTCAGCCCCAAAAAACCCAAAAGGAACCTAAAAGAAGCCCAAAAGAATGTAAAGAAATCTAGTCTCATCCCGAGGAAATATTAACTCCCATTCGCATCAACATCCATCGCATCATCATCGAGATCAGATTGACCAATGATTCTTGATTTCAACGTCTCTGGAGAGATTTTACCGATCAGGGCATCGTAGACCTCATCTACATCCACGTCTGCGCTGGCTTTGGAGATTACCCCAAATGCATAGAACACTGGTTGCTGTTTCAATCTCATTGCTGCTTCGATCAATCGGTCAATCGTGGCCATGTTGACCAAGCGGTGTGTGTACTGGATATATTTTTGGCCGATCCGGCGAACGCGTGACCACACCTGATGCTCCATGACATAATTGACTCCCTGCTCCAGCATGATTGAGTTCCGGCAATTATAGTGAAGATTAAGATCTTCATTGCCTGTCATATACGACAACACTAGAATCCGGACTCCATCCTTTTGGATGAACATCTCTTTAATTCTGGCACGGACATCGGTACCCATAGCACTATGGATAGCGAAGCAGTTATAGCCTAAGACACGGCAGTACTATGTAAAGTCAGTGACAGAAGTCAGGATGTCAGAGTTAATATCAAAGTAGGAGAAGTGTCGTCACAAGGGGAGTACTGACCTGTTCGACAAACCACTGTGTAATAGGCCAATATACTCACAGTATCACCTTCTCACCATTGTTCTGATTGTTGTTGCCCAAAGGTATGTTCTTGCGGAGCCAATTCTTCAACCAGGCCAATTTTGGAGCTCCATACCTCATTGCAGCCTAGAAGCGAGGATGACTCATATTCGTAACCTTGTTGGTGGAAGGTATCCGATCGGTCTGCCCTGAGAAAGCGGCAGCAAACATCTTAATGATTTCTGCCACCTTGGTTATATTGGACCTTCAATTGTCAGACTTATTGCTCTCCCACAACATTTGGGCTGGGCTGGTCTCTGAAAACATTGTTGCGGGACCAAGGACTGGGGCAAGCGCAACGATTCGAATGAATCGCCAATGAGGTTGGAATCTCTTCATTAGTTTCTTCCCATCATTCGCTACTGGCGATTGTCCATCATCGTCTGCTGTTACGCCGGTGATGCTATCCTTCAACTGCTTGTAATTGCAGTCTACTAATTTCCGGTAAAAATCGTGCCCACCTGAGGCTTCAGTGTAGGTGACCAGTTGGCATTCCATTACCATTTGAGGGATATTAATGATCGGCTGCAGATTATCGAACGGGATTCTACTGACCATGGTCCGTCGGAGCATCAATGTCCTTAATATGGTGAAAGAACTTTCACCAACTGCTTGCTCAAAGCGTTGCCACTTTGCCACGGATTCCTGAGTTTCACTGGTTTGCCTTCGCAATGCACTGATTGATTCGATTAGATGGAGCAAATACCAGTCCCACGCCTTGGTGGTGCAGTGGATAAGAGATCCATACATAGGACCTTATTGGTATGGGTTAGCTATTTTCGTGAATTCGACATCAGGTGCTGTACCCAATACAGGGTTCATTTCATTCAGCTGCCAGTCGTCCACTTGTGGTTGCATTGCTACCTGGTCCAAAGTGTCAGGAGGCAAATTTTCTTCCAACCATGAATCCCACTGTAGAAAAGTTAAAACCCAACGTAAGTCCTCAATCCCGTTTACCAGTGGAGTCGCAGTCAACATCCATTTAAACTGTAGCTCAAGGCGGAACAATACTGCAGCCTGGAAAGGACCATAACTTGCAGCTGCGGTGTTGACTATGGTTCCATCAAGCCTTCTTGTTTTCCCAACCGGCATCCCGCAGACTCTGTGTCTATGAGCCTCATCAATAATGATCCGCCGAAACCGACCATGGCCCCAAAAACTGCTCACATCATATCCCACGATGCCCTGCCGATGGTAGTAGGTTTCAATAGTCCTAATCACAACATATCGCCTTGGGTGACCGCTTTTTATAGCTTCACGATGATCATTTGCTCTCCAAAATTTAGATCCATAATGGAGACGTGGTTTGAGCTCGGTATATCTTTTTATTGCGTTTTCCCATTCCAGTACCATTGGTTTTGAGCTATTTCAAGATTAGTTTCAGTTGAAAAAATGAGAAGATATATTTCGATATCCGGCTTACCATAATATCAATGTTGAGAGGTGAACCTCCCAACAAGGCTTTGGTGGTGCCTTTTCGACTTTCTGTCTCTTTTCTTCCCACGCTTTAATATCATCTATCTTGCTCTGCCATTACTCAAGTCCAGGAGGCAGTTGTTTCAGTAATTGCTCGTTCTTATTGACTTGGTGACAAATTAATGCCAAGGCTGTCAGGGTCTGGTAACTGTCAGCATTGCACTGTTGTCAGAGTGTAAAAGGATTACCTTGCCGGTACTGCAATCATCAGCCAATAGTCCACCCTGCTCCAGGCTGCTTTCCTTGTCTGCCATACAATTAACAGCAACAATGGAGCTGGGTTGTTGTTCTTAGTGGCAAAATGTCCTGTTTTCCATGGTAATTCCTAACACTTTACACGACTCTTCCACATTCTCTCTCTCAAAATCCTCGTTGTTCATTAAATCAGCCAGCCTACAAATATAATTAGCCGTATTCTAAGTTGACAGTGCCTCATCGGTGCTACAACAGCTCTGACAGAGACTCTGACATCAGTGCTGCAACGGCTCTGACAGAGAGACTCTGACAGCGGCTCTGACAGCAGCTCTGACAAAGACTCTAACATCGGTGCAGAAGCGACTCTGACAGAGACTCTGACATTGGGGCAGATAGCAACTCACCAGTCTTTATAGACGTTGTTCATCGTTTCATCCTTCAGTGCTTGGCTCTCAACGTCATTGCCAGTGCCTCCTTCGTGTTCCATTATGGCCATGTTGTCGAAGTCTGCATCATTTTGATTTATATTCTCTATATCTTCCATCTCGAAATCCAGGTCCACTGGTTCAACAGGCGGAATATCCGGGGTTGAAGGAGTAGCAATGTTAGTTATCGGCAAGAGCTCTGGTTCATCGTCATGCACTGGTGCAGCTTCCGGTGCTAGATGTTCATCCGCTTCATCATCATCGAGGTTGATGACCTTGTGGGCTATGGGAATAATCGATTGGAGAGGATCTTCAAAGTCCTCATCGGGGTCGGGCTGAACTGCGACAGGTATTTCTCGAAAGTTGGGGTTGATTGTTTTCTTTACATAAATGACATCTATGTCAGAGTCGTCCATAGGTACGGTCTCTGGTGCGGTGTAGAATGCTATAAACAGGCGACAACCAATTTCCGCAATTGTACATGCCGAATTCCAAGTATCTGCGGTTAGTAGCCCAATTTTCCATTGGTACCGGGAGATTATATCTCCATCCTCTGGTCATAAATAGTGGGTGGACGCTATGCATCGGTCAAAGACCCTTGTAAATTCCGGAAGGTGGAATTGTTCGGTTATAAATTGAACGAGTTCTTCGTACGAGGTAGGTGTCCCAGGTTCCTGCATGAAGTCCTTGATTGCAACAGGTGCTGGGTCATAGTCAACAGGGAGATCTGATTCGTGCCACTGAATAAGAAGATCAATTGCGGCCGCTTGCTGTACCTGTTGGATCCTTGAGGTTTCTGGGATAGATAGCGCTGGCAAACTTGATGCATAACATTTTACCGAAGACCTCTCGAAATCTGCGCCAATCGACAGAGGTGAATAATCACGTGTAGGGGGGATTGGTGGTGGTTGTGCATGCCTAGATCTGGGTGGCAAGGACGATCTGGATGGCAAGGGCACCCCCCGAAAGGTAGGTGTTGGTATTGTTGAGAACCCTCCCACGCGGGAAGTTGACCTTCCCCGGACTGCTGATTCCCCCTGAGGCTGTGACCCGGAAGGGCCTGGCGAGCTGGAACCCACTTGGACAATGGTGGTACGATTTACCAGTGTACTTGGGCCTGACTTCGGCGATGGCTTTGGCGGTGGGGCTGGCTTTGATTTTGATGGCCCAGGTTTTGGTGGGCTCAGTGCTACTAGCTTGGCGGGCGGCTTAGGTTTAGTAGGGGTGGTGCCAGTCTTCGCTACGTTCCGAGTCTGTTGCCTTAACAGGAATGATACTATACGACCCATGGCTCCAAGGTCGTAATCAATGAGCGCAGTCTGGGGTGTGATTCCCAGAAGATCCCGGGCCTCCTCTACGAGCGAAATCATGATGTCAACAAACTCCTAATGTCAGAGTCAGAGTCAGAGTCAGAGTCGGCCCGCTATGAGGAGTAGAAGATTTACTAACCTGGTCATATGTCTTTACCTCGCCTGGCTTCAGAGTTGGATAAAGTTTTAGCAGGCTGTGGACAGGAATAACTTTGCGATTATGTCGAGTCTTCCACTGTTTAACTTCATCCAGGTGTCGCTTGAACGATTGCCACGCAAACACATTATTGATATCCTGGGTTGACTTGTTGAGCACACCGGCAATGTTCTCTTTTGTCCAATTACTGGTCGATGGCCACGTACGGGGTTGTCACTTTGGCGGCATAGTGACGTTTAAGATGAGACAGCAGGGAAAGAGATTGAAGATAGAGTTGTGGGAGATATGAGTATGAGATTACTAGAAGATGGAATGAGAGATATACTCTACTAGAAGGGGAGGTTTAGACGTACTTAGCTATTCCTCGCGTACCAGATACTGCCTTTCTCTACAAAAACGGTACTAACATGCTCGATGCAAGCCGAACCGAATTGGGGAGCTGGAAGCGTATGGTTAGTTTTGAGAAGGCATATACGAAGAAGATTCTGAAAATCTAGTTTGTAGAGAGGGGTTGATTGAAAATGCAAAATTGAAGGTTATGTTGAGACAGACTGCGCAGGTGCAATTATGCATTATGTGCCAACATGTGATTCGCTACCTGTTTGGATTAAGGGAGTAAGCTGATTCTAATACGTTCACCATCAAAGTTCACTCATGCAATCCTTCATTTGCACATCTTGCGGGCGCCACTTTTCCCGACAAAGTGGTCTCACACGCCATCGTCATATAACACATGGTCACCACACAAATTACGTTGAGCCAGAGGAGTCCGATGCTGGGTTCCAACCTAGGGACCCAAGACTCGATGCAGACGCAGATGCAGATGACATTTTCAGTTTTGACGACAACACACAACGTACGGAAGTTTTGCCAAATGCTGGAGCCCCTGTCGACGATATAGTACATGTATCATCATTTGAATCGGATAACTGGGACCCACTTGCACCATTTATGACACCCAAACAATGGCAACTTTGTCGTTCCATTGTGGACACCAACATGCGGAAAACGAAACTCAATAACCTCCTTAAACGACGGCTTATTATTCCCGGCACCAATGCCAAGCATACAGATCAATTATATCAACTCATTGAGGATATGGAACACATGGACAGGCTTGGATGCGGATGGGAGGAGGGTTCAGTCAATGTTGAAGAAAAAGCCACCATATTCTGATACCGGAATCCTATTGCAGCAGTACAATATATTCTTGGCCACCGACCGTTCAAAGAGCATCTCTCTTATGCCCCAGTATGGCAAATTGATGCAAGCGGCGAACGTATATATGCCGAGATGTGGACTGCAGACTGGTGGTGGAAATCACAGGCAAGTTTCCCTCTGTTCGAAAGTTATTTTCAGTCAGAGTGTGTGTCAGAGTATCGCAGTGTCAGAGTGTCACGGCGTCAAAGTGTGCTGTTAGAGTGTCGCGGTGTCGCAGTATCAATCAGTCACGGTTTCAGAGTTCATTATCAAAGTGTTGCGGTGTCAGAGTGTTGCGGTGTCAGAGTGTCGCGGTGTCAGAGTATTGTCAGAGTGTTGCGGTGTCAGAGTGTCGCGGTGTCAGAGTGTCACAGTTTCAGAGTGTCGCAGTGTCAGAGTATCGCGGTGTCAGAGTATCGCGTTGTCAGAGTGTCGCGGTGTCATATGGCTGACACATTTCAGGAATCTTTGCCAGATGGATCGACAGTCGTCCCAGTCATTCTCGGTAGTGACAAAACTATGCTCTGAATATTGAGTGGGGACAAGTCAGCATGGCCTGTTTATTTTAGTATCGGCAACATTTCCAATGCGAAACGACGATCTGTTAAGTCGAACGGATTGATACTGATTGGACTTCTGCCGAGATGTTCAAACGGCCCGAAAACCCACACTATTATGATTGCATATCAAGAATCTATGGCAACAATGCTTCGTCCTCTAGAGGAGCCGGCGAAGAGTGGAATCAAGGTTCTGTGTGCAGATGGTCGCACTGATCACGCATATCCCCGTTTTGCATCATTCCTCGCAGACTACCCAGAGCAATGTAATATAACTAGGGTCAAGTATGGCTGGTGTCCTCGTTGTGAGATTGATCTTGATGACATGCCCGGCTTTAACTGCAGGCCAAGACGATGCTATCCCCAACGATATGAAGATATATCAGTCGAGGCTGCAAACGATGTGGGGTTGTGGAAGTTTGAAAACTGCCCAAATTTCGCCGATGCCCATGTGGATTTCAACATATATGCGAGCATGAACGTTGATCGGCTGCATCAGCTCTTGAAGGGCGTTTTTAAAGATCACACATGGGAATGGATGGTTGATTTTCTGAAAGATATATATGGCACAGAAAAGGCATTGGAGCTGATAGATGAACGATTTTTCGCATTGCCTCGTTTCTCAGATATTCGCCAGTTTGGCGACCAATTGACTCGAGTCAAACAATAGACTGGTAGCGAATACAAAGATATGTTGAAAGTTTGGCTGGCAGCACTTGTCCCTGTTCTCAAAGGGCATCCCAATCACCTCAAATTCCTCAAATCGGTCACTGACTTCATACTGATTGCCAGATACCACTCTCATACTGAAACCACCCTCCGATATCTTCAGGACGCACTTCACGGCATCAGCAGGAACATACATCTCTTTTTACCATACCGCCACAATCAGTCTATAAGCAAAATCCCCAAAATCAATTCCCTATTTCACTACATTGAATGTATCAAGGAGATGGGTTCCGCCGATAACAGTGACACCGAAGTGTCTGAAGCCACCCACAAAAACCTCATCAAAGATGGTTATTGTGCATCGAACAAGGTTGACTATGTTCCGCAGATGTTGCGATGGGAAACACGTCTCTTTCATATCAAGTCGAGAGTCAGCATTCTGCGGTACATGATTGAAGCAGCCCCACTCTCAGCCAAGGTAGATACATACAGAAAGTTGCTTATAGGGGACTCTCATTCATGCGACAAACCAATATCAAGCCTTAACTCCCGTATCAATGGAGTGATGAAAAAGCGCAACACAATTGCATCTCTGGCATTTCCCAATGACATCACTATGTCAGAGTTCATTCAATCTCTGACATCATATTTTGCGGCATTCCGAATGGATCCGGATGCCAGCCCAGACCTGCGAGCCTCTGGGTCCCGAGAATCGTGGATTCTCCATCAAAAGATTCGCATAGCAAACGGCGTCACAGTCACTATACAGCAGCACAACAATCCTGATGCCGTCATAGTTCAAAAAGCAAGATGCGTAGAGAAATGGCGCGGACATGGCAATCGATTCGACCATATCTTGATACAAGAAGATCGAGCACCACGAAATAATAGCTGGGTTCAGCAACAAGGATATCGCCCTGCCAAGTTACTGTATGCTTTTCATTTCAGCGATCGCATTAACACCGGGAAAGCCAACGCAAATGGGAGGGTGGTATGGCACAGTGTGCATCACGACCTTGTATTGGTGGAAGAATTAGAATATCTGTCGTCTGCTATGCCAAATGTCAATCATGGGATGATAATGTGTCGGGATGTTCTACAAAAATCACGACGGATCATAAATGTGTCTTCAGTTGTCATTCCCGTGCATCTTGTGCCGAGTGGTGGTGATGATAACCAATATTTTATCAACCAGTATACATCTTTGGAGACATACAACATGATATACTAGATGCCATCAGCCCACCGCACCAGCTTGTCAGAGTCTGAACCGTTGTCAGAGTTGTTGTCAGAGTTGTAGTCAGAGTTGTTGTCAGAGTTGTTGTCAGAGTTGTTGTCAGAGTTGTTGTCAGAGTTTTTGTCAGAGTTGTCACAGTTGTCAGAGTTGTCAGCCACTGTCAGAGTCGCACCATCATGTCAGTGAGCCCATTGTGGTGAAATGACAGAGCTGGAAGGCAGAGGGCCTATCGTCAACACTCCACCGCACCTCTCGCAGCATCCAAAGGGAATTTGTGTGAAAGAGCGGTTCTGGCTCGAGGAGTATAGGAAGAGGGTGAGAGGATATGATGGGATACCCAGCCGTGAGGAACCACACAATTTGCGTGGATTTACGAATTCTCAGAAAGAATGAGAGAGACCAAGAGCTGGAAAAGATAGAGTGTGTATTTTCGTTGTCTGGTAAGATGATGTCTATCTACTCCGGAGTCTCTTAAATATATACTCCCTGTCGTGCAACCCGTCTCCGTTATCCCTGTATCTCCATATGCCCCCCCCTGCCAAACGGAGTAGCGGTGGTGGTGAAAAACGGATTTTTCCGCCACACCGTGTCAGAGTTGTCAGCCACTGTCGGAGTCGCCGCCGTCCACCATATCTGGGCCGGTGTCAGTCGCCACCAAATAACATGTCACAGTGTCATGCCATCGGCCGTGGTTAGATTATCTTGGGAGTTGTTGTAAAAGTTGTTGCATTCTAGAGCTATGTAAATTTAGAGAGATGTAGATTCTGTAACACCATTACAATTTTATATTTGATAAATGAGTAATTTCAAGATCTATACGAATTAGAAGGACTTGGGCGCGCATTCAATTCTCATAGTGACAAATCATATTCATATGTTCTCATATTATCTTGCAAATCGAAAAACCATACGCGAATATACGGTAGCGCCCCGTAAGCCGCGATAAGCTATGATAACATACCCGTGGTAGTGTGGTAACAGCCAAAACATCCCATAACATAGCAGTAACAGCCATAACAAATCCCAATTACGGTAACGCGGGCACTTTTCCCGACGTAATAGTCTGGTAAATACTACTACAAGAGAGGATTCCAGAACTGGCAGACAATACCATAGCTAGTAATAGCCAGATTGCTCAAGCTTACTTGATGTGATATCTTTGGGAGTTCCCATGATGAGATCATCTGAACAGGTATTTATAGGATTTCGTGTCAGGGGAGGATCAATGAAGTTGTGATATACACCTGACGATAGTGACCCTGCAGATTGGTTTCTGTTAGTTTGTTTCGCGATGTTGAACTTTATGTTGAAAGGTATTTGTTGGCTGCCGACTAAAACCTTGATATATCTGAATCAGAGATAATTAAAGGAGTTTCACTATCCAATTAGTATTAACAGCAAAGATTTAATGTCAACTTTGATCTGATGAGTTGTTCATCAATGTCATTGGAAATATACTGTGTCTGGATACTTAACGATAAGTCACATAGCAGCATATCCAGGGAGTGGGAAGATAACCAATAGGGATACCTCATACTATCTCAGCAACTCCTATACATATTAGAATAATATCATATTCAAACATCGAACTTGTTCATTCACTTTGTAATGGCAGTACCAGGTGCACTTGGCCTTGGAAGTACACTTGGCCTTGTTAGTGAACTTGGCCTCATAAGTGCACTTGGCTCGCAGATTCACTTGGCCTAGTAAGTACACTTCGCAAACAAGTATACTGGGCAGCTGAAGATGGGTAAGCACCCTTCATATATCGTCACCTCACGAATTGCTTTTGACATGCCAGCAATTATCATACCTTACTTACATTACAATTGTTATCATCTATATTACTTATTTCCATTTGCAACCGTGGCTATACATATCCATCTATACGAGGATGTACATACTTATACGTTCCAAATAATGATCTGGACTTATGATTGGTGATCAAAATCTGTTGGACAATACAGCTACTTCATCTTTCACTAGAGGAGTAGGTGGGCACCATAAACCTATAATGAGAGTACGAATACCTTGCTGTTTGGAAGAACAATCTGTAGTAGCAATTCACAGTGAGAACTCACCAGTAGATACAAACCTGAAATATTATTATTAGTTGTGCCTTACTACAATCCAATACTATTTTATACCTGTTGATAAACACAATATTCATGTGCAATGCCTGACTGAGATATTGTCAGAATACCAAGAATGAAATATTTTCTCAGAGATAGAAGCAGTCTATACCCTTGCAACAAACTACAAGGTCTACAATGACCACATCGACTTTTCCAATTTTGGTAATCTTCATTCTAACAAGGTAGATTATGACAAGAGGTACTTTTAGCACTGATAAATGTGTAGGAAGTTTGTATACCAGCTAGCAATTGGAGATAGTAAGAGCTGAAGATTATGGAAGACAATCATTCTTAGGAGTAAATAGATAATATAATATTGTATTAGTTACTTTAGCTCTAAGAGCTTCCATAACAATACATTTGTAAAAGAGGTCCATATGAATAGAATCCATCAATCACAATATCAATGTAGATATTTCTATCGAACCATTATATTTCTTGTTAGGTGACAGAACTTTAGTTGGTCGATTCAATGAATCATTAATAAGTTGTATCAGTGGATATATGTTTCCAATTTTCTGAACAATATGTAATTTGATAGACAAAACTAAGTATAAATTAATTTGAGTTTTGAAAATCTTTCAAAGGTTATGATTACATTACTACAAATAAAATAGATTCAAAATTTCAAAATTTTTTGAAATGTATGTACTTGTATGGATGGATATATCTAGATATGGTTGCAAACAGGAATAGATAAAAAGAGGATATCAATCTTGAGTAAGATAATGGCTACTATATAAAATTACTTCTTGAGGTAACTATATATGGAGGGTGCTTACCAGGCCTTGCCTGACAAGTACATTTGTATGTCAAATGTACATATGAAGCAAAGTGTGCCTGCAAGCCAAGTGCACTGACGAGGCCAAGTGTACCTGCAAGCCAAGTGCTCCTATGAGGTCAAGTATACCTGGTACTGCCATTACATCATCTTCCTCTTTATCCGCAGACCTTCTGGGCTTAAGCATATATATCCATAAAGAAACACAAGATTAGGAGCATACATCTTCGTACATCTGCATAAATTCTACATCTGAACGATACCATAATGGCAGACTTCTAACAGAATCGGCACACCAGAAAACTCAATCACCAGTGCCAATAGTTGAACCCATACCGACGCCATTTATAATGTCCAATTGACCTTGAAACCCCCAAGTCTATTTCCCAATCGAACTCACTTCAGCAGCAGACTTTGTGCTAAGCTTACTCTATCAGCAGGTGTGCAAGTCCATGGTTCCGAATATTTAAGTGGACTTCCAGTTTCTCCAAATGTAAGC
This sequence comes from Wilcoxina mikolae CBS 423.85, assembly GCA_014904905.1. Taxonomy (NCBI): domain Eukaryota; kingdom Fungi; phylum Ascomycota; class Pezizomycetes; order Pezizales; family Pyronemataceae; genus Wilcoxina; species Wilcoxina mikolae. The sequence continues at coordinate 354,040 of MU122121.1, forward strand.
AATTGATACCATTAGTAGTAGCTGAGTAAACCTTGAATCGGTGGTGCCGTTGGCTTCCACCATACCATTTCTCTTGTCCAATACGTTTGTCAACATTATCTCAGGAGTAATGCCATCGCAGCCACTATTGTACCTCTGTAGGAGTCAACTAGCATAATTGTTTGATGTACTTATCTTGGTCATAGCTACTGCTATTGAGAGCTCTCAAATTTATATGATTTCTCATATATACTTTCATATATCCAAGCACCTACCAGATCTCATTGGTCATAGCCTCTACTTTCAGTATTGATCATATGCATCTCACCGATTGCCTCCAAGATAACACATATGGCAGATATCAGGATTCGTCTTTCCGCTTCCATTCTGCTTCTGATGCAGTAGTAATTGACTTGTATCGGCATTGTATGGCCCTCGTTTGCAGTTATCATATGTCAACATATATTTGTACATACTCATTCGTATTGTAGTATCTAACCTTTAAGTGTGCCATATGGTTGTACTCACAACGTAATCAAGTCTGCTTCCGCTCCAGGTGAATCAAGGCAGCTATTGTCCGATTTCCATGACTTTAGATTCCAAATCCACAAGCATAGCGCATTTCCACATGCCATACCTTTCTCAGCCTAGCTGTAGAGTGTACACCCTATATTATAACTTGATACAGTTAATCACCACTATTGATGGTGATGACAATAGATTATCGTCAGACCTTCATTCTGTACACATTGCAGAATGTATTGATCATTAATACATTGAAGTCATATGCAACTGCGACACAAGGTCATTGTTACCATGTAATTCGGTACATTCACATTCTTGTCTCTGAAGGTTCAGAGTGGAAGCCTTCTAATATATCCAGTAAGAATTGCAATCGGTTTGCATTCGACGGAGCTTGATATCTCAACTGCTGATATGGTTGCTGTCGACCGCTAACACTGGGTGCGGTTGATTCTATTGATATGATCTGTTACAGCAGATTGTACATTCGATGCATTTGGTGATGCTTCCGATTCCGTGATGAACATTGGTAGCATAGCTCTTGACTTTTAGTTGGCTTCCAGATTTATTTGTACACTTGCATTGATCTTCTTGACTTACTTCGCAGCTGCTGATATACTTCCTTATGTATATATCCATTGTAGGCCAATAGAAATCACTTTAGACTATCTCAGCAGTTTTAAGAGCTCTAAAGTGACCAGACTCAGGGTTGTCATAAAAGAGACATATCAATTTACCGTGGAGAGTATCATCTGCAGTGACATATATCCAGCACTTGTACGTCCGAACTGCAGGGATGATACTCTATTACTCTCGTTGTTGGCTTTGACTTTGGCTGTGGCCATTGTATTATCAACTAGCTTATCCAAGATGTCAACTGCCAATTGGTCAGAGACCTATACCATCTTAGTCACCAGTAGGAGGTTATCATAAGGTTCAACTGTCAAGGACACCAAACGTTATCCGATAGACTTCTCGTAGCTAGTATTGGCAATGAAGCAACACAGTTCTTGGCCAATCGAATCAAGGTTGAGTTCAAGTCGGATTCTATCTGAGGGTCGACTCGGACTGCAGGGGTCAATTCAAACCTCGAACCGAATCCCAGAGAGTTTGAACGATATCAAGCAAGCAAGATCTTGTCTGATCAGCTCGAATATTGCTATATCTTGTAGCGGTTGATATTAGCTACATGATGGACAAGAAATCGAGCCGATCGGACAGGATGCTACTTACTTATTGTTGTTATAAGTTGTCAGGTGAAATGATGGAGTTTGACAGAGATTGTTTTGGAAATGATCTGCTTTGCTTAAGTCGAAGGTGTTCATCAATGGTATGAACCTCTGACAGTTCGTCACCAACACAACGTGTCGTAAATCTTATTATCTGACTATTGGTTGGGGTTTATACACCTTTTGGGTGCTGGATACTAGTAGTCAATTCATAGGTAAGACCAAGTACGCCATCTAGCCAAGTACACTTTCAAGGCAAAGTACTCTTATGAGACCTGGTGCACTTGACGTCTGCAGCAAGATGAGTTCTAGTTCCAACACCTCGGGTACAGATTTCGTCGTAGTAGCAGATTCTCAGATTCCAAAATGTTAATTCCCCTCTTTTTTGTGATCAATCCTCTATCGACAACTATATGCCGCATGTGCATATGGTGTTAAATCTTATGTTGATTCTCTTATGGAATTTGATTGATTCTAGCAGATTCGATTGCCATTGGAGCTTCATGCTTGTATATCTGCATTCAATTGCAAGTCTCACAGAATCTCTTATAAAGTAAGTGTTTCTGAAAGAAAAGGATAGAATTAAATCATAACCTTATATTGCCATATCGGCAAGTAGACACTTGTTATCCTTCTCAGGTGTCAGTATGATTGCACTCTACATATGATTAATCTAAATTCTCCTAGTCTGCCATGATTTGATACGTGCCGTCCATCCAGCAGCCATCTCTCATTGATTAATGATTGCCCATATTGAGATTTCGCTAGTCGACTTCAGAGTTTTAAGTCACCATTCTTCTTCTTTGAAAATATATTGGTGTGGCTACCCTTGATGATAACTGCTGGATGATACTATTCATCAGGTTTGTCTCGATGTAGGCCTATTGAGTTGTTTACTCAACCTCTGACATGTTATAGTTTGTATCGATATTGGCCTTTCAAATTCCTAACTCAATCTCCAACACGGAATGTATACACCTATATGGTAGCTGGTATCCAGGTTACAGATCAATCGCATGATTAATTAATCAGTGTGGTAGTACTGTCTTCATCTTGGCATTTTTAAAGACCTTAAAGAACTCCTGATAGTTGCCAGGTATATAACTACCATCATCGGTTGGTACTCTGACACTTGCTGGCCAATCTTGTTCTCTCCATCTGTACATTTTAGTACTAGGTTCATATATGGTAATGGAAGCGGAAGTGATATCACGGTGGAATTCGAGAATTACAGGTCTGATGGCAGTCTACAATAGAATCAGGATTCCGCAGCAGGTAAACTCCCTTCTTGACATGGTGAGCTGATAGCAGTCATTCAAGCATACCATCATGTAATTGTGGTATCAAGTACACTTGGCCTTGTAAGTACAGTTGGACTTCGTAAGTGCACTTGACTTTATAAGTATACTTGGCTGCCGAGGTGCACTTGGCCTCCGATGCCGGATAACTGCCCTTCATTTGAAATCACCTCATGAAGTGCTTTTTGCAGACTAGTGATTATCTTACTTATACTACTCTACATTTGATATCATCCTCTTTATCACTCATTCCATTTGCTACTGTATCTATACATATCCATCCATATGAGAGCGTACATTCTTATACTATAATCGCTTTTCAGTCACCAGATATGTTTCACTCACGGAATGTTGTTATTTCTTTAGTTTTTCGACGTATCAGACTTACACCGAAAACTATCGCTAGATTGTCGATACAAGATAAGTAATCTTCCTATTCAGTTGCTTGACGGTAGTAGGGGGGATTCCGAGATAATTTCAATGTCAATAGGTCTTGAACAGATGTATCACCGCCATGATAGGCACTTTTCAGAACTCGAGATATCTCTATTCAAGATCTACACCGAGTATTATCACTAGATCAATAGATCGGGATACTTATACCTGTCAATTGAGTCAATAGTCAACTGCAGCGATCTTTCTGAGGCGATTTGGAGGTCAATTAATTTGAAGTGTCGCATTACCGATTGCGGTCATTATACAGATGATTGTAAGGACGTACGTCCTCATATGGGTGAATACTTCTAGATACGATTGCAAATGGAAATAAGTAATATATATCAATTGTGAGATATGTAGGTAAGATAATTGCTAGCATGCAAAAAGCACTTCGCAAGGTGATTATATATGACGGGCGGTTATCCGGCCTTGGCAGCCAAGTGTACTTGAGAAGGCCAAGTGCGCTTGAGAGTGCCAAGTGCACCTGGCACCGCCATTATATCATCCCCCTCTTTATCAGCAGACCTCCTGGGCTGCAACATATATATACATTAAGAAAGACACGATAAGGTACGTACGCCTTCGTACATCTGCATAAGTTCCACGACCGATCAGTGCGATCACTGCGGCCTCATGGCGGATTCGGTGCATGGGGAAATCCACCTCCAGTGGTAGGTGGTAAAACCCGTGCCGACGCCATTTATACTGGGCCGAATCCATAAGAAGAGAAGAAAAAAGGAAAACCAAGGAACCATCCAAATCCTCCTGATCCTCCATAGCTCTGATATCCATAGCTCCGACCTCCATAGCTCCGACCTCCAAATCGGAGCTGCTCCATCAGCAGGCCTTCAAGCCCACTCCTTCAGCAGGGCTGCAAGTCCATAGTTCCGAATATCCAAATCGACTTCCAGTTTTCTCCGATTCCAAGCAGTTGATCCCCATAGTACTAGCTCGGTGGTACTCGAATCGGTAAATGCCATTGGCCAACTTTGCGGGTATCATCTGGTATTGATATATCGTAGTTGAAACCTCAACTTCCGACTAATCGACCAATCATTCAGATGTGATCTATGGCGTTGAATACGTTCGTGAACGTCATCTGAGGCCAAGGCCATCACGGCCGGCATCGTATCGCTGCAGCAGTCAACTAGCATAATTACACGATGTACTTATCTTGGCCATAGCTGCTGCTCTTGAGAGCCCTCGGATTCGTATGATTCCCATGTCTCTGTGCTTTCATGTGTCCAAGCACACGTCAGACCTCATCGGTGATGGCCTCCACTCTCGGCATTTGGTATTCTGCTTCAGATCTAATTGTGTCGGCCTTACTCGGCCCTCTATTGCAGTCATATATGGACATGTATTCGTCATGCTCATTCGAGTTGCGGTATCTAACTCGTAAGTTTGCCATAAGGTCGTACTCACAAAGTTACCAAGTATGCTTGCACTCCATGTAAATCAAGGCAACTATTCTCCATGCTATCGACTTCCGAATCCATGAAAGTAGTGGGTTTGCACATCCCATGTCCTTCCGAGTCTAGCTGTAGGGTATGTACCCTAAAATCTAGCCTGATACGGTTAATCACCACTATCTGTGGTGATGTCAATCGATTATCTTCATGGCTTCGTTCAGGGCCAATTGCAGAGCATATTCATTCGTTGATACATCTAATTTATAAGCATTCCATACAAGGTCATAGTTACCATGTAATTAGGTGCGTCCACGCTCTTGGCTCCAAAGGTCCAACAGGGTAGCCTTTCTATACGTCCAACAGGGTACCATTCTGATATGTCCATTAAGGTTTGCAGCCGGTTCGCATTCTGTACAGCTTGACATTCCAACTGCTGATTTGGCACCTTTGTCAACCGCTCAACGATGAGGAGGATCCCGGTGTATTTAGACGTGGTCGATTCTGGCAAATCTGTGATGAAGTCCATGGTGTGACGGTAGTGGTAGTGGCATGTTGACTCCATGGCGGGCATGCCGCGGGGCCTTGATTCAGTTACATACCTCGCAGCCACTGATGTACTTTCTTATGTACGCGTCCATCGTAGGTCAATTGAATCCCTAGAGACTAACTCAGCAGTTTTAAGAGTTCCAAAGTGTCCGAACTCAGGGTTGACATGAAAGAGACTTAGCACTTTACTGTGGAGAGCATCGTCCACCGGAACATATATCCTCCCCTTGTAGATCAGAGCTCCAGCGACGACACTCCATTGGTTCTCGTCTTCGGCTTCGCTTCGGCTTTGGCTGTGGCCATTGGATTATCGACTCACTTACCCGAGATGTCGACTGCCAGTGGGTCAGTAGTCTGGGTATTTTTAATCGCCGGTAGGAAGTCATCGTAGGGTTCAACTGTCAGGGTCGCCAAGAGCCGTCCGACAGGCTTCTCGTAGCTTATCTCATAATCGGGCGGTTGGCAGGGTGTTTCGTGCATCTGCAGTATGATGGGTTATCATTCCAGCATTTCTGGTGCGGATTTCATCGTAGTAGCAGTTTCTCGGATTCCGGAACTGTCATTCTCCTCTTTTGAGATCGCTGCCCCGTCGACGACTAAATGCAGTGTCGATTCTCATCGAATTTCTCGTTGATCAGACAGTTTCGATTGCCATTAGGGCTTTGTTCTTCTGTATCTACATTCAATTGCAAGTCTCACAGAGTCTCTTATAAAGTAAGTGTTTCTTAAGGAAAAGGAGTAGAGTCTCGGACATAATTTTGGGCATCGCCATCAATTCAGGTGGACTAATCATCATCCAATTCGGCCATTTGTTTCCAGCCATTTGATTCGGAATGTGCAATTTGCACTCGTTCGATCTGTATTCAGTGGGTACTCCTGATATTCTATAAGCTTTATCGAGTTTTCATTACTGACTTCCACAATAGTTGATTCAAGATCAAGTTCCACATGATTGTCATCCCTCATCCTGCACCTTGCAAGCCTTTCCTGTAAGCGCATGTCCGCGATCCGAAATGTATTATATCGTGATGTGTAATACATTTTCATATCAAAATCAAAATCTAAGTTTCGTCCAATCAGGCCAGGTTTTCTCCAAATCCGTTATTGATCCGGCCACCCAGGTACGAATCGGTTACTGAATGAACTGGTCCTCGCGGCACAACATCAGTCAGTGATCCGGCCATCTCAGCACGAATCACGAAGTCAATCATTCGGCCATTCCGGTCCTAATTCATATATCGCCGGTGCATCTGCATTGCAGGATGTCATCCATTGACATGGTGTCGATACTTCGTCAATCGTCATTTCTCTGGTGGCACTATCAGTGCATCTGTCGTTCCTATCGGTGCACGTCCATCATCTCCGCTGTCTCGGCCAGTATATCTTATACAACGACGTTTCTGCTCCACTCATGTTAGCCAATTTGATCAATGCAAAAGATTGAGTGGTAAATATTGTGGAATCCAGGAGGACTTATCATAACGAGTTATTATCAATGGGAATCCCCGCCGTCAAGTACTCCCTTCGTGACTCGGCGAGCTGGTAGCAGTCATTCAACCACCTTCACTGTGTAACTCTTCTGCTGCAACTGCTGCCACTGCTCCCTGCTCGCCCATTCAGCATTGGAGTTTCTCATCTGAGATCCTGCTCCATAATTATGCTCCCAGCAGCCCGGTGCACTCCCCAAACTATAGGGTGAATGCCATGACGACCTCATTGCCTTCAAGGAGGTCGACAAATGTGGTTGCTCCAAGCAAACAAATGTTCGGAGGCTGACCACCACGTCCCTGTGAAGTTCCGTTGGTATCCGCGTATGGGGTTCCATCGTGATTCCCATTCATGGCCTCCGGCCCACTAGGAGTTCGAAAGGCCACGAGTCGACCGGTCTTCCAGTCGATTTCTGGATTTCGGGCCTTGAACCAAGGTAATCTGAGTCCCAAAACCAAGTCGTATGCCTTCAGGAGTACAATTAAGACATCCAATTTGTCAACCGGTGCCAAGCTTTCAAAATACTGAACCGAGAGAGTAGCCTTTCTACTTTCTCTTGCAGATATCATCTCGCTGCCATCAAGGCTCGAGGTTGCGATGAATGCTGGTTTGTCCCGGATGCCGAGCCACCTTTGCAGCTTGGATATCATGAGCAGCCGCTGCCAGTAGTCTTTCCACCGAAAGTTATCTCGGCAGTCAAGCAGACATGCATCCCACTTGGATAAGACAAAAGAGAGGTCTATCCCGCTTGGATAAGATGAAGGAGAGGTCTATTCCGCTTAGGAATGCTACCAAGTAGACGTCCATCCCGCTCGTATAAGAGGAAGGAGAGGTCCATCCTGCCTAGGCATAAGATGAGTCCATCGATGTGCAAAGGATCGCTCATTGTCGATTGAGAATCGTTTTACTCCTGACTTGTATCACTTCCATGACGATAACAATCGGCATCGTGCAGTCGGTAGTCATTGTTGCCTCATATGGCATCACTTTTTCTCGAACGATGATCAGTAACTAGAATGAGTCTCACCGAGTGGTAATCGTGATTTTAGTTGCAATCAGGTATCGATCAATGTGATCGTGAACGATGCTTCTTTGCTCATTCGTCTTGCAGAATCGCACTATAAAGTATCGGCTTTGATCTGCTTGACAAACTTTGGAACATTCGGTGTTAAACTTCGCACTCGGAGCTGTTTCACAATCTGCAACCGTGGCTCCTCTATCTGGCTCTTGAACTCTGCCCATCGGTAGTCTTTCTCCATAAATGCACTTCCACACTTGTGTAATCATTCTCCATAGGTGCACTTCAGAGCTTCCGCTCAGATCGTAGGAAGGTAATCGTCAAGTGCACTTCAGAGCTTCCGCTCATGTTGGAGAAGGTAATCGTCAAGTGCGTTTCAGAGCTTCGGCTCATATCGGAGAAGGTGATTGTCAAATGTACTTGATCGAACGTATTTATTGTCGTTGACTTCTCGCCAGACTCGTTCATCAATGAACTAAGTTGTTCGGGGTAAATGACAAGTATATCAGAGTCGATTGACCTCCAAATCGTCTCGGTATTGACTCTGCTCACGTCAATCAACTCCAATAGACGGAATTACTTATCTCGAATCATCACTCTAGCGATGATAATCTCTACGGATTCCGAGTAGTGACGTTGATGAAGGTCTGCTAGCACTTCATGCTCGATTAGGTTTGATTCATCTCGATCGTCCATTCATATGCGATTGACCTCGTTAAACATGTTTCGAGATCTTCTCAGCAGTAGCCATAAGGGCCGATAACGCGTTTCTCGGAGTCAATTGACCTCCAAAGCATCTCTGATTCGTTACTGCCATTGTCAATTAACTTAATTTAGGTGTACTTATCAAGCTTCGATAAATATAGGTCGTGAGAGGATGTGTGTGAACATATAACGATCGCGGTCAGTTGTGCGACAATTCGAATCGATTGACTTCCAAATCGATTGACCTCCAAATCGCCTTGTAATGGTCTCTACAGTAGTCAATTGACTTGATATAGGAATACTTATGAAGTTTCGATGCATGTAGGTCTCAAAAGGGAGGTGTTGCGACTCATTCGAAATCGTCATGTGGAGTAGGTGACACTACACTCCAAGCCAATTGACTTCTAAATTGTCTCTACAGTGGTCAATTGACTCGATATAGAAATACCTATCCTGATCCATTGATCTAGTGGTGATACTCGGTGTAGGTCGAGAATAGGGTTTTCAAGCTTTCAGGAGTGCCTATCATAGCAGGTGATGCGTCTCTTTGAGGCCAATTGACATCTGAATCATCTCGAAATCGTCCCTACTACCGTCAATCAACTCAATTGGATAATTACTTATCTTGTATCAACAATCTAACGATAGTTCTTGGTGTAGGTCTGATGCGTCGAAAAGTAATGAAATCACGAAATCCCATGAGTGAAATCTATCTGGTGACTGAAAAGCGATTATAGTGTAAGGACATACATCCTCATATGGGTGAATACGTGTAGATACAGTTGCAAATTGGAATAAGTAATATATATCAATTGTGAGATATGTAGGTAAGATAATCGCTAGTGTGCAAAAAGCACTTCGCGAGGTGATTATATATGAAGGGTGGTTACCTGGCCTTGGCAGCCAAGTGCACCTGGCACCGCCATTACAATGATTCCACGACGATTGTAAAATCTTCTGGATGTAAATCGATCTCGAGAAACATGTTACAGACACTTGTATCCACTGCTGATATGACCTCGAAACAGGTTTAATGAGATCCATCACATACGAATGGATGATCGAGATGATTCGAATATTCATCAATGTCACTACTCGGAATCCATATATATGATTATCGCTAGGGTGATGATTCGAGATAAGTATTCCGTCTATTGCAGTTCATTGACATGAGCATAATCAATTCTGAGATGATTCAGAGGTCAATTCGACCCTGATACACTCATGATTGACCTGATGACCACTACCAAAAAGTCTTTGAAATACGTTCGGCGAAAGTATTCGCATACGAACAAATGATTGAAATAACTAGGAGTACTATCTAAGAGAATCAATTAACTACTCAACTGCTAGAGAAGTCTTGATTGACTTCGACACACATCGATTCATCCTTCCTATGACAGTTATCCTTGTACACATTGGTTCATTGATGATCGACTCTGGCAAGAGGTCACCAACGATAAACGCGTTTGATCAAGTACACTTGACCATTACCTTCTCCGACCTGAGTGGAAGCTCTGAAATGCACTTGACAATTACCTTCCTATGATCTGAGTGGAAGCTCTGAAGTGCATCTATGGGGAATGATTAAACGAATACGGAAGTGCATTTACAGTAAAAGAATACTGATGGGCAGAGTTCAAGACCCTGTTAGTTGAGCTGCAGTCGCAGATCAATAAAGCTGATACTTTACTGAGCGATTCTTCATGACAGATAAGCAATGACGTCAGATTCGTCTCACATCGTCCAAGAAGTGATTTTATGGGCAATCATTGTATGAGTCAAGTGCACCTTCGATCGATGACTTACATGTACCGCATATGGATCGATATCTGATCGCACCTACAATCACCATTGCCTCTTGGTGAGACTCAACCGAGCTGCCGATCATCGTTCAAGAAACTGGAGATACCATATAGGACAACAATGACTACCAACTACATGATGTCGATTGTTATCGTTATAGTAGTAATTTAAGTCGGGAGTAAATTGATTCTCAATCGACAACGAGCGATCCTTCACACATCAAAGGAGTGCTCTTATCCCTAGGTGGGATGGACCTCTCCTTTGTCTTATTTGTAGGCGGGATGAACCTCTACTTTGTCTTATCTCTGAAGGGGATAGACGTCTACTTGGCCCCCGAGACAATATCCAGTGGAATGACCACAAGCGGCTGCAGCTCATGATATCCAAGCTGCAAAGACGGCTCGGCGTATGGGACGAATCAGAATTAATTGCAATCTCGAGCCTCGAAAGCAGCGAGATACTATCTGCAAAAGTAAGTCGAAACACTGCTAACTCGATTCAGTATTTCCAAACCTTGACACCGATTGACAAATCAGATGTCTTAATTGTATCCATAAGGACATATGACTTGGTTTTGATACAGCATTGGTTCAAGGCTCAAAACCTGAAAATCGACTGGAATGCCGGTCGACCCGTATTCTTGCTAACCCTTAGTAGGCTGCAAGCTACGAATGGGAATCGCGATGGAACCCCGAATTGGAATGCCAACAGAACTTCGCAGGGAGGTGGTGGTAGGCCTCTGGATAATGGTTTCCTTAGAGCAACCGTATTCAACGACATCCTTGAAAGCAATGTGGTCGTCGAGGTATTTATCCATCAATTTGGGGAGTACACTGGGCTTCTGAGAGTATTATTATGGAGCAGAATCTCAGATGAGAAACTCCGATTCTGGATGGGCCAGCAGGGAGCAGTGAAAGTAGTCTGGAAAGAAGAGTTATACAATGAAGGTGCTTGTAAGACTGCTACCAGCTCGCCAAGTCACAAAGGGAGTACTGGATGGTGGGGGTTTCTATCGAGGATATCTCGTTATTACAAGTGCTCTTGGTTTTTACAATAATTACCGCTCCACGTTTTACATCAATCGAATTGGTTAAAACGAGTGGCGCAGAAATGGCATTGTATAACATATACTAGCCGATACAGTGGGGATGATAGATGTATACGGAGAGCGCAACCGGATATCAGGAATGACCAATGCATTAATTGTGCCACCGGAGAGATGATGATTCACACACATATGGTTGATGAAATATCGATACCATGTCAACGGGTGACATCTCGAAATACAGATGCGCTGGCAATACATGAATTCGGGCCGGAATAGCCGATTGATTGACTTGGTGATTCGTGCCGAAATGGTCGAATCACTGACAGAGATTGTACCGTGAGAACTGGTTAATTCATTAACTTATTTGTGCCTGGATAGCCGATCAATAGCTGATTTGGAGAAACCTGTGACCTCATTTGCCGAATCTTGGATTTTGATAGTGATATGATACATTTCAGATCACGGAAATGCGATTTCAGGAAAGGCCTGCAGGCCACAGGATAAGGGATGATGATAGTGTAGAACTTGACCTTAGATCAACTATTATGGAGGTCAGTACTGAAAACTCGATAAAGCGTACAGAATCTCACGAGAACCCACTGAATATGGGTCGAACAAGTGTAAATTCCACATTCCGAAATAAATAGCTGAATTGAATGACGATTGCAGCTGTGATTCGATGATATGTTATTGCCGAGTCACAACAGCAATTCAAAGTATAACAATCAATGAGAATTGACTTCGCATTCAGTCGTCAACAGAGCACCGACCTCAAAAAGAGGGGAATGTCTGTTCTGCAATCCGAGAAACCTCTACTAGGATGAATTCCACACTGTATGTACTGGAATGACTCACCATTACCACCACAACGAACCCATTATACTGCAGACATCAAATGCACCTGGTCTCGTAACTGTACTTGGCCTTGTAAGTACACTTGGCTCGTAGGTATACTTGGCCTTGTGAGTGCACTTGGCCCGCTGATAGACTGGAAGTCAATGAGATCTTATCGGCCTATGACTTCACTATCGAGTACCTGAAATACACCTCAAACCACACGAATCATCCATCAAGACAGCTTGATTATGAGATTAGCTACGAGAGGCCTGTCGGATAGCTCTTGGTGACCCTCACAGTTTAACCCTACGATGACCTACCGGTGATTAAAGCGGCCCAGGCTACTAACCTATTGGCGATCGATATCTCGAGTATGCTAGTCGATGACCTAATGACCACAGCCACAGCCGAAGATGAGAGTGAACGGAGTGTCACCACTGCAAGCTCTGACCAATGAGGGGAGGAAATATGTTCCTGCAGAAATGCTCTCTACAGCAAAGTGATAAGTCTCTTTCATGACAACTCCAAGTTCGATCACTTTGGAGCTCCTAACACTGCTGTGCTAGTCTCTAGGGATTGCTATTGGCCTATGATAGACAAGTACATAAGGAAGTATATCAGCGGCTGTGAATCACTGCGTACGATACTTGTCTTTATCACCTGCTAGCAATCGAGAGCAAGCCAAATCAGTAATTGAGATGTCAAGCTGCGCGGAATGCCAACCGACTGCAATCCCTAATGGATGTAAAAGAAGGCTTCCACATTGGACCTTCAGAGTTGAGAGCGTGAACGTACCGAATTACATGGTAACTATGACCTTGCACGAGAGGTTACTTACGAATTAGATAAATCTACAAATGAATATGCGCTGCAATTGGTCTTTATCTTCAAGAGCACCAAATGAAGCCATGACGATAATTGATTGACGTCATTGCCTACAACTGTATCAGGCTAGATATTAGGATATACTCTCTACAGCTGGACTCAGAAGGGTATGGCATGTGCAAACCCTATACTTTCCTGGATTCAGAAGTCGAAGGCATGTGAATCAGAGAATACCTGTCTTGATACTCCTGGAGCGGAAGCATACTTGTTTACTTTGTAAGTACAACCTTATGGCACACTTGCAAGTAAGATACCGCAACACAAATGAGTATGTACGAATGCATATCGACATATGATGACTGCATTCGAGTACCGAGCGAGGCTGATACAAGGCAATTACCACTTGATGTGAACCAGAATGGCAGTGAAAAGTCGAATCCAGATAACCGATATAGAAGTAAGCTGGGAACCATTCTGTGAGACGCATATGATCAATACTGTGAGCAGAGGCTATCACCCATGAGGTCTACCATGTGCTTGGATATACGAAAGCACAGAGAGATGGAAATGTTTCGAATTCAAGAAGCTCTCAAGAGCTGCAGCTATGACCAAGATAAGTACATTATACACTTATGCTAGTTGACTGCTGCAGAGATGTATTACCTGTCACGATGGCCTTACCCCTCAGATGATGTTTACAAATATGTTCATCGAGAGAAATCGTAAACGATCAATCGATCAATTTGACAGAAGCCAATAGCACTACCGATTCGAGCATCACCCAGCCAGCACTATGGGAATCATTTGCTTGGATTTGGAGAAAACTAGAAGTCCCCTTGGATATTCAAAACTATGGACTTGCAAGCCTGCTGAAGGAGTGGACTTGAAACGAGGCCTGCTGAAGGAGTAGCTTCAATTTGGCGGTGAACTTGGAGGAATCACAGTCAATTGGATATTTCCTTCTTACTTTCTACTTCTATTCTTGTCTTCATATGTTATCGATCTCGGCCCGGTATAAATGGTGTCGGTATAGGTTTTACCACCTACCACTGGGGGTGGATTTTCCTGTACACCGAATCTACCATGAGGCCACCGTAATAGCACCGATCAGTCACGGCACTTTTGCAGATGTATAAAGGTGTACACACCTTATCTTTTCTTTCTTTATGTATATATATGTTGCAGTTCAGGAGATCTGTAGATAAAGAGGGTGATGATGTAATGGCAGTGCCAGGTACACTTGGCGTCCGAAGTACACTTGGCCTTCGTAAATACACTTGGCCTCGTAAGTGTACTAGGCTGCTGATGTGTAATTGGCTGCCGAGGTGATCCTGGTCTCCAAGGCCGAGAAACTACCCTTCATATATAATCATCTTGCGAAGTACTTTTTGCACACTAACAATTATCTTACTTATACTACTCTACAATTGATATCATCCTCTTTATCAATTATTGCATTTGCAATTCTATCTACACATCCATTCATACAAGGGCATACGTCTTTACACATTGTGGTAACTCTTCCACTGCAACTACTGCCGCTGCTCCTGCTCACTCGTCCAGCTCCAGGTACTCCTCACACCATAGGTAATGCCTTCTATAGAAGCTTACAGGAACCTCATATAATCGCCAATTAGTATGGCCAATACTACCAGAACCTCATCGCTACCTAAGAGATACTCAAATATGGTGGCTCTGAACAGATATCAGGAGACTGATTCACTTCACCATGCTCCTGCAGTCGAAGTTCGTCAGTTACCTGTAGAGGTTCAAATATTATTCGTGTGGCCATCAGTAGTAATTTCATGTGGAGTTCGGAGGGGCAACATTTAAAAAGTCAATCTCCAGGTATCTTGACTAGCTATGCACAGAAGTAGTTTGTATAGTTCCTTAACTGAAGGCTATCATGTCACTGCAGAGAGAGGTACAATCAGCCAATCGTATGAGTATCTCACCTGAATAGGATTATCAACAACCTAAATGATATTTGTTCTCCTATAAATAAAAGGATATCTATTTGTCCAATCCTGATCTGAGATATGGACGAGAGAATGTATCCATTCTCTCTAGGAGATACGATAAGTTCGATATACATCCATCTCCACTTGGAAATATGATAACTTTAATATGTGATTTTGTTCGCGTTTTGTCGAATCACACAATAGAGTATCTGCTTTGATCTGCTTGATACTTTTGAACATTCAGGAGTAATACGTCCCACTCAGAGCTGATTCACCATCTGTGACTACAGCTCCATTATTAAGGACTTGAATTCTGCCCATTTGTAGTCTTTCTCTATAAGTGTACTTCTGTGATTGTATAATTGTTCTGCATAGGTGTACTTCCTTGCAATGTGGACACTGTGTAGGTATACTTGCAACTTCGTTTGGTGATGCTAAGATATCATAGGTATGTTTCAGAGTTTTGATTCATATTGTACAAAGATGTAGGTTAAGTGAACTTGATCGAACACGTTTATTGTCGGTGACTTTTGTCAGACTCCATTATCAAAGATCTAATGTATTTAAGGGTAACTATCATTCATCCGAGAAATTGTACCCTATAGTGGGCATCGATGAAGGTTTTACTAGGACCTCGAGCTGCTCAATAGGTTGTTCTTCATGGTATTCTGACTTCTTTCAATCATTCGTTCGTATACGAATACTTTCATCGAATCTATTTCAAGCACTTCTCCATGGTATCACAATCAGATCAGTACCAGTGAATCAGAGTTGATTGATATCTGAATCATCTTAGAATTGAATCTGCTCAGGTAAATTGACTCCAATGGAGGGAATACATATCTTGGATTATCATCAGAGTGATGATAATCTGTATGAGTTTCGAGTAGTGATGCATTTCTTCAGAGTCAAATGACGTCCAACTCAGTTCTGATTCATCATGGCCATCGTCAATTAATACAATTTAGGTATACCTGACAAGCTTTAATATTTATTGGTCATAAGAGTATAGGTGTGAACATTTATTGAATACAGTCGGCAATATGACTCATAGAATTGATTGCCATCTGAATGGCCACCGAATGGTCTATGAAGTAGTCAATTGACTCGATATAGAAGTACTTATGATGATTTGATACTTATAGTTCTCGAACAGTAAGGTGTGTGCAACGCATTCGAATTCATCCTGTTAAGTAGTTTAGTAGCGTACCTGAGCGTTGATATGATATACAGGATCAATTGACTTCAGAATTGTCTCTGTGACAGTCAACTGACTTGATTGGCTGATATACTATTTCTGATTCATCAATCTAGTGATGATACTTGGTGGACATTGTGAATGGAGACGTTTCGAGTTCTCGATGGTTCTTGTCATATTAGGTGATATGTTTCTTCGAAACTGATTGCCATATCAATAATCTTGCATTCATCTCTACTACCCTCAATTAACTAAATAGGATGAGTACCTGATCATATAACAATAATCGAATGCTAGTTCTCTTTGTAGGTTTGCTCCTTCAAAAATAGGTAATTATGAAATTTCACAAGTGAAACATATCTCATAACTGGAAAGCTATTATATTGTAAGTACATAGGTCATCATATGGATAGATAAGATTTGATATAGTAGCAACAGGGAATAAGTGATGCAGAAGATATCAATTGAAACCAAGATAATCGCTATCATGCAAAAATACTTCACAAGGTGACTATATATAAAGGCAGCTTATCTGGCTTCGACTGCCAAGTTTATATGTGTACCATGTTCACTTATAAGGCAAAGTGTGCCAGCAAGCCAAGTATACTGACAAGTTCAAGTATACCTGTAGAGCAAGTATACTTACGATGCCATGTGTACTTGATATCACTATTACAATAACCATATAATATCTAATTTTTTTTAAACAATTTTAACAGTTCAAAACTTTGTTCTTTATATACAAACTGAGTAAAATATTTTTGGTACTTCTTAAGTCCTATAAAAATTGAACTTTATTTCTTGAATTTGTACTATCAGTTCCAATTTTCTATTTAATTGCTACTTCAAATCAGTAAAAAGATCTTATATTTAATTCATAATCAGTTCTGATACTTTACGTTAATTTCTTCAAAAATGTAAACTCAGTATTCAGTATGTTATTGGTTATTGATACCTTGTATTTACATGGTCCTCAAAAACAAGATTTGTGACCTAGCTATCATTCATACCTTTATCTAGAAACTATATTTCCATTTTAGATTTTTTGATGATTTAATAATATACCTATGACATTGTGAGGAAACTTCAAGATGGAACAACTCCATGAGTTATTAACCATTTTGAGCAATTCGGATTTGATGTGTTTTAAATTCCACACTGGGTTCAACTATTTGGATTGAAGGAAGTGTTTTGGAGTTGCGATACAAAATATCAACTGAAATAAATTCTGGTCTTGGCATTCGCGTAACGTACTCCACACATTCGACTAGGGTACGGGTTCTCTACTCGTTGTGATCTCTAGCCCGCTCTGCAACCAGTTAAGACCCTGATTCCATATCAAAACCCAGTACTGAAAAAGGAGCATCCGAATCTTGATTGCCTGCCCTGAGCAAGTCGTCTATGTCAGTTGAAGCATTGCCCGCGCTTCTTAATGTTGCGTACATACCTACCTTGGTAGGTACTTATATAAGTACTGACGGATTAGTGCGATTGATGGTGAGGTGTTCACTGCCAGCACGAATTGCAACTACAATATGAGTGCTATGGACCAGGATGATGATGAGTTTCTATATGGCGATCGTTCTTCTGCACCACATATGTCCGCAACGGCTTCTGCTCCAGATTCATCCACCCTTCCTGGCCTCAGCGCTGGATATCTTCGATCACCACCTTTACGACAATTAGAAGGGCGCATACTGATGGCAACACCGATACAGTCTGAGTCAGAGGAGTTAGAAGAGGGTGAGGAAGAAGAGGAGGAGGAAGTCGAGGTCTCCGACGATGATGATGTACCACCATATTCAATATCCCGCCCACTTCGTCCTCCCACACCTAACAGATACAGGACATCGAGCTGGTAATCGAACGCAAAGATGGCAGTCGGCCCGAGCCTCCACCGCGTCCTGAAAGATATAATCAGATACGTACTGCACTGCCGCGTCCGACCTGTACTGCCGCACCTGTGAGACCATTCCAAGCAACCTCTCCCATCCCGCAAGCTTCCACCGCCCCCGTCGCATGCGCCATCACAACTTCCAAACTCGATATCAACGCAATGCCTAGCTACAATGGTATACCTATTAATAAGATTTCAATGGAGTCCGATATCCTCACCTCCGAGAGGCCATGGCGAAAACCTGGCTCCGATGTCTCCGACTACTTCAACTATGGCTTTGACGAGTTCACCTGGACTGCGTACTGTCAAAAGCAGGAAGGACTGCGAGATGAGTTCTCACCCCAAAAAATGATGGAGCAGATGATGCTGATGTCTGGGATGGGCATGGGAATCATTCCGGGGATGGACCCAAATCAGATGAGCGATATGGGTGCTATGATAGGTGGCGCTTTCTCAATGCAGCACGGCGGGCCCAGTGGTGGCGGGCCTAACAATGGACTACTACAGGCACCTGGTGTAGGACAGCCGACTGCCCAAGGCATTGACATGATGGTGGATCCGAGTATGTATATAAGCGGGCAGAATTTTGATGGGAGAGGTGGTCCTCAGGAGAGCACCTATGGGATGGGCAGAGGTAGTATGTACGTTTCCATCCATTCCTTGTGTCCGATCCCATTATCTGACGATTAAATCAAGGCCACCGCAAGGACCTGCTGCAGGTCCAATGGGAGCATATTGTGGTTTTGACCAAGGTGTAATACAGGGTGCTAGGATTCCTGGAGCATTTGGCCCTCGTGGGGGGCGAGCTGGTAGGAGATGGTAGATATTAAAGTAATTTATATATCGATATTCGTTCGACTGGAAACCCGCCAATCCGTGATAATACGGGGTTGACAATGATGGTACAGGTGCAAATAACGGTGTAATGAGTGCGCAACTGCACTCGCGACTAGGGACAGGTGGTAACAGTAGTAAGATAGATCAACGATCTGACAAGTGTATTGAGGATAGAGTGAATGACACTGCTAGTGGAATGGTAGTTGCCGTCCACCTCATGTATACGGCCCAGCCTCCTTATTAGTAGCGTGGGCACGCCCAAAGTCCACACCTAACAAGGAGCTAGTAAGGCTTGCATGCGACTCACACCCACCAAAGCCACACTTGAGACATTCAATGCTCTTTTATCTTCCAGTCTTGAATTTAAAATATCTTTAATATTGGTGGAGTGGCTGTGGAAAAACATCAATTTTCATGGCTTTTTGAGGGTTTTTCTAAAGCACTCCATCAGTTCAAAAGATATGTACAATCAAAGACCAGCAGGTGAAAGATCATTGAATGGCAAATATTTCATGTATATATTACTTTGTGATCATAGTTGAACCTACAGATATATAGTGAATTTCGAAGAATCTACTGTCTAATATTGGTACAGCTAACTACATTAAGAATTGTTTGGTGTAACTATTGTTTTGAATCTAATATATAATTTCTATTTGATACTAAATAATATTTCAAATGAAAAGCTTTTTTTAAAGCAACTCGATCAATATTAACAATATTGTAAATTCAAGAATACAAGGTGAAAGAGCAATACATTTTGCATAATATATAAATATATTACTTTTTAACCAAAAGGAAACTGATTTACTGAATGGAATTTAATATTATATAAGTGAAACAGTATGGTTAGATGCAAAATACTAGTAAAGTATGATTAGCAATCAATTGGACATATTGGTTTAATGGGACAATTCCTTTTACATTATTATCAATAGTACTTAATCATGCTGTATGTAATGGCAGTATCAGGTACACTTGGCCTCATAAGTATACTTTGTCTTACAGGTATGCTTGGTCTTGCAAGTACACTTGGCTTTCGTATATAGACTTTGCCTTCATAAGTATACTTGGCCTTGTAAGGCTACTTGGCTGCCAAGGTACACTTGGCTGGTAAGTTACACTTGGCTGCCCTTCATATATAATCACCTCGTGAAGTACTTTTTGCACACAAGTGATTTTCTGACTTACATAGTGTACAATTGATATCACCTTCTCTAACATGTATTCTATTAGCACTCGTATCTAAACTTATCAGGCCTCTTACTATAATCGCTTTTCAGTCATCAGATACGTTTCGCACATGAGATTTCGTGATCTCCTTACTTTTTCAACACATCGCAATACCTACACAAAAACAGACGACTATTCAATTACATCCAATTGCAGCTCAATGCTTCCCAAATAGTCGATCAGGAGACAATTACATGCCATTGACAATTGTGAGAGTGAGGAAACTCTACAGGTATCGGTGATAAGCTGTCAATAGCCTCCGGTTGAAGATATCACTGCAATTGAATATAATAACGATACCGACAGCAATAATCACGATGCTGACTGTGATAATCATGATGCTGATGATTGAAATATGAATCCTGACAATGGCGATCTCAATTCTGATGTAGAAAACACATGCATCAGAAATAATGACAATAACGATGACCTCTCATTGATGATTATCGAAGATAATCAGTGCGACATGGCCACTCAGAACCGATTGATACTGAAGCTCCTTTTCAAACAACAAGCTGAAATACAAGCTGAACGACACACCAAGTACGACAGGAGAGCAGCCCAATAAGCAAAAGTGGCTTGAGATGGAGAGGTGACTTGGGAACGAGAGGCTGCCAGGGAATAGGCCATGGGGATAGAATGTAGCAATTTCGAGATCTTTAAGATGGTCGATTCCAAGCAATACTGAGAGGGTACCCTTATATTGGAGAACTTCATTAGTGATCTCTGTGGAAACTTCAATTCAGATCAGTATCATTTTCTGAATATCGTATTGGATCAAATCAATTTCACCTTGAACCTATTTGGCAGCTGATATGGCCATAAGGATCCTTTGCAACGTAAAACTAAGATGGAGGATCCAGTCTTTTGCGGGCAAATCATACGCAATTCAGACCACCCTGCTATGAACAATTTCAACTTCTTCATTAAGCACCTCCACAAGACCTATGGTGATCCTGACCGCATGATGAATGCAACCATATGGGGCTATCGAGAGTTTGACCAGGAGTTCCATGACCAGGACGAAACAGTACAGGTATGGGCAAACTGGGTCAGTTCCTCATGGCAGAAAGGAAAAGGGGACGAAGAACAGGACCCTAAGAGGTTATACGAATCGGTCTGGACAGGCAGAAAGTCAGGACTACGAGTACGAGTCAAACCCTTGATGACAAACAGGAGTTTTGGAAGCATCGATGAACATTTCAACCAAGCAGCAGCTGTGGAGTTCCAATCTGGACCAGGAAGAATGATCTGGATACAACATCAACAGAAGCAGGCTACCGGCAGTTCCGGCAGCAGCAGGGAATCGTTCCACAACTGGTCCCAATGAACCGATAGGAACTGTAGTTTCAGACTGTCAACTTTCAAACCCACCAAGACAACTTCCGGTGTAAAATATACTGGCAGTCATGGCAGTGGCAAAAGTGCTGAATTACCTCCAGTATCATGGGTCTCGAAGGAGGTTCTCGACAACTGTCTCACCAATAAGAAGTGCATCCACTCCAACAGTAATCACTTGACACTCGCATGTCTACGATACAGTTGGACCAACTTTCCTGAGAGACTGACCCCTGGACGTAACGGCCCCAGAGGTTCTGGCAGCAGTAGCTACCAAGTCAAATGACAATAGTCATTTGATAGCCAGCAGGCAACAAAACTAGTCTACCTCTCCCAGTATCTGGCTCATTGAGAGATGGTAGATGCGACAAAGCTGTTGTTGGAGAGGTTGGGAGCACAGGTTCTTATAGCAATGTTGGACACAGTGCAGGCACACCGAAGTTCATTAAAAGCAAGAATTATTGTGGAGAGCCCAAGGGCTCACATGTTGAATCAGTATCTGTAGGGCACTGAGAGGTCTGATACAGTGCATATCGTACACAATGTACATGTGTGAGATGTTCACAGAGAGATGTAGCTCGTACGAGCTCTCATTGATTGTAGAGCAATGAACATCTTCATGATGCCGTAGCTGCAAAGGTGGCTCGGAGTTTGACACCAACCATCAATCATCCCAACCTCGAGTCTCCAGGATAGCGAGATGATGTCTGCAAGATAAAGTAGAAAGACTACTCTTTCAGTTCAGTATTTTGAAAGTTTGGCACTAGTTGACGCATCAGATATCTTAACTATACCGATAAGGGTATACAACTTGGTTTTGGGATTACATTGGTTCAAGGCTCGAAACCCGGAAATCACTAGTTAAGCCAATCGACTCGTAGCCTTGCAAACCCCTAGTTATCAGCAGGCCACAAATGGGGAAACTCCGTATGCGGATACCAACGGAACTTCGCAGTGACATGGTGGTAAGCCTCTAAACATATGTTTCTTTGGAGTAACTACATTCAATGACTGCCTTGGAAGCAACGAAGTCAACGATATATTCATCATTGAGTTTGGAAAGTACACAGAGGTACTGAAAGTATCATTATGGAGCAGGCCATCAGGTGGGAAAGTAACTCCGATGCTGAAGGGGCGAGCAGGGAGCAGCAGCATTAGTTGCGGCAGAAAAGTTATCAACAATGCGGGGCTTGAATGACTGCTACCGGCTCGACAAGTCAAGAAAGAAGCTCACTGCATGTAACGCCTTGGTTTCATTGTGGACAGCCATTAGATCCGTGACTCCTTGTTTCCAAGACACTTCTGTTTCCATTCTCACAAAAGAAGATTGTAATGATAAGACTAGATGGAGCTTCAGAGTCTGAAATGGTACCTTCAGATGACAGAAGCTATATTCCCGCCAAGTATCAAAAATTCATTGAGATTTTTGGGAAGGCCTTGGCAGAGACACTTTCACTGCACCGGTCAATTAACTATGTGATCAACTTGGAACCCAGCCACAAGCTGCCATACGAGGGTATCTCTAACCTGTCGGAGGTTGAGTTGAGAACTCTAAAGGCCTACATCGATATAAACCTGGCCAATTGTTTCATCCAACACTTATCATCAATGGTAGTGGTGCTGATACCTTTTGCAAAGATAAAGGATTGTTTCTTGAGACTCTGTGTAGATTAACGAGTACTCAACAAGGGCAGAATCAAGAAACGGAACCCCCTCCCATTGATCTTGAAGATGCTTGAACGGGTTGGCAGTATCAGGATATTTATGAAACCTGACCATTGTGGAACCTATCACCTTATTCGCATTCAGGAAAGTGATGAGAACAAAATAAATTCCAAACCCAATATGGTCAGTTCGAGTACAGGGTCATGCCATTCGGCTTGACAAATGGACTGGCTACCTTTCAGGCTTACATCGACAATTGCCTGCAACCTTATATTGACCACTTTGCTATGTATTCCCTCGATGATATCCTTATCAACTCTACCGTGGAGAAGGAGCATGACAGGCAGGTAGGAAAGTACTCCAAAGGCTGCAGGAGTTCGGCCTCTATTGCAAGGTAGTATAAAGGTGTACGTCCTCGTATATATATATATGAGTATAGATACGGTTGCACACGAGGATTCAAGAATAAGTAGGTGTGTTCAGTAGGTAAGATTATCGATGACGTGCAAGAGCACTCGCACCAGCTGACTATACACTGGGCGGTTGGGTGGTTACCCTGCCATAGGGTGCCATTACAGGTGGAGAAGTATCAATTTGAAATCTCAGAGGCTGGCTTCTTCAGCTTCATCATCAGTGCCAACGGTGTCACCATGGAAACGAATCAGATCGTGACAATTGAAGATTCGCCAACTTCCAAGTTGATACGGGGCACCTAGATCCTTCTCGGATTCAAGAACTTCCATCAGAAGTTGATCAAACAATATGTGAAGGTGACACTTGCCCTCACTGATCTACTAAAGTCAAGTTAGCTCAGGAAACCTGAGAAACGATATACTGAGGGTCATTCGAAGTCAACCGAACAGTCAATAACCACGTTGGAGTGGACAAGAGATGTAGAGCTCACCTTCTGAAATCTGAAGAAAGCCTTTTCCATGGCTCTGATCTTGAAGAACTTCGATCCAGCCAAGCCGATCATATTTATGATTGATATGAGCTGCTTGGTGATTGAAAGTAATCTGAACCACTATAATGGCTTCGAAACCCTTTGGCCAGTCAATTTTTACTTTCGCAAGTACTCTCTGGCAGAGTAGGATCATGATATGTACGAGCGGGAACTCTTCGCCATTATCGACCCCTTCAAGCAATAGCGACGCTAACTGGAAGGTACCCGTCACAAAGTCTTGGTGCAGTACGACCACAAGAATCTCCAATAATTCTTGACGTCGGAAGTGTTCACCCAGACACAAGTCTGCTGGGCCGAAATCTCATCAGCATACAGCTTCACAATTCAGTACGTGGAAGGCATGAAAGACACCGCTGATGTCCAATCGAAAACATCCAATTATGATATAGGCTACGAGAAGCCTGATAAAAGACTTTTGACAATGCAGGTATTTGAACCCAACAATGACCTCCTACCAGCGATAAAGAAGGCTCAGACTACTGACCCTTTGTCAGTCGAAGTCTCGGGTCAGCTAGTTGGTAATCCAATAGATACACCTGAAGTTGAAAATATGAACCAATAGAATATCATCACTGGAGCTTTGACCTAGGAGGCGAATATATATGTCCCTGCGGATGATACTCTCCATGGTAATGTGATAAGTTTCTTTCATGACAACCCTGAGTCCAGTTCCTTTGGAGCTCTTAAAACTACTGAGCTAGTCTCTAGGGATTTCTATTGGCCTGTGATGGAAACGTACATAAGGAAGTACATCAGTGGCTGCAAAGTATGCCATCGAATCAAGGCTCTGCAGCATGTCCGCCACAGAATCAACATGCTACTGCCACCACTGTCACGATCCTGGGAAAGTGTCACCATGAATGTCAGCACAGATATACCAGATTCCACCGCGTCCGAACACCTAGGGATTTTAGTTATCGTTAATCGACTGACAAAAAGGGCGACTTATCTGCCTTGCAGAAAGGATATCGACTTATCAGAGCTGGCTAGGTTCTTCTTTCAGCATGTGATGTGCACGCATGGCATCCCTGATGACATCATCACCGATCAGGGTATCCAATTCCTAAGCCAATTCAGGATCAGCATCTGCAGCCACATGAGTATAGATTATCGACTATCACCTGCATTCCATCTGCAGACGGATGGCTAGATAGGGCGACAGAATTAGACGATGGAGCATTCCCCCTGGACCACATCAGCAATAATCCTAGCTTCTGTCAGGAACACCCGGGTATTCCTGACGTCTCTGACAGCTCTGACAGAACCTCGTACCCTCTGACGGAGATTTACACGCTATTCGTTATCCAGGCGATGGGTCACATTGCATACTTACCCTGCAGTGGCTATTATATCACGTCTCTTCTTCTAGCACCGCATCGGATTGTATATTACCCTGTGGAGGCTCAACCACCATGCTTGCCGCCCCAGCATCATGCTTCCTTTACTTTACATCTGGAATATGGTGACGTTTACACACCATCAGAGCAACATGTGTGTTACACTCTTTGCAGGGGCTCCAGATATGCTGTAGCCATTTACACGATGCCTGGCAATATTTATGCCTTTCCCAAGCCAAGTGCCATATTTTACCTCTCCGCTATTGCTATTTATCGGATGCCGCACTCTCCCCATATATATGTTTAGCTTTGAGATGTTGTCACTTATTACAATACAGTCTTTGCTT
The DNA here is from genome assembly GCA_014904905.1 of Wilcoxina mikolae CBS 423.85. Lineage (NCBI taxonomy): Eukaryota > Fungi > Ascomycota > Pezizomycetes > Pezizales > Pyronemataceae > Wilcoxina > Wilcoxina mikolae. The sequence goes on from MU122121.1 coordinate 379,968, forward strand.
CGAATATATCGCTTGCCATTGTATTTGCTTCGCCATTATCGTATTTTACAGGTCTGAAATATACTATTCAATTATCACACTCTCTAGTACTATGCCCTCAGTCCTCCAAATTCAACATCGATCTATCATCGGCTTGCGATGCTTCTTCCTCCTCATCCAGATCCGCATCGTTGCCATCGTTGACCTCATACAGGTGTGAAATATACAGACCAATCTTCACACTCCCTAGTACTATACCCTCAGTCCTCCAAATTCTGCGTTGATCCATCATCGGCTTGCGATGCTTCTTCCTGCTCATCCATATTCGTATCGTCACCATCGTCGACCTCATATCCGTCGACACCACAGGTTTCCATGTCAAACCTCTCGAGTTCAGTTACAGTCAGTCATCGCCACCTGGCGTGGGAATGGCATTGCCCACGTCGCTTTCATTACCTTCATCTTCGTAATTCAGACCGTCCCCTGGCATCCCGAAATGCAGTTCCTCATCCGTACAAATATTGTCTATCGGGATGTTTGGGTCAGTGCTTCCGATCTCAGGCTCCTCAAGCGCCGATTCAGAGGTCAAATAGTCAAGAAGAATAGCATTAGCAATACGTGCTGCTTCCGTACTGATGACCACGGCAGGTATTGAATTCTTCGCCTGTTGGATCTGATGCTTGACTGTAGCAAGAGTGTTTTTATACACCCTCTGTTGATAGCTCTCCGGTAGTGTATTCCAGGTATTCATCAAGAATGTATACGTATCTCTGATGCCAGGTGAGGTTAACAACTTGCAACCTGTTGCAGCGCAGCAGGATACGTTCTTACCACCATCGTCCTTGTAGTTGAAGTAGTTCGAGCGATCAGGTCTGTCTGCCTTCAACTTTTACTTGGAAGCTTTTGGAGGAATACCTTTGTTCTTTTGGCACTATAGGAGAGCATGATCCAACGCAGTGCAGGTAAACATGAACAGTAGCGAGGGTATATGACCGTCCATGTCGTCAATCACGGAATTATAAAATCCATTAGTATACTTACCGAGGTTATTCAACCGATGATAAAATCTGATATAGATAAACCCCAGAATTGCTTCTGCCAGGAAGTAAAGTGGATACTGGCCATTTGTTAGCAGCTTTCGACTCTCTCTGCGTTGGATTTAGACCGCATACACCACCTTCCACATGCTCTGCTACCGGAAAAATATACTTATTGTCTGCCAGAAGGGAATCAATGAACTCCAAATGCTCTGCATCGCATGTAAAGTGGTGGAGATCATAAAGCTCTGCTATATTGTCCCTTGCTGATTGAATAAATTGGAATTTAACCTTATCGACTTGTGCTCGAATCTGGTAACAATTTGAGCGTGTAATATCCAATGTTGGCCGTTGCTTTAGCATACCTCTTTCAAGATCTCCTTTGTATGTGTCTCAAATGCTATGGACCAAATGTTATATTGCTGCATAGCAGTGTTCCAGTACTTCTCTAGTATCTGCCAGTAAAGGCTTCAGCTAATACTTTCACAACTTGTCACGTTGCATAACTTACCATCTCCAAGTTGCTTGCACTCATAAATGGCTGTCTGTTCCACATGTAGAGCTCCAGGAGTCTGTCCGTTTCAAATACAAGACGTGTCATATCTGAGTGACCAAATCAATGGATGCTGCGACTGCCAGAGACCGCTGATTGAGTATTAGATACCACCTGCGGTTGCAATTGCCACTGCCTCTGTCTCTAATTCCTTTCTGTATCTCGGGTTCGCAGTGGATTTGTAATAATCGTGTGGGCTTCTGGATTAGGGATGGGAAAAGGCAGGTTTTCAAGCCACTGAGAGGAGTGGGAGTGCTAGCAATACTGGATGCGGGGCTGGATACAATGCGATGCGTTGAGTCTGTCTGTGAGGTTCCTCTGAGTGCTGTTGTGCTACAACTACTGGTACCTGGCATAGCAGTTGGAGTATTTATTGTCTGTCACTGTGTAGCGGATGGGGTGGAAGTCATATGTTGAGTAATATCTGCAAAGCAAGAATTGTTCAGCGAAGATGAGGGGGTAGAGTTCTGACCTTAGCTTGTAGAGTCTATGGAACTCCCTCCTTGAGAGGAATCCCTCTCGCCAGCTGGTGCGGAAATACGTCTCTTAGCAGGATGAAGCTGAGAATTTCCCAAAGGCCTATGCTTTTGTTGTTTCTGATGATTAACAAGACTTCCAATATTTGGTACGACCAGAGTTGTATCAGGATGAGGGCTTTGGAAAGGCATAGTCCGATCTAGATGTTTTATGTTAAGAATGTAGGAATACTTTTTTCTGCATGTATATGCAACGGCAGGTGAGATAGATTCCTATTTGAGTGCCTAGGGAGGGATTTGAAACAAAAAGGGAGGTGCAGTATAGACCGCGCTAGACTTTAAATCACTATCACTTGTGACGATACTCGGGGATGAGATCCCTTGAAAAGCATTCAATTATGGGGTTAACTGCCATCAGATTCAACTCAGATTAAACTCAGCATTGATATTCACTGTTACAACAATATCTGAAGGTCTGTTTGTACTGCTTGAGGGATGTTGATACCTTCTTGACGTGATTATCATAGTATTGCACTCGTTCTTGGCACAATACTTCGAACCATCGATTGTGCATATCTTTAGCTTTGCAGTGGAAATCCCCATTTGGCAGAGCTAAAAGCATTGCAAAGATAACAATGATGTATTCTCTATCATTTGATATCAGTTCCATATGCTTTTTCTACTGCTAGGTATGTTGGTAGCCATGTTGGATCATTGCACAGTTGGGACAACCTGAGAACTACTCAGTTTATCGCCCATGACGATACTCGGGGACGAGATTCCTGAAAACCGTTCAATTATGGGGTTAACTGCCATCAGATTAAATTCAGATTAAACTTATCATTGATATTCACTGTTGCAGCAATATCTGAAGGTCTATTTGCACCGCTTAAAGGGTGTTAATACCTTCTTGGTGCACTTATCATGGTATTGCACTCGTTCTTGGCACAATACTTCGAACTATTGATTGTGTATATCTTCAGCTTCCCAGTGAAAATCTCTATTTGGCCAAGCTAAAAGTATCACAAGATGAACAATGACATATTCTCGATCATATGACATCAGTTGCATGTGCTGTATCCACTGCTAGACGTATTGGTAGCCATGTTGGATGGTTGCACAGTTGGAACAACCTGAGAACGACTCAGTTTACTCAGAGATGCATGAGATCTGAGTGGTAAAAATGGTATATGATGCAAAAGCAATGCGCGGCATCGTAAACTTTCCTTACCGCAAGTACTAAATCTCATCTAGAGGCTTCTCATTCATGAGGTGCCTGGTGATTATTCAAGATGAAGGCTGGGCCATTTTGTATTCGTTAACCAACAAAATGCAGGATATGAATCAAAAATATCATATCTCACAAGTTGAACAAAGAAATCGCAGGAACTCGAATATATATATCCCTTCTTTTCGCCTACACCTACTTTCTCTTTTCCTCCCATATTAAACACACTGCCAGTATCCTGAACTATCTCATCACCATGTGACTTGTACAAAACAATGCCTCTCATTCCAAAACAAACCTGATAACATATACAACTTGTACATTCCCTCTGGGCTTCCTTCTGCTACATGAGACTATATCATAATGCTAACGCCTCAGATGTAGATTCATTTTCAATGGCACCAAAGAGCAGCGGCAAAGGTAAGAGGAAGGCATCTGCTGCGGAAAGGCTACAGGGTGGTAGGGGAATGGGAAGCCTATGAGATCCATCAGAGATGATATCTTTCGTGCTGTTACTTTGCAGTTGCCGAAGGAAATGTATGAGGCAGACTCGGCCATGGAGGGCTAACTATTGCAGTTATATTTAGAGCTGGAAGCATCGTCCGCTGTGTCAATTTCCTCAGATGATGATACCGACTCTACCAAGGAGTCGGTCAGTAAATGTGACTCAGATTCCGATGTGGATATGTGCATGGAGGATGATGTGAATGAACTGTACTGTATTGATTTAGACGGCGATATGGATATGGAAATGGACGGTGACGATGAACAGGAGGAAGATGAAGAGGAGGAAGATGAGGAGGAGGAGGATGAGGAGGAGGAGAAGGATGAGGAAGAGGAGGATGAGGAGGAGGAGAATGAGGAGGATGATGGCAAAGAACCTCAGACGATTGATCAGGGAGAGATGGTAAATATATCGACTGCTGATGTAGATACCATAATAGACGATCAACCAATCATGCTATCTGAGCAAGTCCCAACGATGCGTCAGTATACCCCGCAGCAACAACCTCTGGTACTGGCCCCACGGCCACAAACCCTAGAGCCTCGCCAATGATCACGAACTCCGAAGACTCATCCCCTCAGTGGGCTGGAGTTCTTGGGGCTTGTGACGCCGCAAAAACCTCGTCCGGCGGTGCCAACTCTGCAAGAAGCTGAGGCAGCTGGAAACACTTCTGATGTCAATGTGGATCAGCAGCTGCTTAGCGAATCGTCAGGTGGCAACAGTCTCACCGATGTGCCTCTTCCCGATGTGCTTCTCCCTGAGGCACACCTGGACTATTCGCTAGGTGAGGAGTAAACCAGTCTTCACGTAGCACAGGAAGCGATGGTTGTTACATTCAGGTTAGGATCAGGTTCTTGTCTTGTGAGTTTTCTTCGCTGTAATCTATTCATCTCAGATACTGATTAAGGCATGCGTGGAGGTGTTTTGTTTGCTTAGGGTTTTTTTTTTCCGACTCGTTTGGATTAGGGGTTGGATTGTGAGGTTGTTCGTTTCCTTTGTTCTAATCTATTTATCTCAGGTATTGTTTATTATACATATCGCGAGGTTTTTGAATTGCTCAGGGTTTATTTTGCTTACAGGTTTTGTATTAGTTTTATTTTATTCATAGTATTATGGGACATCGCGCATGCAGTATTTTTGCAACTCCTGGTGTGTAAGGAACCTCCTTGTGATGGTGTTGAGGCTCAATAAATCTCTCAAGTTAGCTGAAAGTATTGTGAGCTTATATCCACACCAGATTGCTCAGGCCCGGCACCAACTTTCATCCCTTTCTATACTGTATACTCTACTCCTCGCATGTTGTCAACAGTGCCAGAGAAGACCCCTTTCCATTGCCCCATTTTTTCATGCCAAAGAAGTTCACCTCAGACAGCTGGCGACTTAAACCTATTAAATTACACCATCCTGAACACCTTCAGGTTGCATGCCAGAAGGATCTGACTAGTGACAACGCACCTCGATGTGTTGAACCCATTCAGAGTCATTAATTCAACACTAACAATGATTCAGTCGAAGACTTGGATGCGTTTCCCTACCTCGAACACCTTGAAACCATCGCAGACTCGGAGTTTTAAACACCGCCACCTCCACCTCCTCTGTCACAGATGGAAATATACCCTGGCGCTGGCGCTCTGCTGAGCGATCACATTGTTGAGCCATGGGAAAGCGATGCTCAGGATTGCCTGAAGACGAACCTACAAAACAATTCCTACTACCCATTTGCGACGCGTGAAGAATACAAATATATCCATTGTGGGATCAAGAAGAAGGGCATGAAGATGTACTATGATAACATGCTGAAGGAATCGAACACTGCTCTGCGTTTCCCAAGCTACAAAAACGGAGATGGCGTCCAGAAGCTCGTGGCTAGCATACCAAATGATCAGGCTCTTGGTGAGTGGAAACTATACACTCTCAAGGATATGAGATGGAATGACAATCACCAATACCCTATCAAATACTGGAGTCGAGGCATCATCAAAAGTATGAGATGGTTGATGCGGCAGCCAGACTACGCTAAGCATCTCATTTACACCCCTCAGCATTACTTTAACGGCGATACGCCTCCGAAACACCTCTATACCGAAATACACATGGTGGACTGGTAGTGGGGAATACAGATAAGCAGCGATCCCCGAGGATAATAATGTGCTAATCGACATTAAGTCAATGCTCAGAGTGGGGGATATACTGGTTCCCTTGATGTTCATGTCTGACGGAACACATCTCTCGAATTTTGCTGGTGACAAGAAAGAGTGGCCTGAATATATGACAATTGGCAATCTATCTTCGAAGATCAGCCAGATGCCCTCAACGCACAGCGTTATAATGGTCGCTCTCCTGCTGATTCTCATCAAGAACTGCAATATTCCTCAGAAGCGGCTGGATGAGCAGCGGCAAACAAACCGAGAGGTGTTGAACGAGGTACTCTGCCGGATACTCCATCCTCTCACCATTAAACAAAGTCTCAGCGCCGAGAGCAGATATCACAATGTTCTCTGTGCAGATAGCAACTTCACACGTTGCAAACCGGTTTTAGCAGTATGGCTTGCAGATTGCCCTGAGTATAGCGACCTACATCATCTCGAGCGGCATGTTTGTTTTTGGTGCGAGTGTCCAAAGACCGAACGTGGAGATTATGTCCCTCCTGACAAGCAACATCCCTGGAAGGATCACAACCTATATAGAACGCTCAGCAATGCCAATACCAAGGCAGCCGATACCAAACTGTCGTCACGCCATGTTCACCGAGGATTCAATGTGTTTCCACATATTCCCTGTATTGTCAGCGACCTCTCGAAGTCCGACCTCCTCCATACAATACAGATCCATATACTTGACCACCTCCAGAAGAGGATTTTCTACTTCATGAAGACACACGAACGGCTCGACAAGTACAATGCAATCTGGTTATCCATGCCTACTTACTATGACCTCGCACCAAAAAATAAGTCATATGAGGAAGTTTCTCATTCGAATGGGAAGGAGATGAAAAAAATGAGCCGGTACCTGCTTGGAGGTGTAACCCAGACTCTACGAGGCAGAAGCCCCACTCAGCGTCCCATATTCAATCGCGTAATTGAGTGTACATGGGCATTATTAGAATTCAATATGTATGCTCGATATAAATCTCACGATGATGTAACATTGAGCTACATGGAGGATACCTAGCATCATTTTTACACCTTCAAAGATGTTTTCTTACTCAGATGAGCCGGCAAAAAGGTGAAGGCCAAAGCCGATACCCTGAGAACGGAACTCGTGAAGAAGCGAAAGGTAGACGAGGAAACAAATACTGAAAGTTGGATGCTGTCCAAGATGCAGCGTGAAATGAACGCCTGGTGGGATTATATCAGCCACGTGATAGATGTTTCCAAGAAATTAGATGTCGACTTCAACTTTCCGAACATCCACTTGATATCTCATTGGGTGGAACAGATGTATCGACATGGAGCCTTACAATAGTATTCTGCCGAGAGACATGAACAAGCACATAACACAAACTTCAAGGACAGTTAGAACACCTCCAATCACAATCACAACTACCTAGTGTTGGCAACGAACCACCTGGGGTTCGTACAATTGACGAACCGATTTGGTCCGCGCGAACCGGATCCTTGCCAAGCCTTTCGCCACAAACCCCACCATTTCGGCCTACACCTGCGAACAAAAATAAGTAAGCGAGTTCTTGTCCGATCGGCTCGATTCTTAGTGCATCTTGTAGCTAACTTCTCCCGCTACAAGATGCGCTACACATCGAGCCGATCGGACAAGAACTCGCTTACCTATTATCGTTCGAAGATAGATGGTTCGCGAACCGGTTCGGACAAACCTCGGAACTTCGTACAAATCTCAGATCGAATCCATGTCGAATCGCACCCTGGTTCGATCCGTGACGAACCGATCCGCTTCGTTGCCAACACTACAACTACCTGCCACAAGGAATCACCTTTTAGCGTCCTATTCTCTGCTTTGAAATCAGTGAGCTCAATCTCCAAGCCCTCGCTCAGGATCGGGAAAACAGCACTGCCACCTGCAAAGTCCTCTCTTTCGGTGCTGATCTGTCTGCCCCCTTGAGCTCCCAGTCATATGCGAAGCTCGAATTCATTGAACCCCAAAACCGTTGTGATGGAAAGTATTCTGATGCTATAATCAAAGACTTCAGAGCATTACTTGACAATATGCAAGACGCAATACACCGCGTGACAATATACAATGGCACGCGGGAGTTTGCAAGCATAAGAGACGTAACAAGACCTATATATCGAATGAACAACTGCATTCAATGGAGTTCTGTATTTACCATGGTAATAAGGTACAGGTTGAGAATTTAGAAGGTGAACGCATATCTCAGATATATCGATGTACAGAAAGCCAGAGCTGGTGCGGAGGGGACCGACAGAACGACTGGATGTAGTTATGGCAATGCCCGGGGAGGTATTATGGTGTGCTGAATGGTCGTCTCCTGTGGCAACTGCAATGACTATTCAAAATCAAGCTCCTGAACTAGGACGGAGCTTTCGTTGAGTACTGATTAGCACTGGCACTCACCACAATATCAGAAAACTCAGGTAACTTGGATCCCATCTCGAAATTTGTACAAGTGAGAAGAGTACCGGCAGCTATTGCTTTGCATGTTGTCAGCGTGGGAAACATTGTCGGCTGCGCGCACATAATTCCAGAGATAGCTCCTAGTAGTAAGACAGGAGACAGATTGAACGAGCGATGGATTGCCAATAACCACATAGATCTGGTGACTTGGAATGATATGTATAATTAGTAAAGACAGATTTGCATTTTGCGCGCAGGTAGAAGGAATGTGAGGAGAGGTTTTCGCAGCATCATCCATCACATTGCAATCCCGATGCAAGCGGATACCCAAAGAACCCCTTCCGACGTATAGTCACAGTCGGCCACAATGCCAGAGTGTTCGTTTAAAACAGGCGACCGACAGAGTGAGAACAAACGGTGAAACTACGATTGGAGAGCGATATCCAACGCGATGCATTGCATTGATGCTGGGCACCGAGTTAGCCACCACTGGGGTGTGTCTGACACCTCTGACGGAGCGCGTTCACTCTGATGGAGCCATTCTGCTCGGACGGAAAATTCTTTTGCTGATGCTTCTGCAACTATGAGCAGGACAACTGGGTGTCGCTACTATCATTGGCCGAATTCGCCTACAACAATGCTGTGCATACTTTGACAAGGATGATCCCCTTCTGGACCAACTACAACTACCACCTGACAATGTAGTTGAAGGTATCCAAGGACTTAGTTTGAGTCTGCTTGCAGTTGGAAGCCGAAGCAGATACCTTGGCAGCCGGGCTGGAGGAGACGCACCACATCCTCCGGCAGAACTTACTGGAAGCCTAAGACTATCAGACGAAGTACACTAGGGGCAAGAAAATAACATTCGAGGTCGGCAATAAGGTTTGTCTCTCAACTCGAAATATCAAGACGATGAGAACGATCAAAAAGTTGGATTTCAAGTATCTTGGGCCATACACGGTGAGTAAAGTCATCAATAAGAATGTTTACAAATTTGACTTGCCAAAGATGATACATATACACAACGTATCTCACATCTCGCTGCTTGATAGGTACCCGCTATCTGCTATCGCCTAGCCGGTATCGGAACCACCACTGATGCTGATCGATGATACAGATGAGTGGGAGGTCGATCGGATTCTTGATTCAAAGCGACGCTACTGAAAGCTATACTATCTCTTTTAGTGGGCTGGTTACAACTTCCTACAAACGAGCTGAGAGCCAGCAGAAAACCTCGAAAATACTCAAGAAAAAGTAGACGAGTTTCATCGGAAGCATTTAATCAAGCTACAGCCATAATCGACCTCATGGCCATCGGCATGTTGGGCTTATTGAGATCAGAGCTAAGGAGGATCATATTGGGAATTATGGAGGATCTGAAGGATTGGATAGTTATTTGGTTTTCTTTCTTTCTTTCTTGCTTCTCTTCTTATGGATTCGGCCCGGTATAAATGGTATCGGCACAGATTGTACCACCTACCACTGCAGATGGAATTCCCTGTACACCGAATCTGCCTTGAGTCCGCTGTGATGGCACTGATCCGTGGCATAACATATTTAGATATATAAAGGTGTACGCATCTAATCTGGTCTTCTTTTTGTATATATATGTTGTAGCCCAGAAGGTTTGGGGATGAAGAAGGGGATGATATAATGGCAGTATCAGGTACACTTGGTCTCTTCAGTAATCTTTACCTCGCAGGTATGCTTGGCCTTGTAAGTGCACTTGGCTGTACAGGTATACTTGGCCTGACAGGTATGCTTGGGGTTGCAAGTACACTTGGCCTTTGTAAGTGCACTTGGCCTTCGTAATTGTACTTGGCCTTCGTAAGTGCACCAGGCCTTGGTAAGTACACTTGGCCTTAATTAGTGAACTTAGCCTTGAATGTGTACTTGGCTGCTGAGGTGTACTTGGCTGTCGAGGTACACTTGGCTGCCAACCTGCACCTGGCTGCCTAGGTATACTTGATAGCCCTTCATATAAAATAACCTTGTGAAGCACTTTTCGCATGCTAGCAATTATCTTACTTTCATACTGTACAATTGATATCATTCTATCCATCACTTGTTCCATTTGCAATTGTATCTAAAGGTATCCACCATTACATAATGCTATTTACAGAGGTAGTGTACAAATAATTGCAGTCTTCATATGTTATTGTCCAGTTGATTCATGGATTACTATATTTTAGTTATACTATGATTAAGAAATATGAAATAACTATATCTATCTCCAGTTGGAACAAACTTTAAATACATATAGAGCAGGTATTCAATTGCATATGCAGGTATACCTGGAGCTGATCTCGTTATACAGTTACTGGTATAAATGAAGGTACTACTCAAGTATAGTGTTGACAATGAAATGGATTGCTATGTGGTGGTTCAAACCTAGGTGGAGTTCGAAACAGGTTGAATCTGTAGTTCGACTCGCACTGCAGAGTATGATTCAAACCTGAAGCCACATCCCAAAACTGCAAAGGAAAATAAGTAAGCAAGTTCTTGTCCAATTGGCTTGATTTCGTTTTCTTCCTGCAGCATTGGAAGTTAGCTACCGGGTAAATATAAAATCTAGCTGATAGGATAAGACATTGCGTACTGTTTTTCGTTTGAAATTGTGGGTCTAACTGGTAGTATTGGAGGTAAATAGCTTGGCAAGAATCCTGTTCACTTAAACCAAATAAGTTCGTCAATGGTTCGAACTTCTGACAGTTTGTTGCCAACACTACTCAAGAACATTTAAAGGTATACTTTGTGAGCAAAATATTATGTCATTTCTTTCAAACATTTATTTTTTCCATCTGAGCAATATTTTAATCTGTTTAGAATATATAAAGATTTTGACAATCTTTTGAAACATATTTCAGCATGAAAAAGCAAAGTTTTGTATATACTTGGAGATACCTGAGGAAATCATGAAAGATACAAGTACTCTTGGAGATTGTTGCATTGAATATTAAATTTCACTTATTGTGGAGCAATTCCTGAAGCTGCTTCTAATAGTCAACTTGAAAGAGCAGGATGTTACACCTTTCATGATACATACCACTAGATACTCTCGAAGATGGATTACCTATGATCAATCGATAATTGCTGGATTAGGATGGTACAAGCACCATCTCTTATGTCATTGAATATCCTAAAGATATCATTCAATTTGGTTATTACAACCACTGAAATCAGATAAGCTGTTATGTAGTCAACTATATCACTGATAAGGTCTAGGGGATAGTTACTAGCTTGATATGCTGCCAGCTCATGCCACCAATAATATAAAGACAGCTGAAAGGCTGTAGATACGAAAGCACATAAGTTTGCATGATAGCTAATAAAGCCTTGATGTCCCTCACAATCGAAAGGATACCATTCTTCTGGAAGCTAAGAGATCGAAAGGATACTATAGGTTTGGACCACTGAAATGTAAAGGACTGATATCAGTAGGAGCTCTATTGGTCTGAGTAAGGAATCTGAGCGGAAAGATACGGAAGGTCTGGCAGAGCGGTGAAGGGTAGGAAAGGGTATTGGTGTGAAGAGTGGTTAGGTAGAGAAGCTGATGAGGAAAGCGTAGATAAAGGAAATTGTTAGAGCGAGAGGAAAGCGGTATAAAGACCTCTGAAATCTCTGACGATAGAAGGGCAAGCTTCTTGACAAGAAAAAGAAGCCTTAACAATCGACGCATTGAAAAGATAAATATCTTTGTCTTAAATGTTCTCAGTGATGTTCACAGCGTGAGCGAATGTTATTAACTTCTATCGCAAGCAAGTCCTGAAAGCAGTAAGGATACTACTTGTACTGATAAGACTTGAAGTGATGCACTCAGTGTTACATTATATTGTGAGCAAAAACATACTTCTGTTGAAGCTATCTTTCTACCCTCCAAGTGATCAAAGGTTCTGAACGCTTAACCCTCTTGAATGCTTTTTATATTACAGATATTTGCTGCCACATTTTACTGGGGAGTGCTGGTACTACAAACCAGAGTTCGACCTCTATACCAGCTTGGAAAGAGATTCCTTCCTTAAATAAAGTTATCACTGTGAACTTGTGTATGAAGAACACTACATCAAGTTACCATAATCTGTCACTATCCGCCAATCAAAGACAGAACTCCTGTACTGTACATTCCTCTGAAGACAGCAATCCTTCGCAAACCTCAAGATAGTCATCTTGCTAGATCAGATCGGATTCATTGTCCTCCCAGATATGTGAATGCCCCATGTAGCAGACAAAGAACCATCTCTCCAGTTACAATGAGAGGCAGGTTCTAGACTCCTTGTTGATTGGAATATCGATTTGGTCCCCTTCTTCAGAACCTGAAGCTTCTACAACAGAATCTTTGAAGGGCAGATTTGGATCATACTTTGACCAATGACAAATACTGGATCTGATAGGATGATGGGGGAGACAGTGATATTGGTACGAAGAGAACGTGCATTGGTGGTAGCAGGAGATAAGGTGACAGAGAAAGCCCTCTATGAACTTATCGTAAGAAATGATATTCCTAATTGCATGGTCTCCTTGATAAACAACATTGAGGTACAATTGAACTGAATGGATGCATTGATTATGTACACTCAAACAAGCAACATCAAAATCAGAGCGGTGCTGTCTGAGTTGGTCAAAGGATACGAATGCCTAGTGTATAAGCAAAATGAAACGTTTGATGCTGTGGCTTTAGAATTCGATAACCTGCAGAGGGCACAGGTGGAACATTACTCAGACATCATCGTCCAGTCCAGATATTTGCAGCCAATGTTAGAGCTGCAATTGCCATTGCGAAAGCACAGTCTTCCGAAGCATTTGATGAGCTAAACCTTACTCTTGGGAAGTAAATAAAGTACTCAACAGCAGTATAGACCTCTCTCTCTGGCATGTTGGGAAACATGACAAGAGCCCAAAAAAGGGTGGCCCCCCAAGTATACAATCAATCGGATAGACTTACCTGTATCAAGCGAAAAGCCAATGAAGACGCTCACCGTGTACCTGAACTCAAGAAGAAGGTTGATGCTGTAAAGAAGCAGAGAGAAAGTGATACAAGGAAGACTTGAAGGGATATGGAGAAAAGGATTTGGGAGTTCACAAGGATCCTAATAACTAGGCTATCGGATGAAACCACCAAGAAATCAATCAAGTCCCTCTCAAGGTCTGCCCTTGGACATCAGAAGAAGACATCAAACCAAGTAACAAAGGGTTCTGCCTTGATTACTGTATAGGTACCAAAGGATAAGGATATTGGGTCAACGAGACTCTTACTCCAGACCCTAAGGGAGTCCTGCCGCCATCAGGATGTTCTGACTCAGAATCCAGCTTCTCTGGCTTCAACAATTAGGAAGGAGATGACAGAAGAGGTGGTGGAGATGTTCGAAGCAGTGGAAGTGGAGGTGGTGGAGGAGGTGGAGGAAGCGGAGGGGGTGGGAGAGGTGGAAGTGGAGGAAGTGGTAGAAGATGCTCACATCCAAGCCAGATCCCTTTACCTCCGTCCAGAAATACAGAATATGGCATGCCATATGCCAATGCTCGAACACCAGTAAGGCCTTCCAATATGGGCAAGATGAATATACCTCCGCAGTTTAAGGGTGATAAGAAAGATCTAAAGGAAATATATCGAAGGTGAATTCAATCTGTAGAATGCTATCAGCTGTATCATGATGTCAAATTCCAGGATAACATTTCCAGTATCCTTTGAGATTGTGGTCGCTTGAAACGAAAAGGCCCTAGCCTGATATGATAATCGTGAAGAGGACATGAAAAGGTTCTTTCAGATCTATAACTGGAAGTATTTTACCAGCACTATGGAAGAACGATTCAATAATAAGCAAGAGGAAGAAAGGTCTTGACAGATGATGAACAATCTGAAGTACTCTGGACATACCAAGGACAACCTGACAAAGATGGAAACCCTCCACCTCCAAGTTTGTTCCAGTCGAACCTCCTATATGCTTTCCCTTAAACAAGGATTGCATGAAGACATATTGGATTGAATGTCAATTGCTGAACTACTACCCAAAGATGATACAGCCTTCATTGTGTTAATGAGGCAAGTGGAGATATCTTATGAAGATCGGTTGGCAGAAAGGAATAGGTATCACCAGAACTGTGACAATTCTCAAGATAAGAAGGGGAACAAGTGGAAGAGGGATGAGCATCAGGGAAAGGATAAGAACCAAGACAATAATCCAGAAAAAGATAAAGGTTCGGATACCAAGAAATTCTGAACTGAGAAGAAGGATCCGAAGCCAATTCACTGTGATAAGATCGAAGCTCTTAGGGGTATTCCTGAATGTCTGCTAAAGGCCAGAGCCACACACAATGAATGCAAGTGTAGTGGATCCTCTGATCATGATCAATAGTTTCTCTGCAAGAATTCCATTAAGGCTTTGTCTAGAAAGAAGAACAAAAAAATCCAAGGACAAGGAGGAAGCTCCGAAGCAGGACACTACAGCTTCCAGTTCAAAAGTCAGACCAAGAAGATTTGCTGATAGGATCACAGTGTCTGAAACTCATACACACTCTTAGAGGTTGTATGAGGTAGACTCTGATGGTATGCAAATTGACGATTGAGAGACGATGAGTTTCTTATGTCTTATTGTAGGTCTAGGATGCAGATCTTTCCTTTCAGGTATAGACACCCACAGTTGTTAACTTTAGTTTTAATGAGAAATGACTTCTTTTCTGTTGTTAAAAAAAGGGTACCTGAGGATGAGTTCAGTACTCGAAATATGCTAGTCATATAGTATCCAAATGCAAACATATGACTATCACATCATCTACAAAATAGATCTGACACTCTCATATTCTATATACTTACTAGAATCACAACCCGTTACAGTTGGAGTTGTATTGCAACGCAGTTCATCATGGTTTCTACTCGAAAAGAATGAAAGTGTAGAGTCTCAGCTGAATCACCTCAACCTGGACCAAAGAAAACAAAACAACTTGCACCAGAATCAAAGACTGGTTCAGGACCCACAGTACGAATATTCTCATTGTTGGAGGACAAAACGAATGTCCCTATGAGGGTTCTCTTAGATACAGGATGAGAAATACCTATGATGTCGAAATAGTGGGCCGAGTCTAATGGTGTTCTATTAGTAACTCGAACAAAACCAAAGACAGTCAAGAATATTAATGGTGAGATTGTAGAAGGTGCTGGTTGGAAGTATACCTTTCCAGTTACTTTGCGGTATGAAAGATATTGTACTAATGAAACCTTCAAATTCAGACCTATGAAATCGTCAACTGATATTATGTTATCTTACTGAACAGATCATCAAGCATGGAGTAGTGCTCAATGGAATCACAGAGGAGGGTGATAAGCTCCAATGAATATCGACACATTGCTATCAGTACTCCACCAAGGGGACTGTTAGTACATTTTTGATTGAATATGACGATGATATCCTCGAGTTTAGAACTGACCCATAATGGATCGGGGTTATCAGATGTATGCATGTCAATGCAGGAAACAAAATTCAATTCGATTGGGTTTTGTGAATTCTGTAGCAGTATCAAGTCTTCCAATTAGTTTACAATGGGAAAATCACCAATGCTCTACCACCACATCGATCGTTTGATCATGCAATTGATTTAAAAGATGCAGAGCAGTCTCTGTGGGGTCCCATCTATGCTCTCTCTGAGAAGGAGTATTCAGTCCTTGGAGATTATCTAAAGGAAATGCTCGACTCTAAGAAGATTCATCCAAGCAGATCACCTGCTAGAGTACCTATACTCTTCGATCCAAAGCCTCAAGGAAGGGATTTAAGGTTATGTGTGTATTACAGAGGACTCACCTGAATGACAATTATAGACCAGTACCCTTTGCCACTAATGAATGAACTTGGAGACAGGATCAATGGCTCCAATATCTTTACGAAGATTGACTGAAAGGCTGATAACAATCTTATTCAGATCAAGTTAGGTGATGAGTGGAAAACAGCATTTCATACTGGATATGGACACTATGAATATATGGTTATACCCTTTGGATTGGCCAACGTGCCAGCTTCATTCCAAGATATAATGAACGAGATCCTCAGAGATTCAATTGATCATGGAGTGGAAGTTTATATTGATGATATACACATTTATACAAATGATAAAGAAGAACATGTAAGATTGACAAGAGAAGTCCTTCATAGGTGGAAAGAATACAACTTGGCAGTAGCTCCTGATAAGTGTGAGTGGTATCAGAATCAAATTGAGTTTCTTGGATATATCATATCAGGAGAAGGTATCAGTATGGCTGAAGACAAAGTTCATACTATTCTGAAGTGAGAAATGCCAGAATCAATGAAGGATGTTCAGTCTTTCCTAGGATTTGGCAACTTCTATTGATGCTTCATCAAAGACTTTTCGAGGATTTGCAAGTCCTTAATGGATCTAACCACATGAACTGGTGTGAAATTTGATTGGAAAGTAAATGCACATTGTCAACAAGCCTAAGATCTATTGAAGAAGTGTTTTACTGAGGCATCAATCCTTCGTTACTTTGAGCCTGTAAATCCTGTTGTAATTGAGACTGATACCAGCATTTTCGCTATTGGTGCAGTCCTCTTCGAAGGTATTATTAGGCTTTATATCCGTATATGGCTTCGTATATAGATACAATGTTAGATATGGTTGCAAACGTAAATAGGCAAATGTTGTATGGTAATATGTAGGTAAGATTATCGCTGCAGTGAAATTGCACTCATGCATGGAGTATAAGTAGGCCAGGGATTACCCGGCCATTGGCTCGACAAATCAGATTGCTTAGGTCCAGCCAAGGCATGGATGCAAGCAAGATGCTTGGCTGCCATTACATCATCCTCCTCTCTTGGAGCAGACCCTCTGGGCTGCCATATACATATATAAAGAGAAATCTTGAGGGAAAACAACCAGTTGCATACGCCTCCATATGGCTTGATAAGTCCCACGACTGGTCGATGTCATGTAGACATCCTTACGATGGATTCAGTGCATGGGAAAACCACACCTTCAGTGGAAGGTGGTAACACCCATGCCGACATCATTTATACCAGCCTGAAATTCATCAAAAGAGAAAACCCATTAAAGAAATATCCAACTTAAACCTAAATCCCAATTCTCCCAATCACCATGGAGGCTTATTTGGATGCTCCCAATGAAACTCGTCAATCAGCCCCCAAGCAATTTCGAAGTTCTCGACTGGTTTCCAATTGGTGTCGATATAGCTATAGATGGTCCACTGTACAAAATAGTGCAGTCTCATGTAGTACTGCTTAGAATCAAGGATACAATCGACTTTCCATTCGTCAGATTTGTCGATGATCGTCGGTTGCAGTTCAGATGGCAGTTGGCCAGCTGTAGAAGGTGTATAGAGATCTAGCAAAGAGACATAGAAGACGTTGTGCTTTCAGATCGAATTCGGAAGGTCTAATATATAAGTATTCTTATTGATGACCTTACTTACCATGTACAATCCTGTCTGTTTCTAATCCAACTTCTTCAATGGCCTTGTCGTCCGGAAGTGCTACGTTGGAAGCCAGACCTTATCTCTCACCTCGAAAACAACATCTTTGCCACCTGTATATTTTGTCAGACGGAATTAAGCCTCCTGCAAGTTCTCGCAGAGAGTTTAGTGTGTCTCTTCCTGGTCGGCTGCCATGGTATCTATCTGAATCTCCAGCATCAGGTTGGATGGTTTCATCGGAGACTTGAACTGCATCACCGGATAGTACTGATAATTAACTCAAAATAGAATCATCCTTGTAGACACGTATATCGCATTATTATTCGGGAACTTGGCTAGCATCAAAAACTCAACCCAGTTGTTCTGCTCGTAGTAGTAGAAAGCCCTGAGATACTGCTTCATCGTATGGTTTTGTTGCTCCATCTGCCTGTCCGTCAGTGAATGGAAGGCTATCGAGAGTCAATGGTCAGTGGTCAAATGGAAAGATACTCTCATCTAGAATCTGCTTGTATACTGAGTGCGTCAGTTTGTGACGATGTTGTCAGGTATGCATCGTTTGTAAATGACGTGCTCAAAGAAGAGTCTGGCCAAATCTGGTAAATCGATATCTTTCCAGCATGGGAGGTAAATCGATATCTTTGTCAGTCAGTGTACAATAACAAGGATCCCAGTGTAACTGGAAGCAGTTGATTCTGACAAGTCTGTAACGAAGTCCATGGTGATACCTTCCCAGGATCGAGACGGTATTTCTAAAAGTATATTGACTCCATACCTTGCATGTCGAGAAGTCTTGATCTGGCAGCATATTTCGCCGCTACTAATATACTTTCATACGTACGAGTCCATAGCTGGCCAATAGAAATCGCTAGATACCAGCTCAGAAGTCTTAAGGGCTCTAAAGTGGTCAGATTCAGGGTTGTCATGGAAGTGACAAATCACATTTCGATATAGATAATCGACCGCAGGAACGTATATCCTCCCTATGCAAGTCAGGACTCCCGCGATGACTTTCAATTCGTTTTCCTCTCCCACAGTATCTGTGCCACCTGCAATTAGTTGATCGACTAGCTTCGCCGAGACGTTGCCATTCAAAGAGTTAAAAGTCTGAAGAGTGATAATTGCTGGCATGAGATCGTCATATGGGTCAACAGATACGGTTGCCAGTAGTCATGACACAGGCCTTTCGTAGCTGATCTCGTAGTCAGGCCGTCTGGATAGGCCATCGGCATGGTTCTTGGTGCCTTCCAGATGCTCGATAACTAAGTCGTAGTCCGAAAGAATATCCCACAACCTGGCTTGTTTCCTGGAGAACACTTTGGACGTCTGGATGCATTCGAGGTTTTTGTGGTCGCACTGCATCAAGACCTTGTGATTGGTACCCTCAAGGTAATCTCGCCACTGCTTCAGACTCTCCACGATGGCCAGTAGCTCTCGGTCGTAAGTATTGTATTTTTGTTTGGCTGGAGAGCACTTCTGGGAGTAGAGGTTCACAGGCCTGAGAACTCCGAAACCGTCACACTGATTGAGAATGCCAGCAATCGCAAATCTGCTCACATCTATCTGCACAATGATTGGCTTCGCCAGGTCGAAATGCTGATAGATCGGTACCTCGGTAAAGGCCTTCTTCAGTTTCTGAAATTCCAACTCGGCTTCCCGAGTCCATTCGCACTTGGCTTTTCCAGGTGAACCTATCTTTTTCAGTAGTTCCCTGTACGGAAGGGTCACCTTGACATAT
Organism: Wilcoxina mikolae CBS 423.85; assembly: GCA_014904905.1. NCBI lineage: Eukaryota > Fungi > Ascomycota > Pezizomycetes > Pezizales > Pyronemataceae > Wilcoxina > Wilcoxina mikolae. Next base: position 399,462 of record MU122121.1, read on the forward strand.
TACCAGATGAACCTCCGATAAAGGTCTGTGAACTCATGAAGTACCTGTACATCTCAAACTGACTTCGGTATTGGCCAGTCATCGATTGTAGACATCCGGTTTGATTACATGTCAACCTCGTCGGAACTGATGACAAACCTCAGAACTCCGACCTCTGAGACTCCGAATAGGCATATCAGAAAAATGCAATTTCCTCCCTGGCCTGGCACCCACCTTCCAGAATGCTTCTTGGGGCTCGGGAAGCTTTCAAACCCTCTCATATTATTTTACTATGCTCCGATGCACTCCAGGCAGCTCCCAGTGTACCTGTGAACTTTCCACAATCACACAGCAGCATCTCACAGCATTCCTACCATATCTTAGGATTTCCACCAACTCGCTCCTTCGGATATTCTGCTCTGCGTACCTCCCTGACACTCTGCTGCCCTCACAGCCAATTGGCATCATATGTGACTCCATTCGTAGATCATGCTGTCAATTCATCGCTGCTACTTCAAGTATCGTCACGAGAGATTTGTATAAATAGACATCTCTAGATCTCATTATACTAATATATTGTCTATATACACCAACTGGATTTCGAGCGCACCCCTGCATGAGACTTCTCTTATTCGTTTGGATAAATGGCAGAGGTGGCTCCAAAACTTTCATCCATATGTATTTTGTCTTAACATACATCCCTGTACCTATCCAAATCCACTTGATTATTTATAATCCAGACCGAACTGTTCCTTGTCACTGTCCAGATCTCTGAGACCAAGTGGTATGGCCATTCAATTTTCTCCACGGCAATAACTTGTAGTATTGATTCCTTTACCACTCTGATGAACGCATCCACTTCTTCCACATGCCCAAAACGATACTCGAAATGTGTGCCGAAAATAATGGCTAACTCCAACGGTGATGGTCTATCAACTCAAGCTTGAAGGGATGAAAAAAAAATGAGGGTGCTGCTACAACAGCTGGCTAGCAGTCCTCGCAATCATCCCACTTAACAGCAAGATCCTGGTCGGTGGTGAAAAGGTGATGTATAGAATGGAAAATATGGGGCAGCACCTACAGAGTCCATCATCCGTATTTCTACTCACGCATACCCATATGATCTGTGGTGGCCACCTGTGCGTCTCACCATCTGATGTACCCTCAACGCTGCAGTTGAGCAGGATCCGATTCATCTGCTAAGGGTTATAAAATTCCGGCATGTAGAAAGTGACCATATTGTGAGGTTGTAAGGTTACATCTTCCTTGAACTCATTTCCGTAGCCCCAGATCACACTGACCGCATCACAGCTCCAGATTTCATGCAGATGCTGCCTGACAAGTGAAGGCAATGTCGGAATGTTGAAGGTTTCATCTGCTTCAGCTAGTAATATCTGCTTGAAAGACTGTGAACGTGTACAAATAGTTGAAAGTTTAAACTGCCGGAGAGGTTGTGTACTGGATCGAATCAAAGGTTCAGATTTGACGGCAAGGATCCTTTTCTACTGGGCGCACCTGGTCATTTGCCGTTTCTCTCAACCTGTCATCATGTTCAGAACAACTGTACTCTCCTCGATGAACTATCCGTACAAAGCAAGCCACCGAAGAGTCTGTTCCATGTAGTCCATCGCGGTGTAGCGATCATTGTGCTGAAGAAGCTGCAGCATGAAGTTCACCTCATTGCTGGCACAGTACATTTCCTTGATGTTCAAAATGTGCAAAAGTTCTGAGATCTCGGTTGAAGAATTTTCAGGAGCATCTATCCTGATGAATAACTTGTGGCAATGAGAGAGGAGATACATTATTGGTTTTCCGAAGTGATAGAATTGCAGCATTAGCTGCTTTCGTAAATTCGGACCTTTCCTTGAATCCAATTCCTGATCATACTTCAGTCGCTTCTCCGTTATGGCATGACGAAAAGCAGCTTGAGCTGCCTGATTTGCCCCGTGAACCTCTATCTCCAGACACCGGGCAACCTCTTGTTGATGCTCCTCTGACCAATGTGTTGCTGCGTTTTCAGCTTCCAACAGGTGTCACTCGAACTCCCACTTTGCAGCGACAGTGACCTTCGAAGCACCGAACATAGCAGTTATGATGGCATGACATCCTCATTCAGACTTTTGAGCAAACTTGCCTATCAGTCTATGGCTAGCTTGAAGATACAGCCTGAGTTCCAGAAGGTCCTGAACTTCTTTAAACAACTGGCCAAACCAGGCAAGCTGGTGTGTGGATGCTCTGTAGAGCTCTGCTTCAAGTCGTACCATTGTTGTCGCCCATTCCTTTGCAATCCAGGTAGTGGTGCGCAGCTGCTTTTCTTTCAGGTGTACCTCAAAAGTTCTCTACTATCCTGTTGTGATACCATAAATCCCTCTATGAAGCTCTCTCTCTATCTTCTTCTCCAATGCCACCTCTTCAACTTTTACTGCCTGCGCTTGGAAGTCGCTTTCTAAACGACTTGTCCAAGCCTCAATAGCAGGTTCAGGAGTGAAGATTTGTTTGCACTTGTAAAAGATTTCGAGAACTTCGTCGAGGTATTTCAATGACATCTCCGAGTGTGTTCGCTGGCTGGCTGGCAAAGAAAATACAATCAGTGCCCAAATCGTTTTCATAACCTCCATATCAGATGTACTTTGTGAGATTGTTTTCCCTGCAACGTCACTTGAGAGCAGGGGAGCACATACTGCAGATAGACTCCTGAGTATTTCTCAGATTTCCTTGCCATACCAGGACCCATTCTTGAGAGCATCAAAGGGTTTAGAGAAACGCAATATGTTCGGGTAGTGTGGAACTGAGGTGAACCAGACATCGAATTCAGCTTTCAGGCCTCAATCAGTGAGGTACTAGTACTTCAAAGGCCAGTTGAAGAGATCTTTTACGATCCCCAAATAGAGTTGGTGAAGTATATCTGGTCGCCAAAGGCGATAGATATTGCACAGAGTATAATCTCAGAAGAGATTCGAAGTCGGTTGCAGATGCACCTCTTGGAATTCATCAAGTCGATTCTTCTCCAGGTGCTCCTGATAGCGTGACATATATTGATGCTTCCAGTTGGGAACTCCTTTGCCATGGCCCATCACAGGTCGCTTCGGTACTTCACACGGAGGACATGCTCCTCCGACTATCTTCAAGATCATTGTAATCTCCAGATAGTTTCCAATCCATGGTACTGGCAATGGGTAGCAGGGACATTTGAAACTGTCAGCGCAATCCCACTCATAATCAGTGCCACTGATATCAACTTCCCTAAGTGGTTTCAGGATGGTATGGATTGCGTGGTGCCATGAAGAGTCTATATCAGTTTCACCTTTCGGTGGAACTGAAATGAATCCCACCAGAATCTATGTACGCCTTGATACTGCGTGATGAATATCTTTCTAAATATTTCCAACACTTATATAGTGCTGCCAGGTACTCTTGTTGCCAGAAAAATTCGTGAGATGGATTTTGTCTGAGGAGAAGATTACTGGTACAATTGTCACACTGTCGGGTAGTTGCTCCTGAGCTTCCCACCACCACTCTCCTAAGTTCATCTCACAATAGATTCGATGATCAGTCGAATCGTTCAGCTGCACCTGAACAAAATCCATATGCTTCGTAAACGGTAAATACCCCAAAAGAAACTTGATGCACTTGAAAATGTCCATGCAGTATATGTTGCCATATTTCCCAGATGCCTGAAGCCAACTCTCTGATTGAAGTCCGAAGTCGAGATACTAGAGCAGCTTCCAGAGCTCAGATGCTGTCTGGAATGAAGTCATTTGGAAATCATCCAGGCCGCGTTGCAGATAGTCGTTTACCCAAGTTTTGCTTTGTGTACTCAGAGTACAGACTTGTTGATAATCGAACGCATTTGCAAATGGATGCTACGGGTTCCAATTTGCTTTCCGGTGTTTGTTGTAGAGGTTCGTAACATCTTTCACCACTTATCCACCTGCAGCCTCTCAATACACTTCTGCATGGGTGACTTTTCTTGTGGTTACAAGTGTGACGTTTTGTTTCTCAGGTAGCTCAGGTATGGGAGTGCTCTTGGAGGTGTGCGTGGCTGATATGAACCCTTGGGCATTGTCAGGTTCTCCTGCATTTGTTTACTTCTTGCTTTGCAAATCTCGCTACTTACTAGATCTCCAATTTGCTTCTGTTCCAAGTCGTTTCATTACCTCTCCCGTGTCGTCAAACACTTCTTGGTGATCATTTCGATAATGTTGAGCAAGATCAGTGGAGTTGCGAATCTGCTTTCCTCATCGTGTGCTTCCCAATTTGTAAGAACTGATTTGCCTGAGGACTCATACTGGTAACCATTGTTACAGGATCTGCAGGAGATAGGACGTGACGAGTATATAGTGAATAGTAGATGGAGTGCGATGAGTGTATGGTGAATAATAGATGGGGTGCAACTAGTATATAGTGAATGGTAGATGGGATGCAATGACTATATGGTGAATGGTGCGGAGATACGATTCAGGGGTAAAGAAAGCTACTGAAGGTTCAAGTTGTACACCCCTGCATCAAGATGAGACTCCATGCCATATGACATGTAGACTTGATAGGACTAGTCTTGAAACAGACAAACAACTACATCACTTAACCTGACAAATTGTTTGTACTCCACACAGTGATTGAGTTCCCATTCCTAAGCCCTGGTAAGCCTACAATTTTTGCTATGAGCACCCCATCAAAACCTTCATGCAGAGGCCCAGATGCTCCTGTAGGTGGCGGCAGATCCCTGATCACATCAAATAGTGCAGCTCCCTTCCAATAGCATGGTACCTGTGTCTGATAGGCGTTGGATAATCAGAGTTTCCCATCTCTACATTGGAAAACAATCCCTGCACCCAGGTGTATTGGGCTCACCTGGACCTCGGTGGTGCACCAGAAGCGTGTGGAATGTCAGTACGCAGGGTAACATGTAAGTCCTTGACGATACACTGTGAGGAACTGCAAAAACAACTCCTGGCACTAGGTATTCACACAGTCGCATATCACTCTGCACAACACCTTGAGACGCCTAATATACTGTGTTCTTCATCTGGCTGGTACAATTGAACGGTAATTGGTGCTCGGTAGCAATACTACTCTGGGTATTGTAATAACGATGCTATGCACGGCATATTACACCATAAGGTCATTTCCCATGGACAACCACTTTGCTTGCATCCCTGTCTTGGCTGGACGCAAGCAACTTGAAGGTCAGCCTATCGGTACTTGATGCTCGATGGCAAAGTAATTTTTATTAAGTCTATTTACAGTTCTAAACACTGTTTATATCCTCTTCACCTCTGTATTTAACTCATTCTCCAGCATATAAAAAACATCGTTTCACGTTACTAGGTCTATATGACTATTGACTATCTATCCTTTATTTTCCGACTTCGATGAAATAGATTCCTCTGGAATTAAGTTAGCCACACCCACAATATTTCCTGTACAAATAACTGCATATGCACCTCCGGAAGATGGTTTCACTATCCTGACTAGCTGCGATGCGCTTTCCGGCATTCCACAGTTGGCAGGCTTCGTCACTTCAATGTATGCTAGTCAAAAGGTATTCATGTCGGGCGGATAGATGACTTGCAGCTGTAATAGATGAAGCATACGGTATGGTACGCATCCCTGCAGTACCTTGTAAGACAGCTCCTACCCCTCCTTATGTTAAGAAGTGTGGACCCATACCCAGTCATGACGGGCAGCCCCAGAATACTATAGTTTATCTGCAGTACATCTGAGCTTCTGAATAATGCGCTCGTCATGCATGTTGCGTGATTTGACCTCCAATCCAAGGTAAATTGCGGCAGCACTGCTTAAGAGATCATCCGAATCGATATTAACCTGCTTGGAGTGTAAAAGACGATGGGTGGCATCGTACAGACCATTTTGGAGGACGTTGTCACTGATTGTTTTCAAGAGGCCTTGAAGGTCCTTGACTTTCTCTTTTCGTTTGTACTGCTGTGGAGATATGAACCTCAATAAACAATGTCAACTAGCAGTGATTGTTTCCACCATAACTTCTGCCGTAACTCCCACCGTAACCTCTGCCGTAACTTCTGCAGTAGCTTCCATTGTAACTGCTGCCGTAACGTTCGCCATAAATGACGACATACCTTCCGCCGTAACTACCGTTGTCACTTCCATGTTCACTTCTGTCATCATCTGTAGAACTGCTTGTTTATGGTTCCATACATTGCGATTGACCTTTCTTACAGCGAATGCATCAATCCGAAGGTAGTAGTTGATTATCCGAGTATAGTAATTACCCGTCTTGTTGGAGGTATTAAACCCGTCCTTAATCTGCTTCTGCGGAGAACTTTCTCCGATCTCCTTCGACCACAGTCTAAACGACCCATACTGTTATATCTGCTCTCGGAAGTGCTGCATGAGAGGTATCTTGACAAAGTTGAAATCGCTACCCTCTTGAATGTATTCGGCCATTTCTGCATCGATAATACTTTTTCAGGTATCACAAATACGCTGTCGAAAGGCCGCCGCTTTCTTCTTGTTTTCTTCCAACTCAGCATCCCGCTCAGCACACAATTCCATACGTCTCTCTTTGGCCTCTGCTGCAAGTCGTTTCCCAACCCTGAATTGTTGAAACACATCCTTCAAATCGTGAAAGGGATGTAGAGTATTGTCCATAAGGTCTAGCGTTTGGTCATCGTGAGTATCATACTGGCAATAGAAATATAACTCAATAAGAGAGCGAGAGCACTCAACTGCACTGTCAGAAATACTGCGCTGAGAGGGGCTTGGATTCCGCAGAGTATTGTGTACAACACCTACAAGGAATTGTGTCATCGTCTTGATTTCACCTCCATTCCAATGTGAAACCTCCTCATATGCACATCTGGGCTTCGTCATATCAAGGTATGCAGGTACTCAGAGGCTAATATCATTGAACTTATCAAGCCGCTTATGCTGCTTGAGAAATTTCTGAAGCCATGTCAGGAGGTACTTCAACATCCCAATTTGCATCGTGTGGAGTAGATTAAGCTTGGGATGATCGCTTGTAATGCAATCGAGATATTGTAAGAATTTGAAACATGGATTGACATCGTGGCGTTTGAAATCGGCGATGCTCAAGGGTATATTTGAATCAGACAGAATACGATAGATATTATGATCTCGGAGGTTTTGTCGCTCATGTCGGCGACAGGGTGGTACATTATCTATTTCCTGCAATGGATATTCGTATCAGTAGCATACAATATTCTTGATGTTGTGAAGGTCATGATACTCGGAGTAATCGGCTATCCATGGAGCCAGTATCGAATAACAATACCTGAGGTTGCTATTAGGACAGTGGGCATAGAAGGTGTGGTCTCGGAATTGAGTAAGGGTTGCAATACATACTGCAGCACGTTCTGAGTGACCATTCAGTTATACTCCCTCTGAGCATTTCTTTCTTTGAGGGGGACCTCGCACATCTTGACAGGAATGGGCAAAAGGGCGGCCAACAACACGCTGTTAATTGTGTGCTTCATCTGTGTGGCTGCGGATAGGTTGCCGATCATCATATATATCGGCCATGCCTTCTTGTCGCCAGAGAGGTTTGTAAGGTGGGTGCCGTCAGATATGAATATCATTAGCATCAATGTGTCACTGACATGTAGTGTTGTCTACACAATTGTGAGCATTGTAAAGTGTATAAGACGGATGTTTACCTGCTTATCCCACCACCAGTCTCCACTGTGCATCTCATTGTAAACACGGTGCCCAGCATCATTGAAGTAACGTTTCGGAGTGTATGTAAGATATTTCTCGTATGCTGGCTGTCGGAGTAGCTATTGTACACACTCTATAATGTCATGGTGTCAACACTCAACTGCATCCATAGGCTGCACATTCCATACCATCTGCAACGTAGCTTTCTTCCAGGAGCCATGGCAAAGTCTATCCTGCATGGTATCCATTTTCTGTCAGAGGTTGTAATTCGATCTCAGAGAATCACATACAAACTCTTTAAGGCGGCAGTTGCCCTTCAGGAAGTGGTCGATGACATTGGCTGGAAGACCTTTCAATGTGACCAGCTCTGCAAAATTGTACTCCTCCTCACTGTCGAACGGATGGAAGGGGTTGTGTAACTACTGTTCAGAATTGTACTCAGCATTGTACTCATCGTCGGTTGGAATGAATGGGACAGGGGATCTCAGATCGGGACATGAGAAGCTTTTTGTATTTGAGTCAAATTCGAACTCAGATGGTTCTGGAGAAGGTGACGTGTGCAACAGAGGAAATGCGTCAGAATTGCCAATGTGGTCATAATTTGCATGAAAAGCATAATTGGCAGGAAAACCACTGTGAGAATCGTCGACCAATCACTGAGAGTTGTTTCGAACGCATTCAGGGGGCTCAGTGGAGTCTGTTTTCACCTCAAGAAGTTGGGCGCAATATCGAGGATGGTCGCTGTCGATGTGTTTGTAGATCCACAGTTCAGACTTGTAAGGTTTCAAGCAAACAGGGTAGAAGCGATTCAGAGCTCGTATGGAAGGCATGGTATGCATCGTGTTGACAATGCTGAGTGCTGTATATGCAGTTGGCAGAATGTTATGAGTGTTGCCAAGCAGGTAATTGAGCCGCATGGCATAAAAAAGTTACAGAACTGTATATAAAATGCCAAGATCCTGGAATATCCTGCAGACAGAGTTTGTCACGATGTAGCCACGTCCAGAGCCAAATTTGACCCTAATTGCTAGGCAAATGTAAGATAGAATCCATGGACTTACTTGTTTCCTTGCTTTTTTGATGTTTGACCGGACGGATGATACGAAACGTGGATGAAAACATGCCATATCACTCGTTTTGTGTACTATGACATGAGTTCAGAGTTCATGACACCACCGCACAAAGTCATTTGGTAGTACCTGAGGAGGCCTATGTACTGCCAGAGATACTGGTGACACTTCTCTCACTTCATATGGCAGGTCCTGACTGTTGATGACACCACACTGCATCATTATATTGGAACTTGATGTCGCTGCCATATGGTAGGAATCCAAACTGACAGACTTTGACGCTTTGACCTAACATTTGCATGACGAGTGTGTCTCATGCTCAAAAAGTGGTTCAAGCATCTCTCAGAGTCATATAAAACATGAGGTGCATCTTTCAGATCAGAAGGGAAGTGCCGATGATGCTTCACACCAAGGAAAGCTCCTTTTCAAGTATGAAGTTTGATATTACCAATGGTTTCAACTCTTCTGCCGCTCCACACCATTCCAAGCACCTTGATGACCCATTCTGCACTGTATATATACTGCAGTACACTCCCTCCATTTCAATACTTCTCCATCATCTCTATCTACTCCATCTTTACCTATTTACCATGACTACTCTCATCGTCGATTTTAGACTTATTAACTCTAACCCTGACCAACCCCTTATACACATTATATACAGCTCAGAACGTTGCAATGTCACCCAAAAAGATCCTATCCACCACTCCAAAACCGATGCAATTAAGGACGCTCTCCACCTCAATGGTTTCGCAAAACAGTTCATGGCCGACCACATTCGAGGCCTCATTCGAATGTATACCATTCACAGTGTCAAGGATGATAGCGCGATTGACTTGATGTATGATATCCTTTTTTGGATCCAGTCACTACAAGGCACTTTGGACAGTTTCAGGGAATGTGGAAGCATCGGACATCGACTCAACCACAATATATGGAATGGCGGAGTGGATTCTGAGCGTTTCTCCGAGACTGTTTCGATAATATTCGGGTTCAGATGAACCGATATCACAAAGAATACCCACATTTACCTATCGACCCCAACTCCGAAGACTCCAATCACTTCAAAGATTGCGATGACTGCGACGACTGCGATAACTCCAAAAATCGCAAATAGGATGCCAAGAAAGACACCCGGTATCCCGAGATACCGAAGTTGCAACCACCATCCCACAAATGTGTAACGCCACCGACAATTATTGCTTCTGCCCTGCAGAAGAAGCGAAAACTCGATGACATCTCCATCAATACTGTTCCTGCCGGCCCAACACTTATATACCCCTTCAGGATTTGTATTGTCAACCCTGAAAGCTACCTCCCAAATGGCTATGACCGTTGGGACGACATCTTCGTTCACCACAGCTCTAATAGTTGGAATCTCTCACGAGTTGAGAAGCTCACCGCAAAGACTGTACTCCGTGCTGTTAGTCGCCTATGTCCTGCCAGAGATTGCAATTGTGTTCTTGGGTGTCAAGTCATGCCCAGTGAAACCTCTCTGCAGCTATGGAAAGCGACTCAACTCAATGGCAACGACTCTGTAGCCACCTTCTTTTCCGTTACAGCTTACAACCTTCTCATCATTGTAGCTGTTCTCAAGGCAATTGCAGTTGCACCTCCAACGATTGCAAGAGCTACTCTACTACCACCAATACCATCGTCTCTCCTGGGAATACCTGGTGCCTCCAAACTGGGTAAGAGCCCAACACCTACTCCCAGGTTCATTGCAATAAACGACTCGGCAATAAACGACTCGGCAATAAACGACTCGGCAATAAACGACTCGGCAATAAATGACTCGGACTGGGCAATGATACAATCAGAGGTCACTGCTACTCACCACATCGAGTGTGTCTCTCTCCAGGATGTATCGTCAACTTTGTTGGACAAGTTAATGAGTGTCAGAGTTGCACAAATGGTGTAGATAGCACAAATTGTTGAGGTGACGTCACAAGGGGTAGTGGGGTTACAGCAATAGTGGGAGGCGAGGTCACAAATGGCACAGGTTTTGGTGGAGCAGGAGACAATGTGTAACATTCTATCGGTATCAGTGGGTGTTGTTGAGTCGTCAGCGTCAGTGGCAATTGGCATACACCAAGATGTCAATACCGGTATGAGCTTCACACAGCTGGAGGTATCACATTTGACCCCATGATGGACGGGTCAGCAATTTGAGTGATGGTTTTCGGTATGTCCAACAGAACTGCAAATGACTAGCATACTGACACATGTATTAGGTTCACGTTTGGGAGTTGAGTTAGATTGGGTCTTTGCATTTCCTCTTTGAGTCGGGTGGAGTCGTTTTTGCATTTTACAGAGTTGTTTTTCGTCTCGTTTGGATTTCCTTGGCATTAATGAAATTTGATTGACTAATCGTACGCGACACTTTCGTGACAAGCTAATACTAAATTGTGTGAGTCTGCCCCTTTATGAGAAAACCTTTTACGTGCAATGCTCAGTGACATGTCAGTTCTTTTTCACACTGCATTACCCTTCATCTACATCACAACTGCACTCTTTTTCTGCCTTGCTGACATTCCTACCTTTTTGACATTCCTCCCTTTCTGATATTCCTGCCTTCTGAAAATGACCCGAACAACAAAGCCACTGCACAAGATCACATCCTCAATTCTAAAAGCAGTACTGGCCACTCCTGCAGTTGTCTCCCCAATGCCACCTACCGCAAATGGTTATAAGAGGAAACTAACATTGCAGTCTGACAAGCAGAAGCGAAAGCGGACGAAAGCTACAGCCTCACGTATCGAAGGTTCGATTTCGACTATCCAGGTCTCCATAGCATCTATACCGATTGCATCCGCACCAAATTCAGCCCTGATACAGTCTCTGCCCCCACCGAATCAAAGCTCCATTTCGATGTCGCCAGCACCCAGTATCTTTTCCAATGTCGCTATTCGTTCAGCGATAAACCTTAGTCACCTCCGGAGTCCACACCCATGTTCATCGGCTTCACAACTCATCCCATTGTTTCTGCCAAGGACACCATCATTGGTCAGCAGTAAACAATATGGCAGTCGAAGTTTCCTTGTACCAGGTGACCTTCGAGTTACTGCTGTACTGGAAACAATGTGTCGCTTGATGGAGAAGCAATTGCTGAGCGAGATACCATTTCCAACTGAAGCTGAGTTTCTGCTTGTGGCTTATACAATTCCGAGAGTGGTAGATAGTGACTAACATATCCAACACAAGGTCTGTAGAGCATTCCTGGCCAAACGTCTGCAGGCAGCAAGAAGTCAATATTAGCTTCCAGGAACGTCAGAAGGAGGTCTCAAGATAGTTAGGTATCTCCCAGAATTGCATTCGCACTGACTAATATATGTCAGATCAAAAACAGTTGCAATGCAGCCAGATCGCACATGATCAAGAAGGCCCATGAGTGTGTTGGGAGACTATACAACTTGCACTGTTTCGATGATGATTAGTGCCGCAGCTATATTGACCTAATTCTTTCAGATTTTCCATTCGTTGTGCGCCAATGTGATCGTACGAACGAACCTGATATGAGTTCAACCTGATGTCAGTTCTGTCTGCAACTTGTAGCGTCGCTAATACTACCAGGAACGAGCTAGCTACTTTCTTGCTGAAGTGATTCCACGACTTCTATATATACATTTCTTCCAACGAACGTGCAAATGTGGCAAGTATTCGGAGGAATTCCATGACTGGATTCAGAAACAAATACCTCTGTCACTAATTGTGTTAACATGTACGGTATTGCATCACTCACTGACAGAGTCACAAAGAAATAGAGGTTTAGTTCCAACAAAGGTTGAAATTGATGACTTTGAAATCCAACGTAACAGGCCCAGGTGGGTGTACTACTTCAATCGAGATAATGACGGTGGGAAGTATGGCCTTCACAATCCATGCAATTGCTCTAACATTTTGCAGAGACTTATACTGATCTCATGAATATTTGGAACGATCTCCCATTTCCATTGAGACAGAAGGTAATCAAGTTCATAAGGGCAGCTCTCAACAAACTCATTCTACACAAGAAAGGAGGCAATAACATGCCACCTGTTATCAAGCCTCTTCGAGTGGTATTAAACAAGACGGCAATCGAAGCCCTGATGATGGAGCCAGATATTGAGACTCCGACAATTTCTGCGATCCGCATTCCCACTACTAAAGATTTATCTGTCGATACTGAGGATGGGATTGACGATGGTCACAATGATAGCAACAACGAGCATGATGATATTCACAGTGTCAGGAGTCATACTCAGTGATATTGTGGTCTCCAGCTGGATGATGACAATGTTGAGAATGAGGAGGATGAGGATGAGGATGAGGATAAGAATGAGAATGAGGACAAGTACAAGGACGTAGAGCCAGAGTCAGTGGATGACTGCGACGGAGAGAGTTGTTTAGAGGATGTACTTCAAGCTGGCTGTGATGTGTAGCATGGCATTTGGAACGAGGAGAGAGTAGTTAAGAGGATGTTCTTCAAGCTGGCTGCGACGTTTAGTATGGCATTTAGAATGGGGGATATTTGGAATGGGAAACTGTATATATAAAAGCTTAATATCAAACATCGTCAAAAGCAATGTTACTGCACTGTGTCTGCTGCCCGAGATGTAAAAGCAATTTAGGGCATCATATAAGTGTTGCATGCTGTGAACATTGCGTTATGTTACGGTGTACATTGCACTCAAGCGTTACATGAGTAGTGTTGTAGTTCAAATGGTGTGCACATTGCATGGATGCATCAGTAAGAATTATGTGCACTGTATAGCTGCGCCAGTAAGGAATACTGCATCAGGAGGTGCAAGCACAATGCCAGGGATTGCATATATATACGTGCAGTCTCACTTCACGACAAATCGCAAAAGGTTTCGTCTGAAGCATCTGATGGGCGCTAAATATCCAGGCGTCGGAAGTGCGACTTGGTTTGTTTCCTGATGTAGATAGTGTTGTATGTTCAGATGTGTGGTAAAATGTCAGTATATTCCCAGAATCTGCAACCACTGACAGGGGTAACATGCAGGTCACCTGCTTTGTTACACAAGAGATGGACACCTGCATAAGCAAGCACCTCACTTGAAAGGCAGCAGACTGATTTCGACTATCAAACTTCAACAAGCAAGGCGATTGCAGGTGTTCATATGTTTCGTTTGTTGTAGCTTCAGAATTGTTACATAAGTTGGATGGGCCTTGAGAAACTGCAACCAAATGGCAGGGGTGATACCCCACCTTTCATCTAGTGATCAACATGAATGCTCCTAGTAGACAATCAGTGATGAAAACATGTATCAGAAGTTTGTCCAACAAGCTGATCGTGGGTATTCATATGTTTGTTGTAGCTTCAGAATTGTAGCTGAAGTTGGGTGGACTTTCAGAAACTGCAACTAAGTGGCAGGGGTGATACTCAACCTTTTATCTAGGGATCAACTCGAACGCTGGTATTAGACAATGGGTTACCAAAACATGTATCAGAAGTTTGTCAAACAAGGTAGTATGATAAGAGAAGTGTGAGTGAGGTTGATACATATTGACTGTTCTCGAGAGAATTGTGAGTGAATATAAACTCATCTTGCCTCCCATGAATGCAGCCCGTCATACTACCTTATTCTCAGCGACTACTTCAGGTACCATAGCTTTTAGCAATAAGCTCTGAACCTCCTAAGCTCCTCTTCATAACTACTTCTATATATCATGTCACAGAACAATCCCTCCAACAATCACTCTCCGACCAATCCAGGATACCCATATCAATATTATGGCGGTGCACCTCCACAACCACCCAATCCGAACTACCAGCTCAGCAGTGATGGGTCTAAGATGTGGGATGGGTTTGCCTAGAATCCCAATCCCGATTATTAACTGCTCTGGCTGCTGACTGAGGAACTGCAATATGAACCACAATCACTGAACAACCATCCTCCGTATACTGCACCATGGATAATCACCCCTGACAGATTGCACAAGTGGAATGAGTACCAACAGACCTGGGTTCCATACGAACGAGTTCCACCCCCACTACCTCCACCACCACCACTACTACCACCACTACCACCACTACCACCACCACTACTACCACCACCTTCAGCGAATCCAAATCCACCAATATCTCCGCCACCTGACAAAGACCGGCACATATTGCTACCTCCCCCTCTACGGCCAGATCCACCTGCAGCTGAAGCATTCCAGTTCACCCCACAGCCCCCTCACCCTCCACCTGGAGCTGAAGGGCCCCAGTACACCCCACATCCTCCTCCCCCTCCACTAAGACCACCAGTTGCTGCAGGCTCATGGTCCACAAACCCTCCCCCACCTCTGATGCAGCCTACCTTCCCTCAATCACTCCCAGCACAATTGGAAGCACCAGGAGCACCAACATCTAGACTGGAAACTGCCACTTCTGAAGAGACCAGCGAGACTGAAGGGAGTGTGGCCCCTGGGCAATGGAGATAGACCAAAGTGCTACCTAAACTGTCACCATAGAGTCCAACTTCTAACATCCCCTTCAGTCAATACCAGCAGCAGATCACTCTCGGTGAATACCAGAATCAGACAGCCCCAGCCAACATTGTTCCACCAGATAGAACTGGAGATGGAAAAAAGCTGCCCACTGTCGCTGAGGCTAAAGTCACCACTGGGCAACTCATGGTTAAGATGGGACAAGTTAAAAAGGGGTCCAAGGAAAGCGACATGCCTGGGAGAAGCAACATCTCCAAGTTTAAGAATTATGTCTGGCACGAATGGCTGATTCCTCGGCACCCTCAATGTGTGATGGGATCACTCCGCTTGAGGACGAGGCAGATCAAGGCCCAAGGGACGCACCGGATTCGAACTTTGGGAAGCAGCTATCTCAGATTTCATCCAGTGTTGAGGAGTTCATACCCCTTGACTTATTTGATGATTCTAAGAGTATCAGGCACGATTGGATTCACTATTTCATCCGAAATCTCTGCAACCATCTGCGAGAGATAGCCATCGGGACCGTAAACGGTAACAAAAAGGACGGGAAGGGACATGGTGGGAAGCGCAAGGTGGGAGGTAGCAGTGATGAATGTCCTCCCAAACGGCCGAACATTGAGGTGGCCAATATCCAAAACAAGTCGTTTGTAGTGCAGGTGGGTGGAGATGCCACTTTTGAGTCTCTATTTAGGTCATTTCAAGGACTTGAAGAATATTTCCAACTTCTGAAGTGGATCACTAAGGCAACGCTAAAGGGCCCATTCACTCTCCAGACTATATATCGCTATCAGTTGAGTGAAGAAGCTACTCAAGATATCAGAGTTGTTGTTGGGGAGGAGTTTCATGGCGGTATTTGGAACCAGGAAACATGGAATGGGGAGGTTCAGAACTTCTGTGCAGTTGCATCTGAAGCAGCGACTCTGCTCCTTGAGGTGAACCTGTGGAATGGAAATGGGGATGATCTGCCCGAGAACGTCCTGTTAGTGGAGGAGCTCAAGAACAGCAATGATGGAAAGGGAGTAAGTTAGAAGCACCTGAAGTGATGAATAAAGTTCCGGGCTAACTGGAATTCCTTGTAGGGAGTACCCCCACAGATACCCAAAGAGAAGTCTCCCAGAATCCCCGGTATACCACGTGATATTCCCAGCCAGAGGAGGGCCCCAGCCTAGCTAGATGACTATGCCAATTTGCTTGTGCCACCAACACCAAGTGGTCTTACCACCCTGGTGAAGGAAATCAAGAGCACTCAAGTTCTAGACAGCGATTCACAATTTGTTCAAGAGCTGATTGATCCTCAAGGTGACGAGCCAGGGCAAGTTTTGGATGATCCTCTCATGGTCACTATCAACAACGCATTCGAGTACGAGTGTCTTGAAGAAACTGTTGCATTACTCGGTGCTGTGCCATGCGGAGATTCACCTTCATATGCTATTCGAGGGTCAAAGCACACCTTGAAGCAATTTACAGAAGTAAGATTTCTTGTACATCTGATCTGGACGATTTAGTTCATTGTACGGAGATGGATCTTTGATATAGACCTTTCTGTGGTGCTCCTGGCTGATGAAATGGGACTTGGGAAGACGTTCACAGTCTTGGCTACAGCTCTTTATATCAAGTCAATTATTGATGATGTGACAAATCACTATGAGACACAACAACCAGTGCTCTTTAACCTGTCGCTTGGCAGATGGTGTCAGGTGGTTGAAATGGACTTCTCAATCCTCGGCGCTGTCCAGAAGCAATGGTACCCTTGCACTCACCCTAACCCTGTTCCTCGTCGTCTTCTCCAGTTGCTTGATGATAAGCAGACAACTGACCTCCCGCCATGGAATCCGTTACTCAGTGTGGTGCTTCTAAGTGTTCAGGCGATATTCACTGGTGCAATCAATACCATCACGAAAGGGACTCCATTTTCGGTGCGCGATCACTGCACAGAAGATACGGGCGACCTGACTCATGTACACATCAACATCTGTATAGAATATCTCAAGAGACAGTAGGACCTCAACATGATCACCTACGATTAACTCATGAGCTGGACGCAAAGAAATGAGAATAATACAGTTCATCAGCTTACGAACTGCCAGTGGTCATGAGAAATCTTCAATGAGGTATAACACTTCACAGGTCCGAAGTCCAAGGGTTGATATATTGTATCTGAAGCACAAATTGGTTTCAAAGTGCAAGGTATGGCAATGCCAACCTATCACTCACTGAAGAACTGGGGAAATACAACTCGGTGGCTATTCACAATTCCAGATACACCTGATAATGAGTGAGCAGTAGAAGAACATAGTCCCAAGGCTTTGTTGTCGGCGATCACCACCCTTCAAACTGCTATCGCCAAGGGAGGTTACTCTGAAGCTCAGCAGGAAGCTGCCTCTGTGATGACCGAAATCGCTCACCCATGGGCAATCTGCCAATGTACAGAGTCGTGGCTGGCTTCAGGTGCACCCCTGGTTTACATCCCATCGGAGGATTACCATCCAGTCACTCTGGTGTGGTCTCAGGAAGTACAGAAGTAGCTTGGTGATGTTGTCATCCGACTCAAGAGGCAGAAGCTTGAAGGCAAGCATGGAGTTACCTTTCGAATTCATCGCTGGCAGCTTGCTTGCTTTTCGCTATCGTTGGAGCAAGAAGGTGATCGTTTTGCCGATGGCAGTTGGAAGGAAGAGTGTGATGCCTGCAGTTCTGTGGAGGGATCAATTCTCAGATGGCTCCGAGAATCTTTCCTCTCTGAGTTGATCAGCGGTTCGGCAACTGTTCCTGTGATGGATAATCAGTCTAGTGCAGGCTCTCCTATCCTTTCACCGCTTCCTCGGAAGGCTGTACTGTTTTGTCCTTTGCCTGGCCAGGTTTGCCATCTGGCATGGTGGATTCATCGCAATTTCAACCAAGACATCCAGATAATTCGAATGGTCTCCAAAGATTCCGCTGACAGGTGCAGTGAAGTTATCAGCGATTTCCACAATTCCCCTTGATACTCAGTCTTCATTACCACTAGCAAGATTGGGGGTACTGGGTTCAACCTCGTGGCTGCCACTCATGCGGTGATTCTACAGAAGCGTTGAGTTCTCAACGAGCAGCAGCACACTTTTGAACGGATTGTGCGACTAGGTCAGATGTGTAAGTCTCACACCTGGCTTGGCAACACTGGTCTAAATGGCTTCGATGATAGAGTGCCTGCGCTCCATATGGTCAATGGGACTACTCAGCTATGTATTCTGCATGGACTGATGAATCATCCGATGATAAGCAAGGAGAAAGTCTACAACATTTTCAAAATACGTATTGAGGAGACTGCCATTCAGGCTGAGATATTGTCACAATCGGAATAGCTGTTCGGATGTTTCTAGGTACGCTTGGATTTGTATTTTCATTGATGGGTTGTTTCAAATATTTTTTTGATTTGCTGGAGTACATCTGAAAGTATTCTTTGTGGCTGAAAGGTCTAGGGGTACTTGGATTTGAGATTTCATTGATGGGTCATTTAGAATATTTTTTTGATTTGCTGAGATGCATCTAAGAGTATTCTTTGTAGTTGTATAGAGTTCCGGTGGTGATATGTTTTCGGCTGTTACTGGGTTTCTTGTTCAAAATGGGCTATATTTTCTGGATCTCTATTATCTCTCATGTATCACTAGGTCTAGATGTTAGAGAATCGATGGCATTGGATTTCAGTATATATCGACTTGATATCATGTGAGAAACAGAATGCAGTTGTGAAGAATAACTTATAGTGGTGGTCGAGGGTGAGAGAGCCCAGTGGTCAAGCTGTCAGGTGAAACTTGCTTGCCCAAAACCAGAAACAGAATGCAAAGCTATGTACCGCACAGTTCAGATCGTGCTTGAAATAGCAATGCATCCGATCCTAATTTCTCACGCTACCTCTGGTACATCTACTACATACCGAGACTAAGCTCTACCAATGCTTTCAGCTGCGGTACGAGCAATTGTTCATATGTGTGCTTGGCCCGTCCAAGCTTTTGCGACTGACTGAGCTCCAGCTCAAAGCTTCCAAAGTATGCAAAGATCAAATGAGAACAGATGCTTAGGTTCGACATCATATCAGCTGATAGTCACTCGATCTTTCGGGAATGGAAGTTTCAATACACCCTGGAGTATCCCCTGGCAATCGCCAACATAACATGATGTTTTTGTCCCTTCTGCTCCATTTCATCTCATCCCTTTTTATCATCTCACCATACCTACAGCTTAATCCACCTGCCTTCCATTCGAATCATCACAGCCCCATCTTGACTAAAGCCCCTATTCTATCCACCATTTGGTAAACGCTTTCCCCCACCGGATCTTGTCTGCAGGTTAACTGACTGTATCTGCATGGATACGATTCACACTACAGAAGATACTATGTGTATTCTGCTTGAGATTGCATATAGCTGCGGTGCAGTACTGCATAAGTCTAATCGCTGCAGATTCCCAATTTTGAGCAATAGAAACAGCCCAAGGGGTACATCTCAGATTCCGATGCTGTCCCATGACACAGAATGCGACTTTGCCCAGCACGATCACAGTGGCAGCAGGATCCTGAAGCAGCACATCCTGCAGATTAATAGAGAGAACTATCAACTGCAAACTAAGATGATTCATTCCGGTTCGCCTATTAGAGCTCTGGTTAGCCGAACCGAGCCTGCCGACTTTGTGCTGCTTGTACTCGAACATGTCGAGCTACTGTTAACTGAGTACAGCACCATAAAACCCAGTGCCAACGTGCAACAAAAACGAAAACAAAAGCGTCAATCATTCCAGTGCAGCTACTCTTATGGTAGGATATTAGACACATTCGAGGAACATTGAAGGCAAGAGATTTCCTGGAGCAATATAGAAGCCAAAACGGAATACGAAGTACTGATATCCCAATGGTAAGAACACCAGTAGCTATCGTGTATCCAGACCAATCTGCGTGGTTGGTAGCCTATGATTACAGGCGACATAGTACATATCAACAGCTCAGGTACTCCTGAAAACTCTGATACAGAGCATGGGCATGTATCTAGCTCAATCACATTGGAGTCTGAATCTAGCCACCTCACAATGGTAAGTCATCAGCAATAATCCTAGTTTCTGTCAGGAACACCTAGGTATTCCTGATGGCTCTGATGGCTGTGACAGAACCACATACCCTCTGATGGAGAATTCACGCTATCCATTGCCCAGGCGACAGATTGCATTGCATACCTACCTTGTAATGGATATTATATCACGTCTGTTATACTTGCAATTCGTCGTGTTGTATATTACCCCGCGGTAGATGAAACCTTTTAGCATTTATTTCCAGACTCAGCACACGGTATGCTCGCAACCTTGATTTCCGTCCACTGCTTTGATTTACCAGGGCAGTCAATTGATTACTTAAAATCACACTTGATTCAGAAATATATTGCTTACTATGTACAAATAATCATGGTAGATCTTGGATGCACTTGGAGCTGCACTTGGAGCTAGTACACAGGCGGAGCAGATCAATACAGGCTGCGTGCAAACAGTTGGGCTGGCAGGAGATGATTGAGATTGGCTGGCTCACCGCTGACTGGATACGATCGAGCCGTGGTGGCCTCACACGATCGAGTCATGCTGGCTACAAGCAATCAAGCCGTGCTGGCTACACGCAATCGAGCTGTGCTGGCTACACGCAATCGAGCTGTGCTGGCTACACGCAATCGAGCTGTGCTGGCTACACGCAATCGAGCCGTAATGGCTACACGCAATCGAGCCGTGCTGGCTACATGCAATCGAGCTGTGCTGGCTCTCGGCAGGCTGTATGCGACGAGCAGATCTGGACGGAAATATTAGCATTTCGATCAGGTGTGCTTGGAGGTCGAGCTGGGCTGGCTGGATGCGATCGAGCCGTACTGGCTCTGGGCTGGCTGGATGTGATCGATGGATGCGATCGAGCTGTGCTGCCTCTGGGCTGGCTGGATGCAATCGAGCAGTGCTTGCTCTGGGCTGGCTGGACGTGATCGAGCCGTGCTGGCTCTCCGCTGGCAGGAGATGATCTAGAAGGTCTGGCTCTCTGCTGACTGGAGATGATGGAGCAGGTCTGCCTCTGGGCTAGCTGGACGCGATCGAGCTATGCTGGCTATATGCAATCGTGCCATCTGTTAAAATTGTCTGTACATCTGTTAGCATTGCAAATAAAGAGGATGACTGTGAAAGAGAGAGAAAAGTTTCATAGGGTTGAACTTAGAACTTAGAACTTAGAACTTAAAACTTAGAGTGCAAATGCGATTGAAAGTAAGGGGGTGGAAAAGGGTCAGATTATATATGAAAGATGTTTATCCGGCCTCGGCAGCCAAGTACACTTACAAGGCCAAGTGCGCTTGCGAGTCAAGTGTACTTACGAGGCCAACTGCACTTGTGAGCCAAGTACACTTATGAGGGTCAAGTACACTTACGAGGCCAAGTGCACTTATGAAGTCCAAGTGTACTTACGAGATCCAAGTGCACTTACGAGACCAAGTGCGCTTGTGAGCCAAGTGCATTGACAATGGCCAAGTGTACTTACGAGGCCAAGTGTACTTACGAGGCCAAGTGTACTTATGAGGCCAAGTGCGTTCACCAGCCAAATACACTTACAAGGCTAAGTGTACTTACAAGCCAAGTGCGTTCACCAGCCAAATACACTTACATGGTCAAGTGTACTTACAAGCCAAGTGTACCTGCCACCGCCATTACACTGGGTCTCAGCTGGCTGGATGGAATCGAGCCAGGCTGGCTCTCTGCTGGACCAAATGAATCCATTCCGACGTATGGTCAAAGTTGGCCACAATGCCAGAGTGTTCATTTAAAATAGGTGATTTACAGAGCGAGAAGAAACGGTGAAACTGCGATCGGAGGGTGATAGAAACGGTGAAACTGTGATTGTAGGGTGATATGTACTGTGACGTGTAGTATTGATGCCGGGTGCAGAGTAAGCCGCTATCGGGATGTCTCTGACCGCTCTGACGGAGTGCATTCACTCTGACAGAGACTTTCCGCCCAGACGCAAATTTGTTGCTGATGGAAGTCCTGAAGCTCGAATACCCGTTTGTCTCACTATCAGATCCCTGAACTCAGTGTACATATTAGCAGCTCAGGTGCTCCTCAACTTCAGTGGGAATGAATAGGTTGTCCTCTTCGATACGAACCACTGTTTTACCTTCGGTTTCCTATAAGGAAAAAGAGGTTCTCCAGGTTTACCTGAGCTTTATTCGGACCTCTTCTTCTCAAATTACATTTAGATATATTCTCATCACCTATGGCCTCACAACATCCTAACCTTACCGCTTCTCAAGAGTGAGATTTGGAGTGCTCAGCAAGGACAACCAGTCAAAAAGGTTATCTACACGTTCCCAGACATGTAAGGCCAGATTAATTCCTAATTGATATCAAGCTAACCTTCAGCGCCACTGGAATGAACTGGATGATGTCGAGGAAGACGACGATGACCACCGAGAGCATAACAACTAACCCACCACTGGTTCAGACTATGCTAATAACCTGCTACTGTCAACTCATGAACGGAACAGATGGAGTCCCAATACAGACTCAAAAGACCTGAAAAGGGCTCGCTCAAATTCTGTCCAGGTAACTTATAGACTCCAAAGAAAGAAATCCAAATCAAACCTCGGGAGCACCGATGGAGACTGTTCTCGGTTGTCGACACGCTCACAATTACCTCAAGGCACTCCACTACAATCTCCTAGCCAAGATATGACAGTCCTTGTTCTAGTGAACTATGCCAGACGGTGGCGTGCAAGGAGTTGGAATTCCTCAGCTACCCATCTACCTATTGAAGGTGTATCAGAGACAAAGAGCAACAAGGGTAGGAAGGTGCCACTCCATAACAAAGCAGCTTTCGATTTAGCAAAGGACTTCTTGCGATCTATTCTGTATACCGAAAACCCCTGGCCAGCCTCTCAAGTGGACGAATTGGATATTTGCGATAAGACATGGGATAAAGCTCTTGACGCCATGACCATCCAGCAGAGAGCTGTTGGCACACTCAACGGCATGCAACACATGTGGGAGTGCCCCGATGGATCTAGTGAGCACATCGATGTCCTGACACTTGGCATTGTGAGTTTCCAAAGTATTCTCCAGGTTTCAAAGTTTGATGATATAATTATCAATGCAATACAGTTGCGGGGGAAGATCAGTGGTATATGGAGTCGACTAGTCACTTCAGCAAGCCTTATGGTGACTTGACTGTACTCATTGAAGATAGAAGAGAAGCTTCTATGTCTACAGCAGGTTGTCGCTTTGCTAAACTATGATTCTTGGATTGGGAAATGGGAAGATCTCCTGAACGGTATGAAGGAAGTCCAGTGGTTTATGAGAAGCGAGCCTGCTGCGCAGATCGTTGCTCAATTCTTCGCTTCCAATACCTACCTTGGCAGACAAGAGCATTGCAACAAATTTTGAGGCAAGCGAGTGACTCCTCAATTGATTTGTTTGGCTGCAACCGCACTCAACTACGCCTTGAGGGACTACTACACACGAATGAAGAGTGAACCCTCTCAGGACTTCCGCAGGAAGATACTCAGCCATCAGTGTACCCCTTTGATCCTATAATTAACAGCTACTGATATTTGATATAGCCTTGTACGAGAGATGCCGGAGAAACTGCAATTCCATTGGTCCTGATCGCCAGGCAGCCATCATCGAGCATATGGGCAGCTATATGGATGCAAGAATTGCAAGCTCTGCTGAGCACTCGACCCATTATGTTCCACCAGATACAGCAGGGGAGAAAATAGAGGATGTGGCAGCTGTGTTCAAGTGAGAGTCTGTTTCTCATGGTTCGTGTTTCTAGGGGGTTGTGTTTCTCGGAGATTGTGTTTCTCATGTATTGTGTTTCTCGGGCGCTGTGTTTCTCAGGGGTTATATTTCATGGGGGTTGTGTTTCTCGGAGATTGTGTTTCTCAGGAATTGTATTTCTTGGGTGTTGTGTTTCTTTTGTCAAGGTCATATTGAGGTACTGCTGGGGTGCAGCATAGATATATGTTGTTTTAGTTGATAGCGGCAGGCTGCAGTAAATGAATGCCAAAGATGTATGCAAGGCTACAGGCGCATCTGAAAATGTGTG
The DNA here is from genome assembly GCA_014904905.1 of Wilcoxina mikolae CBS 423.85. NCBI lineage: Eukaryota > Fungi > Ascomycota > Pezizomycetes > Pezizales > Pyronemataceae > Wilcoxina > Wilcoxina mikolae. The sequence continues at coordinate 423,693 of MU122121.1, forward strand.
ACACACCATGATTCCATCTGGAAATGAAGAAATAGATCCAGATGCTTCTGAGTGATCCTAGAATGTACTAGAGCTCAACAGAGAGCTCAGAAGCAGCTACGGAGGACTTTGCTATGCTTCAGGAATCTCCTGGAGAATCCTCTGAGACATCAGGTGTGGCTATGGAGTACATTATTGCGATTCAACAATCTTCTGGAGTACCTTTAGAGGTCTCAGAGGTGGGTACGGAGTACACTATTGCAATACAGGAATCTCCCGGAGCAGTTTCAAGGCTTTCGGGAGAACAAGGCAGTGCGCTGAGACTGCATTCACCGGTCCCAGAGGACTCCCGAAAGGTCTGCAAAGTGTATCATTCAAAATCAACCTCTGCAATGTCTGGAGACTTTCGGGGCTTCCGGAACTGGACGATTGACTTTGCTGATGTATACCATATCAGGTCATTCAGTGTCGCACAGATACTGACTGAACATGTGAGCCCTTGGGCTCACCAAAATCACTGTTGCTTTCAATGAAATTCGATATAATTGCATTCTAGCCAATATCGCCATCAGCATCTGCACTCCCAACCTTTCCTACTCCAGCTTCATCTCGTCCACCCTCTCTGGCCGAGCCAGGTACTGGAAGAGGTAGACTAGTGTTATTCCTGCTGGGTGTCAAACAACCATTGTCGTTTGACTTGGTACCTGCTGACACCAGAACTACTGGGGTCCCTGCCATTGGAGTTCAATCTGTCTAAATAGTTGGCCCGAATAAATCGTAGACATGTGTAAGTCAGGTGGTTGCCATTGCAGCAGATACACTTCTTATTGACGAGGTGGCTGTTGAGAACCTCCTTCGAGATCTATGGTGCTGGAGGAAATTCAGTCTGTTTGCTTCTGCCGCTACCACTGGTGGTCTTCCCTCAGAATATTGTCCTGGCGGGCTTGGAATTTGACGGTCTAACATTACATATCCTGTCAGTTAGTTTGGACTGGTCGTGGAACGATTCTCCGCTGCCACTGAAACTGCCAGTCGGCTGCTTCTGTTAATGTTGTTGTCTCCCCCTTATCCTTTCCGGTGGAGATTAGAACTCCCTAGCTGCTGCTAGATCGAAATATTTCTCGATGCTTCCTAACCTGCCATTTGTCATCCTGGGTTTTACTCATGTTCATAGTCCAGGCTTCATGCCTGTCTAAGCCATTTTGTATAACCCCTCAGTATCCTGTTCTTCATCCCATTCGGCTTCCCATCACAAGATACGGAACCTGTTGGTCTATACCTATACTGGTTTGTCCTGGTCATGGAACCTCTGATTGAACTATTGGTAGGCCTATATAGCTCCGTTCGATACGCTATTGGGATCGCCATATGTCTTGTGCAGTTGCAGAATGAAGAGGTTGAAATTGTTCATTGCGGAGTGGTTCGAATTCCGTAACTTTTGATCCCAAGAGACTGGGTCCTCAATCTTCATTGTTCATTGTGAAGGATCCTCATAGCCACTCCAGCTGCCAAGTGAGTTACAGGCTGACTTAATCTGATCCGTTGCACCGTTCAGAAAATGATGTTGGTGTGAGTCGAAGTTCCCACAGAGGATACTAATGAAGTTGTCTAATCTGGAGGTGCCTCCGCATTATCGCTCAGGATTGACCATCTTAAGGATCCACAATTTTTCACGTGACAGCTCTGCGGCCTTTTCCCCCACTGCCTCATGTTTTCTTGCTCCTTCTGTATCCCACACTCATTCTGCTAGTATTGCTACTCTCACATCGAGTTCATCCTGTTGTTCAGCTTACAGTTCGACTTGTAGTTTGAAAAAGAGCTGCAGTATCAATCGGTTCTGGGTGGCCATATTGCACTGATCATCTTGGATAATCATTGATGTGAGGTCATCATCATCATTATCATCTCTGATGCATGTATTTCCTATGTCAGGATCGAGATCTCCACTGTCAGGATTGGGATTTCCATCATCGGGATCATAATTGTCACTATCAGCATCGTAAATATTAGTATTGGCATCGTTATTGTTTTCGATTGCGGTAGTATTTTCGACTGGAGCCTCTTGGCTGCTTGTCACCTATGCCTGCAGAGTTTCCTCGCTCTCATAGTTATCAATGGTATGCAATTGACCACTAATCAACTTTTTGGGAGTTATTGAGTTGCAATTGGGTGTAATTGACTATTCATCTGTTTTTACATGTCACAACATGTCGAAACAGTACAGCAATCACCAAACCACATGAACAAAACATATCTGGAGGCTGAAAAGCGAATATAGTGTAAGGACAGATATATGTAAATACAGTTGCAAATGGAATAAGTGACAAAGTGGATAATATCAATTGTAGAATAAGTAAGTAAGGTAATCGCTAGTGTGCAAAAGCACTTGGGGAGGTGATTATATATGAAGGGTGGTTACTCAGCCTCGTCGGACTCGTATATCTCGGCTGCAAAGTACACTTACAAGGTCAAGTGTATATACAAAGACAAAGTACACTTATGAGGCCAAGTGTACCTGCGAGCCAAATGTACTTACTAGAACAAGTACGCCTGGCATCGCTATTACAGCTGAAAGCAAGAACCAAACTCAATAAATGTAATCCTTTTGGATCCTCTGATCATGAATCATAGTTCATCTGTAAGAAACTTATCATGCCTTCATCCAGAGAGAAGAACAAGAATCCTATAGATGCAGAGAAAACTCAGAAACAGGAGATTATATCCCCTAGTTTGTAAATCAGACTAAAGAGTTTGCCTGATTGGATCACAGCATCTTCAACTGAAGTATCATACAGGAGGTTGTATGAGGTGAACTGTCATGGCATAAAAATTGACGATTGAAAAGACACTGGATTTCTTATGTCTTTTCTCAGGTTTAGAATTGCGATCTTTCCTTTTGGGTATACATACTCACAAATTGTTATATCTTGTGTTTAGTCCTTAATACAATATTCTTTTCCAATGATGAAGAAAGGGTACCTGAGTGAGAGTTGAGTACTCTAAATGTGCTGGTCTTATAGCATCCAAGGGCAAACACATGCAAAACAAATCTTTCTCGAAGCAAAATTAATATTCTCACCCTTATACTCATACTCAGTATTACCACAATCTATTGTAGCTGAAGCTGTATCAAAAGGCAGTTCATCATAGATGCTACATGAAAAGAACAAAAACTCAAGACCTTGGTCTAATCACTTCAACTTGAATTCAAGAAAATGAAACAACTACCACCTGAACCAAAGACTAGTTCAAGATCCACAGTATACATATTTGCATCATTCAAGGACAAGAGGAATGGCACTGTAAGGGTTGTCCTGGATACAGGGTATGATATACCTAGGATATTAAAGCAGCAGGATGAGTCTGATAGTATCCCAATGGTATCTTAAACAGAGTCAAAATCTATCAAGAATTTCAAAGTTGTAATTGTAGACTGAGCTTGTTGGCATATACTTTTCCAGTTACTCTGCAGTATGACAGTAACTAAACCAAGGAAACATTGAAATCGGACCAATAGAGTGATTGACTGATATTATGTTACCTTACTGGTGGATTGTTAAGCATGTAGTATACAAAGGAATCACACAAGAAAATGATAATCTCCAATTCATATCAATCCACTGTCATCAGCATTGCACCAAAGTAACTATTAGTTAATTCTCAATTGAATAAGATAATGGCATTTGTAAGGTTGATACTGACCAATGATTGATCCTAGTAATTGGATGTATATATGTTAATATAGCAAACAAAATTTAAATCGATTGGGTTGAGCAAATGCCCACATAGTATTGAGACTTCAAATCAGTTTATAATGGAGGACCTGACAATACTCTATCAACACATCGTTCATTTCATCATGCAATTGAATTGAATAATGGGGAACAATCTGTATGGAATTCCATCTATTCTCTTTCTAAGAAAGAGCTTTTGGTCCTTAAAGAATATCCAACAGAAATACTTGATTCTGAAAAGATTCGTTCAATCTGGTCACCTGCTAAAGCTCTCATACTCATTGTTCAAAAGTCTCATGGAAGGATTTCATATTTATGTGCAGAATATACCGGACTTGACAGCATCACAATTATAAATCGGTATCCTGAGCCAATAATCAATACACTCAGAGATAGGGTCAATAGCTCAAAGATCTTGACGAACATTGATCTACAGGCTGATTATAATTTTATTCACATCAAACCAAGTGAGGAATGCAAATAATATTTCAACAGGTTATAGATACTACATGTACCTAGTAATTCTCTTTGGATTGGCAAATATGCCAGCAACATTTCAAAATGTGATCAATGAAATCCTAAAAAATGAAATTGATTATGCAGTAGTAGTTTATATAAACAATATCCTTATATATACCAAGGACGAAAAACAGTATGTACAATTGCCAAAAGATTTTCTTTATATATTAGAGAACAATAACTTGGCTATAGTACCTGATAAGTGCAAGTGATATCAGAAGCAAGTTGAGTTCCTTGGGTATATCATATAAGGACATGGTATCTGCATGACAGAGGACAAGATTAATATTATTCTCAGATGGAAAAAACTAGACTAAATCAAGAATGTTCAGTCGTTCCTAGGATTTTTCAATTCTTACAGATACTTCATTAAGGACCTTTTGAGAATTTCCAAATCTTTGACGAATCTAACCCAATAAACTGGTGAATGGTTCAATTCAAAGCAAATGTACATTGTGAGCCAGCCTTTGATCAGTTGATGAAGCATTTCACTCAGACACCAATTATTTGTCAGTTTGCGTCAGTAGAACCTATTGTAATTGAGACTGATGCAACAGACATTGCCATCAGGATAGTTCTTTCCCATATTATCGATGGACAATTGCACCCTGTACCATATCATTTGTGAAGGATAGATAAAGCAGATATGAATTATATCATCAATGAGAAAGAAATGTTAGGAATAGTAATATTTCAAAAGAATGAAGATATTGTCTCAATGGTGGAGCATAACTAATGAGTTCATTTACCGATCACAAGAATCTCGAATATTTCCCTGCTCTTACGATCGTAAATTGGAGAGAAGCCTGCTGCGTACAGGAACTGGCAAGTTAGGATATCAGAATATTCTACATACCATATAGTGTAAATGGGAAACCAGATGAATGATCTAGAGATTCGTAGTCCCTCGTTAGAAAGTGGGGAGGTAGTACGGAAGCAAACAACAATAAACCCATTCACTATATTCTAAGACCTGACCAGTTGGAAACATCTGAAAGAGAAACAGTTCAAGTGAAAACAGCGAAGTTACAAGATAAACAGATAATGATTTCTTCTACAAGGTTTATATCTATTCAAGTAATCAAGTTCAATTCGTGATTTTGAAGACAGTAGTAGACACTGTATAGAATAATGATGTATGGCAGAAAAAGTCTGTCATAGCGATGGAAGGCAGCTCTAGTCCTGAGATCTAGTTTGAAAATATAACACTTTATTATTAAGCCAGGCTATGGATTCCAGATGATCTACAGTTAAGAAAACAGATAGTCAAAGCAGAATATGATTCGAAGATAGCTGGACATTTGAGACAATATAAGACAATTGAGTAGGTTTGAAGGATCTTCTTTGATCTGAGATGAAGATATTCTTTGAATACACTATTTGCTTATATGATCAGTAAAGGAAGAACAAGGTAGCTCCCCATATTGGCTATAAACTACTATAATATTCCTAATCAGTGTACCACCCATGGGACTCAATCTCCATTGATGTCATCATCATTTTACCTTTTTCAAATGGTTGCTCATCTGTCTGAATTATTCTGAACAGATTAACAAAGATGCTATACATCATACTATTGAAAGATAGCAGGAAGAAAGCTATAGACCTGTTAGCATTCTTCCTGAAAGCGGTATGGAAATTCTATGATCTATCTGCAAACATAGTATAAGACAAATACTCTAGATTGATATCAGTATTCTGATCCTCCATATTCGAAGCTCTTGATATTCCATTTTGAAAGTCCTCGCCATTCCATCTACAAACCAATGGTCAAGTGAAAAGAGTGAACGAAAGATTGAAATACTATTTGTCGAACTACTACTACAATTATGAGCAGGATAACAGGTCCGAAATGGTTCCAATAGCAGAGTATATTTATAACAACTCACTAACTACTCCAGCTGGTATGTAATCTTTTTTTGCAAACTATAGATTTAATCCTCGAACAAACTGATCCATTGAAGCAGAAGCAAAGAATATAGCATGAAGAAACTATATTCATTAGATGTCTAGTATACATCATCTATATCAAAAGGACTTACAGAAAGAACAAGAATCAATAGCGATGTATCATGATAAATGTACTAAGGATATTCTGAAGTGTGTAGTTGGTGATCTAGTCATATTTAATGGGAAATGCCTTATGACTAGGTGTCCATCTAGGAAACTGGATGTGAAGCTACATAGTCCTTTAGAAATTCTTAATGTACTTTCATCCACAGCAATAAAGCTTGAACTCTCTAAGCGATTATATCCACAATGCTTTTCATATCTTTCTTATCGAACAATATTGAACAGCCACTATACCAATCATACCTGCAACAGAACTTGGTACAAGTAACATTAATAATAAGTTGGATTAGGACATAGAAGACCATGAATAAGTGCCAGATAATGAGATAGAAGAGATCATAGACAGCCAATAGAGTAATGAATGAATGAAGGTGCTGATCTTGGTTAAGTGGGAGTGGTATGCACACAAAGCGGATTGAACGAAGAAACCGTAAGATAACTTCGATAACAAGAGGTTGTTGAAGAAGTATCATAAGTGAATCCTTTAGGTGCTAAGAATGAAACATTGAACTAGTACCTTGTTTTCATGAAACTATTTTAATGGCTAGCAATATATTTAAGTTATGAATTTGATCTGAGGTACAAGAGGTCATATTGTTATCTGATTAAGGACGGAAGGATGAACTTAAATTTTGGATACAAGAGATTATTATCACAAGAGCAACTAAGAGCATATCAGTATGATCATTCAGTGATGGACTTCATAAGTGGAGAGCTAGTATTACAACTTGCAGATTATACATCACCTGATAGTTTTGAAGTGGGATCACCTACAATTACTTAACTGATAACCTGATTAGGATGGTACAAGTGTTATCTCTGCATGTCATAAAATCTTCACAAGATATCACTTATTCGGTTACCACCACTATCAAAGAAATTTGATCAGTACCTATGCTGTCAACCACACCACTGATAAGGACTGAATTGTGATTACTGGATTAATTGTAATGGCGGTACCAGGTATACTTGATCTCATATATGCTTTGGCTCGCAGGTATACTTGACCTCCTAAGTGTACTTGAATTGCAGGTATACTTGGCAGCCAAGACTGGGTAAATGCCCTTCATATATTGTCACCTGGTGAAGTACCTTTGTATGGTAGTGATTATCTTACCTATCTTACTTACAATTGGTATCTTTTTTATCACTCATTTCTATTTGTGACTGTATCTACACTTATCGATTGGTACTAGGATATACATCCTTACTTCAATACTCTGACAGCTTATGCTATTCAACATACAAAGACAGCTGAAAGTCTTAAGATATGATAGTACATAAGTTTGCATTATAGCTGACAAGGTCTTTAATGACCACACATATAATGACTGCTAACAACGATGCCTCTCATGATCAAAAGGAAACCATTCACCTGGAGTCCATGAGATCAAAAGGATACAATAGGAACGGACTACAGAAGTCCAAAGGACTGATATCAGCAGGGAATCCATTGCACCAAGTAGGAAATCATAGCAGAAAGGTAACGTAAATCATGTGGAAGCGAGACATCTATAGGAAGCGAGACGATCCGAGCGCTCCTTCATTGCGCCATCAAATTTCCGAATATCTATCCCGTCCAGCTACATACAAACACCTGAGTACTGCGAAAAGAGAGAGAAAGAAACAGAGAAGAGACTCCAACCCTGTGAGAGTATTAATTCTGACTTGACAAGTAGGCGAGCAATATATTACCTGAAGCACCCACTTCCATCCCCATTCTTCACCCACCTCGCTCTTCACACACCCAACTCCTGCACCTTCTCCTGCACAGCGACATATCAAGGGCACAATCAGAAAGACGCCTGTTTGGATTCTGAGGTGTGTTGAGTCTGAGATGGGGTACCGGAGTTTGCTGTGACAGTGGAGAGCTGCAGTCTGAATTGCTGCTGCAGCTGGATGTGGAGATATGTGTCACGGACTCTGAGAGAACCTCTGTTGGTGTGTTATCTGCATAACATCGAGGAGGGAGTTTGAAGTCTACACCCAGTCACTCAGGTGTTGCATGAACTGTTGTTCTGCTAGTAGAGGCCTTGTACGATTGGCTTCTAGGTTTAGGAAGAGGTTGTTTACCCCGCTCAGCTATATCAGCGTGGATTTGCTTTCCAGTCAATACCTGTCCACCTTTAAGCTGTCGAAGATCTGTCTTGTGAGGTTTTGCAACTTTGATATGGTTGCGCAAGCAAGCCATATCATGAGTGACAATATCAGTTTCAGTAACTACATACTCAGCAGTATGTGAAAAGCGTAGAATCAGCTTGCACAGTTCTCCCTCGATAGCGATCTTAACAAAGTTCAGCATCCATGCCGTCTGCTGTCGCAGTTCACACTTGGTATAGGGCGTCCGCTCAAGTGTAAGTGTGGGAAGATTGTTCAGACTAGTGGTCGGTGCCTGTAATTTGTCCATTACTACCTTGGAGTGAAGGAGAACGATACTGCAACCGCGAAAGGTATTCTCAATAGTTTCCTTGGTATATGCAATCTTGTGAGACTGCTTAATTAGGGGGAAGAAAGTATCGTGGTTGACTGATATATCAGTGGTAAGAAAGTGATCCTCAATCGCTTTTCCGTAGTAGTTTTGTAGTGGTGCAAAGAGGCTGACATCAAGAGATTGTAGTAAGTGGGTAGAATTCGGGGGTAAATAATAGACAGCGATATTATTGTTCTTGCAGTAGTCAATGAAATCAGCAGTGATGTGTGAGCCATAGCCATCAAGAATTAAAAGTCGTGTTTCAGCTGGGCAATGTTGTTTACTATATGAATCATACACATTAACTAGCCATCAAATTGCTAGTTCATTATCTGTTCAACCCTTAGGAGATACCGTAAAGAATGACTCATTATCCTCAGTATGTACGTTCTGATACCATCCAATGTGATACTTCTTTCCTTTCTCAATTAGAATGGAAGGAAACACATAACCGTCTGCTGATACTATATCAATTGCAGTGATATATTCTCGGGTACCATCCTGCGTGACTCATGGATTTGTTCTTCTCCAGCATGTGATAACCTTACTTTTTTTACAGAATCCCATTATAAAGACCTTCGCATCCATATTGGTAATTGCACAGGGCTTGATATTGTTGTTGCGAATTAGATTGCTGAGCTTGCGGAAGTGATCAAGGATGATATAGGGATTACTTGCAAAAGCCCACTGGCGGTCAATTCGGCTCGCGAACTTGGTAGCCATATCTACATGTCGGTTCAGGAAACAGTTGATCCAGTTCTTTTCAATACTGTTGATTTGCTCTTCACTCATTTGTACTTGTCAGGCTCGCTCATTCTTTGCTAGGATTCGGACTTTCTGCATGAGGTGATCTAGCCGAGGGGGAAAGCCAAAATCATCTAACTTCAGGATTCACAGTACAATTGCCTTCTCAGCAGCAGGGCTGAAAATTTGCTCGCCAGTATGTACCTCCTGACGTGACTTCCGACCATTTTTGCGGTGTGCCAAAGTAATTTTTGAGATCTTATAATATGTTGCCACTTGGTGTAATGATTTAAAGGTCACCTTCTGCAGGCCCTATAGCACCTTCTTGATTTTCTCCTCAGTATCTGAGATTGAGCGATCCTTGATATGCGGCATTGTTTAGGTAGAAGCAGAGAAACTCTAACGGAACGGACTCGAGGGGTAGCTTGAGCGGTATAGGTGATGGGACGGGCAATTGTTGGCAAGAAAGCAGGGCTATACCTGATAAACTATGGTTACCCGGCCAGTCTCACTATCCAGGGATGTCTGGCTTCCCAGTGCTGTACGTTATGGGAGGTCCTACAGAGAAGTCAAGGATGAATTGTGTAAGAAAGGATATTGGTGCAAGAGGTAGTTAGGTTGAGGAGCTCATGAGAGAGCATAGATAGAAGTAATTGTCAGAGTGAGAGCATAGAGGTATAAACACCTCAGAAATCTCTGAGAGTAGCAAGGTAAGCTTCTTGACAAGAAGATCAAACGTTAACAATATATGATTGGAAAGCCAAACATCTTTGTCTTGAATCTTTATCTTTAGTGACTTTCACATCCTGAGTGAATATTCATAACTTCCATCGCCAGCAAGTCCTGAAAGAAGTCGGGATATTACTTGTGCTCGTAAACCTGGAGTGTCATTCCGGTATTATTGATGACGACCTTTGAATAAGCCATTGGCTAGGTTTGTCTAAACATATACCTTTAGAGTCTATACCTCACCCTCCGACAGCTTATACCCAGATTCCAGGTTAACCGCATGGTCAACCGGATGGTACGGCAGGTGTGTTTTGCCCTTGGCCTTACTATGGACCGCAATGAATTGGTGATATTTGACGAAGATATGGCCAACGATATCTGTAGGTACCATGTCAGGAGCTCATCTCCCACCATCTATACATGTTAGCCAGGCTCGCAGTGTATGATTGGAGCGAAGAGTATTGGAATCCAGGAGCTCTTGTCGTAACGAATTATCCTCCATGGCAACCTCCACTATTCAGTATCCATTACATGACTCGGCAAGATGGTAGCAGTCATTCAAGCACCATTAATGTTTAACTCATCTGCTGCAACTACCACCGCTACTCCTGCTTGCACGTCCAGCTCATGGAGCGTCCCACATTGTATGGTGCATTCCATCGAAGCTCCCAGCAACCCTGTGCAATCATCCAGACATATGGCGAAAGCTTCGACAACCTCACATGTGAGGTTAACGAATTCGGTGGCTCCGAGTATATGGCTTATTCTCTTCACCGCTGTCCTGCAGCCGAAACTTGTCCACTGCCTGTGGAGGTTCTGACATTACCTAGGTGGCCACTGGTATATTTGCCTTGCTACTTGGGCTAGTTATCAACTAATAAGTCAATCTCCAGGATTCTTGTCTTCACGCCCAGAGGAAGCTCATACGGGTTTGTCAACCGATGTCTATCATGTCATTGCACGGAGTGGCACAATCTGATAATCGCGTGCATGTCTCACCTGATTGGAATTGTTGGCAACTTAAATGAAGTCTATTCTCCTATATACAAAAGGATATCCATTTGCCCATTTATGATCAGAGACATGGAGAGGATACGTCCAATCCCACTAGAGGATCCGATGACTTAAAATGTGCTCCTATTCTCACTTAGGGATTTGATTACTTGAGATGTGATTGCGTTTACCTTTCATACTTTCTCGTCCGTCTCATCGAATCACACAATGCAGTATTGGCCTTGATCAGTCTTAACGTGATAATATGATATTCGGTATTATCAGAGTCAATTATCCGATTGGTGTCTCTCAGCGATGGTAATCTTGCAACGTACCTGCTTACGACTTTAGAATCTTCAGGGTTATCATACTTCGCTTTCGGAGCTGAAGGACGGTGTGCGATCGCTGTCCCACTATCTTGAATTTGACAGTCAGTAGTCTGAAGTATTGTCTGTACCATGACAGAAGATATTGGTCATCTTAGTTGCCTCGTTGACTCACTCGGAGTCGTAGGCATAGAGATGTTGTAGTCATTCATGGCTCGTTCGATTCATATGTAATCGTATAATCTCGTATGGCTGTATATGGCCTTGTTTGGATTCTGTAGCTGTGGATGAGCATATCAGCATCTGTACTGCTTCCAACATAGTCATCGACTTGAACATAGTCGTTGTCTTCGCTGGTTTGAGTTTCGTGGAAGGGTAATCGGGATCATAACTGCTGTTGGGTATCGACCGATGGATGTTGCGTATAAATCATGATTTCGCAAATCTCAAAACTGGATAGGTGTACTTTGCTCGAGAAGTGCAGACACTTCTGTAGGTGCACTTCACTCGTACCAGGCTAACACTCCGTATGTGCACTTCGTCTTCGCAGCTTTGCTCTGTTCGAAGTCATATAATCATAAGTCCACTTGATCGATGTCGAAGAATGTATTTGCAAGTGTACATGTAGCCTTATCGACTTGTGTATCATTCAATTCGCAGTTGTCTAAATCAATTGTTGGTATGTAATTGCTCTGTTCGGACATGTTCGAGTGTCGAGGTCGTTAATTGAAATTCTCAGGGTAAGACCTACTTGGCCAGTACACGTCTTTTGGGACCAGGTTACCTCTGGTATCTGCTTCCGTCAATTGATATAATTGTTTGGTATACTTATCAAGGCTCATCGCTCTCGCAATTAGTAGCATTCAGATTCTCGTCTGTATGCAATTGTTCTGGCCACATGAGACTCCAGGTTATCTATAGAGTATTCATAGAATTGGCAACATTGCTGGTGATATATCCCTTGGATCCATTTAACCTCCGAATCATCTTCGAATCGTTTCTGCTACCATCAATCAACTCAATTTGGTAGATATATCCATACTTGTCTCTTCTTGCAATTGGTGCATCTCTCTGTAGATCGTGTGTGGCGGCACATTGAAACAGTATAAATCATGAAATCCTATAAGTGAAATGTATCTGGTAACTGAAAAGCAATCACAGTTTAAGCGTGTATGTCCTCGTCCGGATGAATATGTGTAGATACAGTTGCACACATGAATAAGTGATAAAGATGATTACATTGTCAGGTAAGATGATTGCTGGACTGCAATTGTACTCGTGTGAAGTGACTATATACTGGGCGTTTACCCGGCTATAGGAAAGCTGCAATTATAATTACAGAGATCACCATCTTATTCCACTCATGATGGTAAGTTAAACAGTGATCATTGATACCAGACCAAGTCCACAAAATATTAAATAAGTGATATCCTATGATATTCTGATATTGTGATATGGTGATCAAGTAGTTACTGATAATCATATATTAAAGAGATACTATCAATCTGAATAGTATTCCAGTACAGAGGTGTAATATTACCTTTCACCTTACAAAGTTAATTTTTGACCAATCAGAATTGATCAAAAATGTATCTATCTTTATTGTCTGGTGCTCAAAATCAGATATCTTTCATACCTTACTTTGGAACAAATATGACCTATTATTCAACAAAATCAAATCCAATTTCTAGATATCGTACAAGCTATTACAAATCCTTCATAGAGAAATGGTACTAACTCAACTGATTCTTGAATTCATTTCTTCTTTACTGCCTGAGGATTTCGCTTATTATATTCCTTCAATAACTACTTATTATCAAAGATTTCGTTAGGTGTTTCTGTTGAATCTGCATCTTCAGGCTAATATTTCTACTTGACTAGTAACTGCAACTTGTTTTGAGACTTGCAGAACAGAAATCCTATTTTTTTGTCCAGCTTGAGATCTGTTAGGATCTAGTAGACATTCATATTCAAATCACACTTGTTATCCTTTGGTTGAAAAGTAGATCATTCTGAAGTGTAGACAACTTATATTGTTCATATAAAGTGATATGAAAGGTATTATAAATTTGCTACTCCTTGTGCAATTCCAGATTTATTCCTGTAGGCAAAGATACTTTTGAGACTTTGAACAGTCCTTCATGATACATATCAGTATCTCTCGATAGCGTTCATATGTTGACATTTATTCATTTCAGTATGATCAAGTGTTAAGATACAAATCTTGAAGGTTCTTCATTATGATGATACTATCATATTGATTATTTTATTTTCTCTAATACTTAATGGTAATGATCATGTATGTTGCGTATTCAGTGGATATAATCCTAGATATCAGATCATTTAATTCTGAATAGATTAGCTAAAGGTCTCAAGGATTAAACTTATAGTTTGCAAAAAATAGCAACGTATCAATTGCAGAAGAAACAGAGTTATTATAGATCAATCCAGATATTTGTAATATCTCTGCTTAGTTCTGTTACTTATAATTGTACTATTATTCATGTAGCATTCCGGTATCAGATTGCCTGTTTCTCCTTGTGCATCAGTTTGTAAATTCAATCGTTGTTGTAAATAGGTCATATATCACACATACAAATAGGCAACTATTAGAAACTGATATATCGATATGTATATGGAATTCGAAATACATAGTACAAATACTTCTTGAAGTCACTAATATTGATCCAATTATATATGACTATCTTTGATGTGCTGTTGATACTCAGAATATGAACTAATGTAATGGTTAATCTATATTTATATTTTCAGATAGGAGAACTCTTTCTGAATCAATTCAATAGACTTGTTTTGTCACATCAGTCCTGCTACTGTTTAATCATATTGTACCTAATATTTGAAACGAACTGTTGGATGATAGTACCATTGACGAACCAATTTAATTCGAGCAAACCAGATCCTTGTCAAGCTATGCACCTCAAACACCTCCTTTTGATTCTATAATTGTGAAAGAAAATATGTAATAGAGTTCTTGCCCGATTGGCTCTATTTGTAGTTTATCCTGTAGCTAACTTCAAGTACTATACGTTGAATTACAAATCGAGCCGATCAGATAGGAACTTGCTTACTTATTTACTTTTGCAGTTGTGGGATTTGTTTTGGTGTTCGACTCGACAGCTGCAGTTTGAGTCAAATATCAGATCGAACATGAATAGAACCGAAGACAGTTTGATCTACTACCAACCAATCTGCTTCAATGCGAACACTAATTGTGCCTTCAATATTCGTTTCTTAAAATTAAACTTATCAAAAATCTAAAGTCTACGAATTTTAAACAGGTCTTTATTTTCAAACAAGATATTCAGACTAGGATTGCCTTTCATTGCTTGAACATACTCGTATTACCATATATTATTATTTTTTGCTGTTTTCATCACTGCTTCCATCAGTTACTATTCAGACCTGATTACTGAAATCAATCTTATCTTTGTAGTAGAGATTATAATCTGTCTACCTGACTATCTTGCTATTGCTAACTGAATAATGTTAGCTTCTATTGTACTCAACTGATCAGACAGAATAACTCAATGTATGGATTTGTTTGATTTTTCTTTGGATTATATTCCCCCTTTTTTGGGAGATATTCTAAGTGTGTAGAAAATCCGTATGGTTTTTTATATATACTACCTAATTGGTAGAATATATTATACTTGTATCCAGCCAATTGTTATGTCCAATAAACTTGCTTCCAATTGATAGTCTTCAAAGTTGAAAGATTTTAGAGATTCTTATGATTAGTAAAACAACTTATCATAAGGTCAGCTACCTCAAGCTATCTTTTCTATTCTTTAATACAGATACTACAGCCTGCATCTATTTGTCTCTTATCTCATTATTGATATTGATCTTACTTATTGTTCCCCAATAAAAGGCTATGAAGTGTAACAATCTATTGATAATCTGAGAGTATACTGTTCTAATCACAAATTTATTGGTATCAGTCAGACTGACTACAAATCGGTATCAACTTAAGTACTGTTCAATAATTAACGTTTGAAAGTACTGACTAATGATTTCAAATCTGAATTCTGCTTTGTATTTATTATTCCACATGAACTCATCTGTTTCTCTTGTTCAGTCTGTTAATAGATTTCAGATCCTGGCCAACCCTTCAATAAACAATTAATATTATCAAATTCAAGAAATGATTCTATATTCTTTGCAGATTCTAAATATTTCCACTTGAGAATGATATCAATCTTGTCATCCAACATTTAATCAATTTTTCAAAATCATATATCCAAAGAACTCAACTTGTTTTTCATATTGCCCATACATATTAGGTGTAATAACCATATTGTTTTCTTGCCATTATCTGAGTATATCTTTTGACAAGTATATAGAATCTTCTTCATCCATGGTATAGATATAAATATTATTTATATATATTACTATATCATAATGGATGAGGTTTAGATGCATTTACTTATTATGCATAAAATATAGCTGACATGGAAGACAAACTCAAGCGTATAATAAGGTATTTAAAAAGACTTTATTGTAGGAAGTATTGGTCTCCAGTCATTGACTGGCTTAATCCTAATGAGATTCTAATCAGCCTTGAAATTGATTATCATTAATATCTTCTACTAATTGACTTTATCTGTAAGTTCATATATGAGTGAGAAATGATTCCCATATTATAATAATGATACCATTCAATTTGCTGTAGTCTACACATAACTTCAGACTTACATATTATAGTTTGAGAATACATGATATGAATGTACTACTTCGTGATTTACATAGACAAATATTTCCAGAATCAAGTATGTAATGATGGTATTTTATATATGCTTTGATCGTGATGTCAGTTGTAGTTGGATGTTACCGAACCATACAATATCTCCTCGTAAGAATACCTGCACACTATTGATAACTTTAGCATACCTCTATAATCTACCTCATTAGTAATTCGACGTGTGTAATCACATTTATACCCATCCATAAGTATGAGGATATATATATTCATAATAGTATTGATCATTAGTTTTTGAATATGTTTTACTCTCAGGATTTTCAGTTTTATTTCTTGAGTAGAACATATCACTACTCGCAATTTACTATCTGAACATTACAATAAAGGATGAGAGATTTGCTTCAGATACTCAATCAATATACAAGTATGATTCAGCTTAATAGAGAGTGTAAAACCTAAATCAAATCGAAAGACAAAGTCAGTCAGAAATATAAACTCAGATAGAAAGATAGAAGTATGTCAGAAGAAACAAAAAACCTTATTGAAGACAAAACAAGGTGAAAGTACCATTGCAAATCAAGACAATGTTAAAGTATAATACAAAGTGGAAGACAATTGAATTTCAAAGATCAACATTGAACAACAAGGTCCAAGTGTAAAGGTTGAAGGACAATATACAGAGCAGTCGATAATTGTTAGTTGAATGATTATACCTGTAAGGACATACGTCCTCGTATGGGTGAATACGTATAGATACAGTTGCAAAGGAGGATAAGTGAATATAGTAGAGTGGATTTAATACGTAGGTAAGATAATTGCTAGCATACCAAAAGCACTTCGCAAGGTAATTATATATGAAGGGTGTTTACCTGGCCTCAGCAGCCAAGCACACTTACAAGGGCCAAGTGCACTTACGAGGTCAAGTACACTGATCATGGCCAAGTGCACCTGGCACCACCATTACATCATCACCCTCTTTATATGCAGACCTCCTGGGCTGCAATATATATACATGAAGAAGATAAGATAAGGTGCATATGCCTTCGTACGTCTATATAAGTCCCACGACCGATCGGTGCCATTGCGGTGGCCTCATGGCGGATCCGGTACACAGAGCAATCTATCCCCAGTGGTAGGTGGTAAAACCTGTGCCAATGCCATTTATACTGGGCCGAGTTCCATAAGAAACGAAGAGAAGAAGAGAAAAGAAGAGAAGGAAACCCAAGGAACCGTATCATTTGCCCCAAATACTCCTGATCCTCCATAACTCAGATCCTCTATAGGTCTGACCTTACGTCAATTATGGCCGTGGCTTAGTTGGATGCTCCCAATTGAACTTGTCGACTAGTTCTTGAGTGTTTTCAAGATTCTCTGCCAGTTCCCAGCTCGAACATAGGTAGTTGTAATCGGCCCACTGGACGAGGTAGTGGATCTTCCAATAGTGTCAATTGGAATCGAGATTCCGATGGACCTCACACTCATTTGTATCATTGGCAATCGTCAGTTGCAGTTCCGAATACGGCTGGCCGATGGCAGGCGGCAAGTACTTATCAAGCAGGGAGACGTGAAATACATTGTAAATACGGATCATCTTTGGCAAGTCTAATTTGTAAGCATTCTTATTGATGACTGTACTCACTGTGTATGGCCCGACACGCTTGTAATCCAACTTTTTGGATGTTCTCGTCATCTTGATATTCCGAGTTGAAAGCTAGACCTTATCTCCGACCTCCAACGTCATTTTCTTGCCGTCAGTGTACTTTATCTGACGGGCTTCAGCTTCCAACAGATTTTCTCTTAGGGTACGGTGCATCTCCTTCAGCCCAGCTGCCAAGGTATCTGCATTGGCCTCCGACTTCAATCGGGCTAAGTCCTTGAGTACCTTGAACTGCATCATCGGATGGTAGTTATAGTTGGCTCAAAAGGGTGTCATTATTGTCGAAGCATGCACCGTGTTGTTTTATGCGACTTCTGCCAATGATAAGAGTTCCACTCAGTTATCCTGCTCATAGTTGCAGAAAGCCCGGAGATACTGCTCCATTGTCTGATTCTGCCGCTGCATCTGGCCGTCCATCTGCAGATGGAATGCGGTCAATAGTCAGTGATCCATACTTATGTGGCTGCAAACTCTCTCCCAGAAACAGCTCGTAAATTGGGTACTCCGATCGGTAATGATGTTGTCAGGGACGCTGCATTTGCACATCGCATACTCGAAGAAGAGCCTGAACAATCCTGGTGAGTCGATATCCTGTCTGCAGGGCAAATAGATCGCCATCTTTGTCAGTCAATTAATGATGACTTGGATCCCTGTATATCCAGATGCAGTCGATTCTGGCATGTCTGTGACGAAGTCAATGGTGACACCTTCTCAGGATCGTGACGGTGGTGGTGGTGGTGGTGGTGGTGGCAGTGGCATGTTGACTCCATGGCGAGCATGCCGTGGTACCTTGATTCGGTGACATACTTCACAGTCGCTGACGTACTTCCTTAGTGCGTGTCCATCGCAGGCCAATTGAAATCTCTAGAGACAATTTCAGCAATTTTAGGAGCTCCAAAGTGACCGGACTCAGAGTTGTCATGAAAGAGATATATCACTTTACCGCGGAGAGCATTGTCCATAGGGACATATATCCTCCCCTCATAGGTCAGAGCTCCAGCAACGACACTCCATTGGTTCACATTTTTGGGTTTGGCGATTTCCATTGGGTTATCGACTAGCTTACCCAAAACGTCGACTGCCGATGGGTAAGTAGCCTGAGCCTTCTTTATCGCCAATAGGAGGTCATCATAGGGTTCGACAATAGGTGTAGTCAGGGTTGGCCAGAGTTGGCCAATGGGCTTCTTATAGTCTTGCTCATAGTCGGTCGATCTAGACGGGCTGTCAGTGGGGTTTTTCGCACCTTCCAAGTGTTCAATGCTGAAGTCGTATGCCGAGAGAATTTGCCACCACCTAGCTTGTTGCCGTGAGACCACTTTGGAAGTTTTGAAATACTCAAGGTTCTTGTGATCACACCGCATCAGAACTTTGTGACGGGTGCCTTCCAGGTAGTGTGGCTATTGCTTGAAGGTCTCTACGATGACGAGGAGTTTCCGATCATACGTGTCAGAGTTCTGCTCAGCCGGTAATCATTTTCGAGAGTAGAAATTGACTGGCTGAAGGGTTCTGAAGCTATCATACTGGTTCAGAATCCCTGTAATTGCGAAGTCGCTCACATCCGTCTGGAGGATGATCTACTTGGCTGGATCAAAGTGCTGCAAAATCGGTACCACAGTAAAGGCTTTCTTCAGCTTCCTGCAGGTGAGCTCTGCATTTCTCGGCCACTCCTATTCGGGCTTTCCTGTAGGCTTCTTTAGCAGGTTCGATATGGGTGCCATCACCTTGGTATATTTCCAGATGAACCTCCGGTAGAAGTTCGTGAATCCGATCAGTATTTGCACATCATGGACTGACTTAGGAGTCGGCCAATCCTCAATTGTTGATATTCGGTCCAATTCCATACCAACTCCTTCGGAGCTGATCACAAAGCCAAGATAGCCAACTTCCGTAACTCCAAATTGGCACTTCTTCACCTTGCGATAAAGTCCAAACTCTTGGAGTCATTCCAGCACCTTCTGAACATGCTCGTCGTGCTCTTTCTCATTTGTGGAGTAGATCAGGATGTCGTCGATGTAATACATGGTACAGTGGTCAATATAAGATCACAGGCAATCGTCGATATATGCCTGGTAGGTAGCCAGTACGTTTGTCAGGCCGAATGGCATGACCCTGTACCTGAACTGACCGTATCGGGTTTGGAATGCCATCTTGTACTCGTTGTCATCCTTGATGCGAATAAGATGGTAGGCTCCGCAGAGATCGAGTTTCAGAAAGATCCTGATGCCTCCCATGCAGTCAAGAATCTCTGAAATCAGGGTAAGAGGGTAGCGGTTCTTAACCATCACCTTATTGAGTGCACAATAGTCCACACAGAATCTTTATCCTCCGTCTTTCTTCTTGGCAAAAAGTATCGGTGCCACCGCTGGTGATGATGACTGCTGGATGAAATCATTGGCCAGGTTTGTCTCGGTGTGGGTCTTTAGAGTTCTCAACTCAAACTCCGATAGGTTATAGATACACCCATATGGCAGCTTGTACCCGGGTTCCAGGTCGATCGCATGGTTAATTGACCTGTACGGTGGGCAGCGTCTCTGCCTTGGCCTTACTAAAGACCTCAATGAACTCCTTATATTTTGCTGGTATATGGCAGTCATTGTCGGTCGGTACTACTGGCGCTCCGGTTCCATGTGCTCCGGTCTCATCCACTACAGTCTCATCTGCTCCATCTGCACACGTTAGCATTAGGTTCTTATATGAGAATAGAAGTGAAGGTTGTGGAATCTAGGAGCCCATGTCGTAACGAGTTATCCTCGATGGGAAACCCCCCATTGTCCAGTACTCCCTTCGTGACTCGGCGAGCTGGCAGCAGTCATTCAAGCTGCGTATTGTTGGTAACTCTTCTGCCACAACTACCGCCGCTACTCCTTCCTCGCCTATCCAGTATCGGAGCATCTCACCTAAGATCACGCTCCCTAATGATGCTCCCTGCAGTCCGGTGTACTGTTCAAACCGTAGGGTGAATATCTTGTCGACCTCATTGCGCTCAAGAAGGTCGTTGAATGCGGTTGCTCCAAGAAAGCAAATATCTGAAGCCTTACCACTGCTTCCCTGCAAAGTTCCATTGGTATCTGCGTGCAGGATTCCATGGCGATTTAAGGTGGCAGCCTTCGGCCCACTTGGGGTTCGCAAGGCCGTAAGTCAACTGGCTTTCCAATCGATATCCGGGTTTCAAGCCTGGAACAAGGTAATCGCAAAACCAAGTCGTATACCCTCATGGGTACAATTAAGACATCTGATTCGTCAACAGGTATCAAGCTTTCAAAATATTGAACTGAGAGAGAAGTGTTTCTACTTTCCCTTGCAGACATCGTCTCGCTGCTATCGAGGCTTAAGGTTGCGATAAATCCTGGTTCGTTTCAGAGGCTGAGCCGTCTTCGCAGCTTGGGCCTCATGAAGATACTTGTTGCTCCACAGTTGATGAGAGCTCGTACAAGATGCATTTCGGCGTGAACATCTCGGACAAGTATGTCGTGTATGATATGTGCCGAATCTGGCTGCTCAGTGCCGAACAGGTACTGACTCAACATGTGAGCTCTTGGGCTCTCCAAAATAACTCTTGATTTTAATGGAATTCGTTGTACCTGTACTCCATCCAACATCATCCTGAGCGCCTGCACTCCCAGCCTCTCCAATCTCAACTCTGGCTCATCCACCCTGTCTTACTGAGCCAGGTAACAGGTGAGGTAGACTAGTGTTTTGACTGCTGGGTATCAAACGACCATTGTCCTTTGACTTGGTGGCCACTGCCGGTGGAACCGCTCGAGCTACTGCCACCAGGATTCAATTTGTCTTTGTCTTGGTGGGTGGTCCGACTGTATCGTGGACAAGTGTGCATCAAGTGGCTGCCGTTGCAGCGGATGCACTTGTTATTGACGAGGCAGTTGTCGAGAACCTACCTCGAGACCTATGGTACTGAAGGTAAGTCGGTATGTTAGCTACCACTGCCAGTAGTCTTTCCACTGGAAGTTGTCTCGACGGGCTCGGAAATTGACGGTCTGAAATTACGTTTCTTGTAGGTTTGTTTGAACGATTCTCCATTGCCACCGGAACTGCCAGTAGGCTGTTTCTGTTGATGTTGTTGTCTTCCACTCGTCCTTCCCGGTCCGGATTGAAACTCTGCGGCTGCTACACAGTCGAATAGTTCGTTGATGCTTCCGAACCTCCCATTTGTCATCAAGGTTTTAACTCGTCCTTGCAAGCCAGGCTTCATCCCCATCCAGACCATTTTGTATGACTTCTTAGGATCCTGTTCTTCGTGACATTCGGCTTCTCGCTACAAGGTATGGAGTTGGTTGGCTCATACCTGTACTGGTTTGTCCTGTTCATAGAATCCCTGATTGAACTCTCAGTCGGCCTGTATGGCTGCGTTCAGCACACGGTCGGGATCACCGTACATCTTTTGGAGTTGCTCAATGATGTGGTTGAAATCGTTCATGGCAGGGTGGTTCAAATTCCATAACTGTTGGCTCCAAGTGATGGGGTCTTCCATCTTCGTTTTTCATTGCGAAGGATCCTTATAGCCGCTCCAGCTGC
The DNA here is from genome assembly GCA_014904905.1 of Wilcoxina mikolae CBS 423.85. Taxonomy (NCBI): domain Eukaryota; kingdom Fungi; phylum Ascomycota; class Pezizomycetes; order Pezizales; family Pyronemataceae; genus Wilcoxina; species Wilcoxina mikolae. The sequence continues at coordinate 446,170 of MU122121.1, forward strand.
CGAGTCGGTTTAGGGCGTACTAGACTGGATCCAGTGTGTCATTCAGATAATGATGTTGGTGTGGGTCGAAATTCCCATGGAAGACACTGATGAAGTTATCCAATTCGGGGGTACCCCCACAGTAATGCTTAGGGTCGACCATCTCAGAGATTCCAGACTTACTGCGTTCCTGCTCCGTAGCTTGCTCCATCGCAGCCTCTCGTTCTTGTGCTGCTTCGCTCTCCTGGGCCCATTCTGCTTATTTGGCAGCTCTCGCGTCGCACTTGGCCCATCGTCTGGCTCCCATTTCAGCTTGTTACTTGAAAAGGAGCTTCAGTATCAATCGATTCTGGGTGGCCATGTCGTGGTGATTATCTTCGGTAATCATTGATGAGAAGTCATCATTGTGGTCTCTGGCACGTGTAGTTTTCCACTCAGGATTGAGATCACCATCGTTGGGATTCGGATTTTCGTTGTCGGCATTGAGATTATTATTGATCCCGGCAGTGTTTTCGACTGGCACCTTTTGGCTGCTTGTCGTCGATGCCTGCAGCATTTTCTTGCTTTTGTGATTGTCAGTGATATGTAATTGACTTCTAATTGACTTCTTTGCAGGCATTGGGGGGCAATTGAATGTTATTAGCTGATTGTCTGTTTTTGTGTATGTATCGCGATGCGTTCAAAAAGTAAAGAGATCACGAAGTCCCATGAGTGAAACGTATCTGGTAACTGAAAAGCGATTATAGTGTAAGGACGTACATCCTTGTCTGGGTGAAAACGTATAGATACGGTTGCAAATGAGGATAAGTGAATATAGTAGAGTGGGTTTAATAGGTAAGGTAAGATAATCGGTAGCGTGTCAAAAGCACTTTGCAAGGTGATTAAATATGAAGGGCACTTAACCGGCCTTGGCAGCCAAGTGTACTTACGAGGGCCAAGTATACTTATGAGACCAAGTGCACTTACCTGGGCCAAGTACACCTGGTACCGCCATTACAATACCTGTGATCAGAATGTCAAGCGTATGTGATTACCATTGTCTATTATTATGGAGGACAATGAATCTTATCGAATCTATTTGAATCAAAGTGCACTCTCTATTGAAGTATGCTTGAATTAAAATACAAAATATAATTGTATATTTACATGAATGGCACTCAATGGATGTTTGATCAAAGGTATAAACTTACTATGAATTGTACTTAGAAGAACAGAAGTATTGCCAGTATGCAAGAACACATGATTACATTGTATATACAACCTTCTTTTGGACACTTTCAAGTTAGATATGTTGATTCAATTTACTTCTGTCTACAACTCTCGAGTATCCAGCAATAGAGCCTACAATGTGATCATAATATTTGATGCAATACCAATTTACTTCTCCAGATCTGGAAAATTCAATGTTCGGTATATCAAGGGCTTGGATATGGAGATAAAAGAATTTGAATTTGGATATATACAGGAGTGGAGGTTACAGAGTTGAATTAAATATTTTCTTCTCTTCTTTTAGTTTCTCATTGGATCTTAGGTTGTTATCAATAGCATCGGTACAGATTCTACTACCTACTACTAGAAATTGAAATTACCCATATACTGGATCCTTCAATACATCACACTCAAGTGATATTGATCAGAAGTGATATTTGCATAGTCATACAGGAGCATATAAGGTTTAATTTATTTGTTTTTTTCAGGTACTAGTACGGAGCCAGGAAGGTCTACAGATAAAAAGAGAGATGATATAATGGTAGTACCTTAGGTATACCTTTGCCATTATAATAGTTGTGGCCAGATAATACTGCACCTTAAATCGTTTTCTGGGAAGGTATAATGGCGGTGCCAGGTGCACTTGGCCTTGTAAGTACACTTGGCCTTATAAGTATACTTGGCTGCCGAGGTGCACTTGGTCACTGAGGCTGGAGAATAGCCCTACATATATAATCACCTTGCAAAGTACTTTTTGCATGCTAGCCATTATCTTACCTTCAAACTTACATACTCTACAATTGATATAATCCACTTTATTTCTTGTTCCGTTTGCAACCGTATCTAAGTATATCTATCTGTACGAGGGTGTACATCCTAACACGATAATTGCTTTTCAGTCACCTGATATATTTCCCTCACGGGATATTGTGATTTCTTTACTTTTTCGACATCTCGTGACATGCAAAAACAGACGATCAGTCAATTACACCCATATGCAACTCAATACCTCCAAGACAGTCAATTATAGGTCAATTGCATGCCATTCACACTCGTGAGAGTGCGGAAACTGTGCAGGCATCGGCTACAAGGAGCCAATGGACTTCAGTCAAAGACAACGCTACAATCGACGGTAATGATCACGATGCTGATGATATTAATCACAATACCTACGATGGATATTTGAATCCTGACAACAGTGATTCCAATCCTGACAGGGAAAACACACGCATCAGAGACAATGAAGATGATTACGTCTTCTCATTGATGATTAATGCAGATAACCAGCACGACATAGCTACTGAGAAGTGGAAACGCATCACTGGCTCTTGTGGCCACCACTGAGAAGACCTCGAAACATGTTCGATGAGATCAATCGCATACGTATGGTGTATAGATGGCAACCCATTAAGTAGCTCAAGTGGTAGCGAAGTATTGAATGACTTCGACATGTATCAATTCTTCATGCTACCACAGTTACTCCTGAACGCGTTGGATCTTTGACGATCGAGTCTGGTGATAAGTCACCGATAATACACCGGTTCCATGAAGTACACTTGACATTTACGTTTTCCGACCTGAGTGGAAGCTCTGAAGTGCACTTGACAATTACCTTCCTATGATCTGAGTGGAAGCTCTGAAGTGCACCTATATAGATTGATTACACGAGCATGGAAGTGTATTTACGGAGAAAGACTATCAATGTACAGAGTTTAAGACCCTGATATTGGAGTTGTGGTTGCAGATCATCAATGCCTATACTCTACTGGGCGATTCTACAAGACGGATGGGCAAAGACGCAGGATACATCCCATGTTATTAAGAAACTGATTTTATCGGCAATCATTCTACTAGTGAAGCACACCTTCAATCGATGACTTACGCGTACCGAATATCGATCAATACCCGATTGCAACTACCATTAGGATTGCCTCTCGGCGAGATGCAATCAACTTACCGATCATTGTTTGAGAAACCGACGATTCCATATGCGACAACAATCACTATCGACTACACGATGGCGATTGTTATCGTCATGAGAATGATCCAAGTCGAGTGTAAATTGATTTTCAATCAATAATAAGCGATTCTTTGCATATTGATGGATTCGTCTTATCCCTAGGATGGATGGACCTGTCCTTCGTCTTATCATTGCATAGAACAGACATCAACTTGGTCAGATCTTTAGGTGGTATAGATCTCTCTTTCCATCTTATTCCTAAGCGGAATAGACGTCTACTTGATTGTTTTCCCAGGCGAGATATACCTCTACTTCATCTTGTCTCTGGGCAGGATGAACGTCTACTTGGTCACTGAGACAACTTCCAATGGAAAGACCACCAGTGGTGGCGGCACATGATGACCAAGCTGCTAAGGTAGGTTGACGTACAGGACAAATTAGCATTCATTGCAAACTCAGACCTCAACAGCAGTGAGATGATGTCTGCAAGAGAAAGTCAAAAGACTACTCTCTCAGTTCAACATTCATCGCAACCTCGGGCCCCAATGGCAGTAAGATGATGTCTGCAAGAGAAAGTCAAACGACTACTCTCTCAGTTCAGTATTTCGAAAGCTTCGCAGCAGTTGACAAATCGGATATCTTAATTGTGCCCATGAGGGCATATAACTTGGTTTTCAGATTGTCTTGGTTCAAGGCTCAAAACTCTGAAATCAACTGGAAAGCCTGCCGACTCATGTCCTTGCAAACCCCTAGTGGGCTGAAGGCTATGAATGGGACTCGGGATAGAACCCCATATGTGGATGCCAATGGAACCTCGTAGGGACATGGTGGTTAGTCTTGGAACATTTGTTTCTTGGAGCAGCCATATTTGATGACCTTCTTGAAAGCAACAACGTCGTTGATGCATTCATCCTATGGTTTGGTGACTGCACCGGGCTGCTGGAAGTATCATCATGGAGTGGAACCTTATATTAGAAATACCGATGCAGGATGGCCGAGCAGGGAATAGCGGCATGTAACACCGGGAGCGTCACTCCAGATTTACCAAAACAAGTAGTATCCTTACTGCTTTCAGGACTTGCTTGCGATGGAAGTTATAAAGATTCGCTCAGAATGTGAAAGTCACTAAAGATAAAGATTCAAGACAAAGATGTTTGGCTTTCCAATGCGTATATTGTTAAGGCTTGTTCTCCTTACCAAGAAGCTTGCCCTTTTACCCTCGAAGATTCTAGAGGTCTTTATACCTCTATCCTCTTGCTCTAACAATTACTTCTATCTATGCTTTTCTCATGAGCTCCTCTACCTAACCTTTGCTTCGATCCAATGCCCTTCCTGTCTCTCAGCGCACTTTTGGACCTTCCGCATCTTTCCGCTCAGATCTCTAACTCAGACGAATAGAACCTCTACTGACATCAGTCCTTCGGACTTTTGTGGTCCGGACCTATCGTATCCTTTCGATCTCTTTGCTTCCAGACGAATGGTATCCTTTCGATCGTGAGGGACATAGAGGCTTCGTTTGCTATGCTGCAAACGCAGGTGCTTTCGTATCTGCAGCCTCTCAGCTGTCTTCGCACTATCGATAGCATGAGCTGGCGAGGCATCATCCCAATAACCACTTCTAACTTCTTATCAGTGGTGTGGTTGACTGTATGACAGCTCATCTGATTTCGTTGGGTGCGAGTGATATTCTGTGTAGTTTCGATGACGTCCAGGGATGGCACTTGTACTATCCCGATACGGCTATCGTTGAGTGATCGTAGGTTACCCCGCTCCGATGGCCTTTGGTGATATACAGCTTGTGAGGTGTAACACTACCCCCCTCCTTATAGAGTTCGTCTCTGAACGATCATACTAATCTGCTCTTCGTTGCCTTTTGGAAAAATTGACCTCTTGTGCTCAAAACCCAAAGTTCTTCCTTTCCTCCTTTCCTCCTTGGTAAAAATGCGACCCCTTGTATCCAAAAACCAATTCCTTTTCCTAGGTGTCTTGCTAGCCATTAAAAACCCTTTGTGGGGAAAGGTACTAGCGTAACCTCTTGTCCTTAGCTGCCTGGAGATTCCGCTTATGATAATCCTTCAACAACCCCTTGTCATCGAAGTTCTCATAAGGCTCCTCAGTCCAATCTGCTTCATCTGGATACCCTTTCCATTTGACCAGGTATAGCACCTTTTTTCCTTTCTTGCTATACTGGCTGCCCATGATGTCTTCAACCTCATAGCCTGTTTCGTATTCGTTGCCTTGTACATTATAACCCAATTCGTTTCCTTTGTTGGTAGCGAGTTCAAGTACAGGTCTGATGGGAACAGTGGCTGTTCGATAGGGTTCAATGAGAGAGACATGGAAGGCATTATGGATTCGCCAGCGCCTAGGTAATTCAAGTTTCAATGCAGTGGGTGAGAGTACTTTTAGCACCTTGAAAGGACTATGTAGCTTCGCATCTAGCTTTCTAGATGGGCGTCTGGTCTTTAGGTTCTTTCCATTTAGCATTACTAGATCACCAACCGAATGCTTCGGAGGTTCCTTAGCATGCTTATCATGGTACCTCCCCATTGTCTCTTGTGCCTTCTCTAATCCTTTTCGACACAGGTCATGCACACTTGACATCCAATGGACATAGTTCCTGGATGCCGGATTCTTTGCTTCTGCTTCAACAGGCTAATTCGTTCGAGGATCGAACCCATAATTCGCAAAGAAAGGTGACATGCCAGTTGCGGTGGTGAGTGAGTTGTTGTAGGCATACTCTGCCATTGGCAACATCTCAGACCAGTTGTCCTGTTCGTAGTTGCAGTAGTTCCTCAGGTAGCATTCTAACGTCTGGTTTACTCTTTCCATTTGCCCATCAGTCTGTGGATGAAATGGTGAAGACATCTTCAACTGGATATCGAGAGCTTCAACCAAGGAAGACCAGAATGCAGATGTAAATCTGGAATCCCTGTCTGATACAATGTTCGATGGCAGACCATGGAATCTCCATACTTCTTTCAGGAAGATCTTGACCAGGTTTGTGGCTTTCTTCTCGCCATCCTTTAGTGGTATGAAGTGTGCCATCTTTGTGAACCTGTCAACGATAACCCAGACCGATGAACAACCATCAGATACAGGTAGATCGATGATGAAATCCATAGAGATTGAATCCCATGGACGGTACGCTAATTCGAGAGGTTGTAGAAGTCCATAGCGAGTGTGGGGAGATGCTTTGTTCTTTTGGCATTCAGGATATGAGCGGACGTAGTCTTCAAAGAATCTCTCCATCTCTGGCCAAAAGAAGTTCCTTCGAACCAGGTCAATTGTTTTATCCTGTCCCATATGTCCAGCTACCTTCAAATCGTGCTCTGCTTCGAGTATTTGCTTTCGTAACTGTAGATCGTCTGGGATCCACAGCCTGCCTTTATAATAAAGGGCTTCGTTTTCGAAAGAGATGTCAGGACTTGGGCTTCATTCCATTGCTCTAACGTACTCTTCCTGCCATGCAGCGTCGTTATTTGCAGCACCTACCACTGCCTCTAATAACCAAGAATTGAACTTGACTACTGGGATTGACCTCAACTTAGCAGAAGAGATCATAATTTGTTCCCCTCGTAGCTTCGCTGCTGTCACCTGCACTGTTTCCCCTTCAGATGTTACCAACTGATCAGATCAAAAAACGCGGTGTATTGGCTGATTTTCGTTTTCTTCGATACTACCTCTCCCCTTTTTAGGGCAGTACTCCGAACGCCTAGATAATGCATCTGGTTTCCCTTTTGCACTGCCTGGTCGGTAGAATATCTTGAAATCATAACCAGCTAGTTCCTGTGCCCAGCGGGCCTGTCATCGATTCAATATCTTAGTAGTGGTGAAGTACTCAAGATTCTTGTGATCGGTAAACACACTGATTTGATGGGATGCACCTTCGAGATAACGTCTCCATTCCTTAAAGGCAGATACTATTGCTAGCATCTCCTTATCGTGGATCTCATAGTTAATCTCTACCTTATCCATCTTTCGAGAGTGGTAGGCCACAGGGTGTAATCGTCCATCAATCACTTGGGAAAGGACAGCACCGATGGCGAAGTCACTGGCATCACTCTCGATGACCACAGAATGTTCAGGCTCGAAGTGACGAAGGATTGGTGCCTCAGTAAAACATTTCTTTAACAGATTGAAAGCCTGTTGACAGCGTGGATTTGCCTTCCAATCGAACTGCTCACCAGTTTGTTTGGTAAGGTCTGTCAATGGTCTGCAGATTCTCGAAAAGTCCTTTATGAAGCGTCTGTAGAAATTGGCAAATCCTACGAATGACTGAACATCCTTGACTGAGTCTGCCATTTCCCATTTCAGGATAGTATCAACCTTGTCTTCTGCCATGCTGACACCTTCTCCCAATATGATATAACCAAGGAATTCAACTTGCTTCTGATGCCATTCGCATTTATTTGGTGCTATAGCCAAGTTGTTTTCCTGTAATCTACGAAGGACTTTTCTTGTCAATTGAACATGCTCTTCTTCATCTTTGGTATAGATGAGGATATTATCTATATAGACCACAACTCCATGATCGATTAGATCTCTCAGGATCTCATTCATCATATCTTGGAATGAGGCTGGCGCATTTGCGAATCCAAAGGGCATAACCAACTATTCATAGTGTCCATATCTCGTACGAAATGCTGTTTTCCATTCGTCGCCAGGCCTTATTCGGTTGAGGTTGTAACCAGCCTTCAGGTCAATTTTCGTAAAAAGCTTTGAGCCAGTAACTCTATCCCTAAGTTCGTTCATAAGTGGCAAAGGATATCGATTCATAATCGTGACGCAGTTAGGTCCTCTGTAATCCACGCATAACCTTAAACCCCTTCCATGAGGCTTTGGGACAAAGAGTATTGGTGCTCCAGCTGGTGACTTGCTTGGACGAATCTTGCCAGAATCGAGCATTTCCTTTAGATATTCCTTAAGGACCGAAAGTTCTTTTTCAGAGAGAGCATAGATGGGACTCCATGGAGGCTGCTCCCCATCCTTTAAGTCTATTTCATGGTCAAATGATCGATGTGGTGGTAGAGCATTGGCAGTTTCCTCGTTATTAACTGACTGAAAGTCTCGATACTGCCATGGAATTCGCTCGACCCAATCGATTTCCATTTCACCTGCTGCATTGATATGCATAGACCCAATTACTCCGATCCATCGTGGATCAGTACCAAACTTGAGGATGCTATCATCATATTCAATCGAGAAGGAGCTTACTGCTGCCTTCGTACAATGTTGATGGCAATGCTTCGATGTGAATTGGAGTTTATCACATTCTTCAGTGATCCCTCTGAGTGCTCCATGCTTGACGATCCACCAGTAAGGTAACATGATATCAGTTGCTGATTCCATAGGTCCGATTTCAAAGGTTTCTTTGGTATAATGGTTTTGGTACCGAAGAGTAACTGGAAAGGTGTACTGCCATCCAGCTCCTTCTACAATCTCGCCATTGAAGTTCTCAACTGACTTTGGTTATGTTCGAGTAACCAATGGAACACCATTAGTTTCGGCCCACTGCTTTGACATCATAGGTGTATCACACCCTGTATCCAAAAGGACCCTAACCAGGACGTTCTTCTTGTCCTTGAATGATGCAAACATGCGTACTGTGGGTCTTGAACCAGTCTTTGGTTCTGGAGGTAACTGCTTCGCTTTCTTGAGTTGAGGTTGGGGTGCTTCGGCCAAGGCCTTACGCTTTCTGTCTTTTCGTGTAGAAACCATGATGAACTGCCTTTCGACACAGTTCCAGCCGCAACGGGTTGTGGTTCTAGTGGTGGTTGTATGCGTAAAGGTGTCTTTTATGATTGCTTCGATAATGTGGTAGTCATATGTTTGCACTTGGGTACTATATGACCAGCATATTTCGAGTACTGAACTCATCCTCAGGTTCCCTTTCGTGTAGAAGGAAATCGTTTCTCATTATAACTAATTCAAGATATAACAGTCTGTGGATGTCTATACCCGAAAGGAAAGATCGCAATCCTAAACCTAAGAAAAGACATAAGAAACCCAGCGTCTCTCAATCGTCAATTTCCATACCATCAGAATCTACCTCATACAACCTTTTCGAGGGTGCGTGAGTTGCAGATGCTGTGATCCTATCAGCCAAGTTCCTTGGCCTGACCTTCGAACTGGAGGCTGTAGTCTCCTGCTTCGGAGCTTCCTCCTTATCCTTGGGCTTCTTATTCTTTTTGCTAGATGAAGCCTTGATGGGATTCTTGCAGAAGAACCATCGATCATGCTCAGAAGATCCACAACGCTTGCATTCATTGCGTTTGGCTCTTGCTTCTAGCAAACTTTCAGGAATGCCTTTAAGGGCTTCAGCCTTATCAGAGTGAATAGGCTTTGGTCCCTTCTTCTCTGTCCGAGGTTTCTTGGGGTCAGAATCTTTGTCTTTCTCTGGCTTCTTTTCTTGGTTCTTATCTTGCCCCTGGTTCTCATCTCTTTTCCGCTTGTTTCCCTTCTTGCCTTGGGAGTTGTCACGATTCTGATGAGACCTATTCTTCTCTGCCAACCGATCCTTGTATGATACACCCACTCGTCTCATTAACTCGATGAAGGCTGTGTCATCCTTGGGTGGTACCTCTGCGGTTGACATTCGATCCAAAATTTCCTCATTCATTCCTTGTTTAAGGGAATGGATGTAAGAGGTTCCACTGAGACATACTCGGAAGTTGAGGGTTTCCATCTTTGTCAGGTAGTCCTCGATATCTCCAGTATATTTCACATCATTCATCTTTCGCAGGGATTTCTCTTCCTCTTGCTTATCGACGAATCTTTCTTCTATCGTACTGGTAAAAGACTTCCAGTTATCAACCTGGAAGAACTTCTTCATGTCTTCTTCGCGGTTATCATACCAGGCTAGAGCCTTGTCTTCCAACAGGCCTCCAACGCATATGATCTTGTCAATATCATCGTGGAACTCGTCGCGGAAGTACTGTAGATAACGTTCCACTGATCGAATCCATCTTCGGTAGATTTCCTTGGGATCCTTCTTATCTCCTTTGAAGACTGGAGGCATTTTCATTTTGCCTTTCTTGGAGGATCTGGCTGGTAGACGAGGGTTGGGAGGTGGCGTGCTATAATGTGTGCTGCCAGAAGGAGGTAAGGGTATTTGACTTGGATGTAAACTTCCTGCACCGCTTCCTCCGCTACTACCCCCTCCTCCTCCTCCTCCACCTCCGCCTGCTCCTCCACCTCCACCTCCACCACTTCCTCCGCTTCCTCCACCTCTACCACCACCATCTCCGCCTCCTTCTTTATCTTCAGAGCCAGAGAGGCCGGATTCCGAACCAGAACCTTCTTGTGGTGGTGGGGCTCCCTCAGGATCTGGAGTAATAGCTTCTTTAACTCAATAACCTTCTCCTTTGGTACCAATACAGTAATGAAGGCGAAATCCCTCATCACTAGGTTTGATATCTCCTTCTTGATGTCCAAGGACCGATCTTGCTAGGGACTTGATGGATTTCTTGGTGGATTCGTCCGATAGCCTGATCATAAGGGTCCTTGTAAACTCCCGAAATTTCTTCTCCATGTCCCTTCTAGTCTTCCTTATATCGCTTTCTCTCTGCTTTTTCTCAGCGTCAGCCTTCTTCTTGAGTTCTGTAACCCTCTTGGCCTCTTCGTTAGCCTTCCGCTTGACACTGGTGAGTTCTTCTGACTGTGTATGTACTTGAAGGGCGAGTCTCTCCTGGGCTCTTTCCCTCTTTTCCAATATGCCAGAGATAGAGGTCCACGCTGCTGATGAGGCTTGTATCTGTTTCCCAAGGGCCAGACGTAGTTCCTCATAAGCTTCAGAAGACTGTGCCTTCGCAATGGCAATTGCAGCGCTGACATTGGCCGCAAATACCTGGGACTGGGCAACGATGTCTGAGTAATGTTCCAGTTGTGCTCGTTGTAGATTATCGACTCCAGAAGCCACAGCACCATATTTTTCATTTTGCCTAAACACTAGGGCTTCGTATGCTCTGACCAACTCAGGTAGTGCCTCTCTGATCTTGATGTTGCTTCTTTGAGTCTGGGTAATCAATGCATCCATTCGATTTAATTCTGATTCGATACTGTTTATCAAAGAGACCACCCACTCAGGGATATTATTCCGTACAATAGGTTCATAGCGAACCACTTCCTTCCCCTTATCACCTGCCACTACCAACACACTTTCTCTTCTTATCAACGTCACTGCCTCTCCCATCATGGTATCAGACCCAGCGTCTGTCATTGTTCAGAGTATGACCCAAACTTGACCTTGGAAGATCCTGTTATAAAAATTCCAAGTTCCGAAGTAGGGGGATAAATTGAGATCCCAATCGATAAGGAACCTAGTACCAGCTTCATGTTGTAACTGTAACGAAGGTTTGTAGTCTGGTGAATGGGACATTCACAGATCTGGGAGGACAATGGTTCCGATCAGAGCTAGCAAGATGACTATCTTAAGGTATGCGAGGGATTGCTGCTTTCGGAGGTGTGCGCGGTATAATGCTTCGGTTTTCGATCAATGAATAGTAACTGCCAATGCTAACTGGATATAGTCCTCTTCTCGCACCAGCTCACAGTGGTAGCTTCCCTTAGAGAGAGAGGTCTTCTACCAGCTGGTAATGAGATCAAAATCTGGTTCGTGATACCAGTACTCTCCCTGCGAGATGTGGCAGCCAATATCTGGAATATAAAAGCGCATAAGCGTCAAGAACCTTTGACCGCTTGGAGGGTAGAAAGATAGCTTCAACAGAAGTGTTTCTTTGCTAACAATATAATGTAACACCGGGAGTGTCACTCCAGATTTACCAAAACAAGTAGTATCCTTACTGCTTTCAGGACTTGCTTGCGATGGAAATTATGAAGATTCGCTCAGGATGTGAAAGTGACTAAAGATAAAGATTCAAGACAAAGATGTTTGGCTTTCCAATGCGTATATTGTTAAGGCTTGTTCTCCTTGCCAAGAAGCTTGCCCTTCTACCCTTGAAGATTCTAGCGGTCTTTATACCTCTATCCTCTCGCTCTAACAATTACTTCTATCTACGCTTTTCTCATGAGCTCCTCTACCTAACCTTTGCTTCGCTCCAATGCCCTTCCTGTCTCCCAGCGCTCTTTCGGACCTTCCGCATCTTTCCGCTCAGATCTCTAACTCAGACGAATAGAACCCCTACTGACATCAGTCTTTCGGACTTTTGTGGTTCGGACCTATCGTATCCTTTCGATCTCTTTGCTTCCAGACGAATGGTATCCTTTCGATCGTGAGGGACATAGAGGCTTCGTTTGCTATGCTGCAAATGCAGGTACTTTCGTATCTGCAGCCTCTCAGCTGTCTTCGCACTATCAATGGCATGAGCTGGCGAGGCATCGTCCCAATAACCACTTCTAACTTCTTATCAGTGGTGTGGTTGACTGTATGACAGCTCATCTGATTTCGTTGGGTGCGAGTGATATTCTGTGTAGTTTTGATGACGTCCAGGGATGGCGCTTGAACTATCCCGATACGGCTATCATCGAGTGATCGTAGGTGACCCCGCTCTGATGGCCTTTGGTGATATACAGCTTGTGAGGTGTAACATGGCAGCAGTTGCAGCAGAAGAGTTATATAGTGATTATACTTGGATGACTGCTACCGGCTTGCCGAGTCACGAAGGGAGTACAGGACGGTGGAGGTTCCCATCGAGGATAACTCTTTATGACAAGGGCTCCTGACATCCGCAACAATTACCATGCCCTCTTTGTATTGATCACATTGAGCACCCCGAATGGAGCAGAAACAATATTGTATCAAATATACGGGCCGATACAGCGGAGACAATAGACGCCATGGCAATATATAAATTTGGGGTAAAATGGCCGAATGATTGACATTGTGATTCGTGTTGAGATGGCCGGATCACTTTCTTATTTGGTACCAAGATGATCGGATCAATAACGGATTTGAAGAAACCTTTGAGCTGATTGGCCGAATCTTGGATTATAATTTCGATATGGAAATCAGTATTACACCTAAAGATATGATATATTTCTGATCGCGGATAAATCCAATTTAAGGAATGACTAACAAGGTAGAGGATGAGGGATAACGAGAACTCACTGAATACGGGTCGAACGAGTGCATATTGCACTTTCCGAATTAAACCACTGGAAACAAATAGTCGAATTGGATGACAATTAGTCTGCATAAATGGATGGTGATGTCCAAAGTTAGGTTCGAGACTCTACTTTTTTTCTTTAAGAAACACTTACTTCAGAAGAGATTCTGCGAAGATGTGCAATTGAATGAAGATATAGAAGTACGATGCCACAATGGTAATCGAAAGCGTTATATCAATGAGAAATTCAATGGGAATCAATGAGATTCGATACTGCATTTAGTCGTTAACAGAGCACCAATTTCAAAGGAGGGGAATGACGGTTCCTGAATCCTGAAAACTGCTACTGTGATGAAATCTGCACCCGAAGTGATGGAACGATAACCCATCATGCTGCAGATATCAAGAACATTTAGCCTCATAAGTGTACTTAGCTTGCAGGCGCACTTGGCCTCGCAAGTACACTTGGCTTGCAGGTATGCTGGAAGTCAATGCGATCTTATTGGCCTATGACTTCACTATTGAGCACCAGGAAGGTATAAACAAAACACTGCCGATGGCCCATCGAGACTACCTGATTATGAGATCGGCTATGAGAAGCTTGTCAGATGGCTCTTCGCAACTATGACAGTTGAATCATATGATGATCTCCAACCGGTACTGAAGAAGACCCAGGCTACTGATTCATTGGCAGTCGACGTCTCGGGTAAGCTAGTCGATAACCCAGTAGACACAGTTAAAGCTAAAGGTAAAGCCGAAGATAGGAACCAAAGTCACTGTCATTGGAGCTATGACCTACGAGGGGAGGGTATAGGTCCCTTCTGAAGATGCTCTCTGCGGTAAGGTGATCTGTTCCTTTATGACAATCCTGAGTCCGATCACATTGGAGCTCTCAAAACTGCTGAGTTAGTATCTAGACATTCTATTGGCCTGCAATGGATGCGCATATAAGGAAGTACGGCAGCAGCTCCGATGTAAGCCAGGAAGATCAAGTGAAAGTACACTGAGAAGGTAGGGAGCGAACGAGAAATCAATGGCTATGCTATTGGTTTTCATAACCAAATCGGAAGTACCACCGAATGCATCGAATATGAATCGACTGCAATCCTTCATGGATGTATGAGAAGGCTAGCGCAATAGACCTTCGGGACTGAGAGTGTGAACACACCGAATTGTATGGTAACTATGACCTTGTACAGAATTCTTATGAATTAGATATATTAATAAAGGATATCCTCCGAATCTGACCTTTCATTGCAAGAGAACTGAATAAAGCTATGACGATAATCCATTGATATCGTCACAGAGTGCTAGGCTTCGAAGGATATAGTATACTTAAACTGACTACTTGCATCCATTTAGAAGTCGAAGGTATGGAGAATAACTGCGTTGATTTACATGGAGCAGAAGTATACTTGGTTACTTTGTTAGTACAACCTCATGGCACACTTACAAGTTAGATACTGCAACTCGAATGAGCATGTACGAATGCATGTCAACATATGATGACTGCAATTGAAGGCCGAGTGAGACCGATACAAGTCAAACAATCTGAAGCAGAATGACAACAGAAAATCGAATCCCGATAACCAATATACGAGTCATCCTGGAGCTTATCGGTGAGATGTATATGATTAGGCTATCTCCGATAAGGCCTACCATATACTTGGATATACAAAAGTACAGACACATGGAAATCATACGAATTCGATAAGCTCTCAGGATCATCAGCTATGGCCAACATATGTACATCATGCAATTATGCTAGTTGACTGCTGCAGCGATTTATTACCAGCTACAATGGCTTTACCCCTCAGATAACGTTCACGAACACATTTGACGAGAGAAATCAAATAAGTGTAATGGTGGTGCCAGGTGCACTTGGCCCTCGTAAGTATACTTGGCTGTCAAGCATACTTGGCCCTCATAAGTATACTTGGTTTCTAAGTTAACTTGACTCTCGCAAGTGCACTTGGCTGCCGAGGCCAGATAAGCAGCCTTCATATATAATCACCTCACGAAGTGCTTTTGGCACGCTGGTGATTATCTTACCTACAAACCTTACCCTAGATATATATTACTTATTTCCGTTTGCAACCGTATCTAAACGTGTTCACCCATACTAGGATGTACGTCTTTACACTATAATCATTTTTCAGTCATCAGATACATTTCACTCACAGGGTTTCGTGATTTGTTTACTTTTTCGACATGTCACGACACGTACACAAATAGTCGATTTGTCGATTTCATATAATTGCAGCTCCAATGCTCCCAAAGAAGTCATCTAGAACTCAATTACACGTTACTGATAGTCACGAGACCAACGACACCCTACGAGCAGCAACATAGACAGCCCTAAGCTCGTCTCCAATGGTCCTAACAGAGACCGCGATTGACGAGGATGGTCTCAAGTGCGGGGACGATGATCTCGAGTATGGCGACGAATGTCAAGGTGATAGAGATGGTGATGACACCGGTAATCTCTGCTTCCAAATTACTAATGTGAATCGTCAAGATATGGTGGCTCAGAACCGTATGATGCTGGAGATGCTAGTTGAACACCAGCTCCAGTTGAAAGCCGAATGGAAACTGGAACACGAACGGATGGAAGCAGAACAACTGTGAATGGCCGCCAAACGAGAACAATGGGCCTCCGAGCGCGCCGAACAATCCGAACGTGGCACCACAACCACCGGCCCAAAGCAGAACCTCTACAACATGATTCACTCTGTACGGTTCTGCGGCGGTGGGAAGGAACTGGATCGATTCCTAGAGGCGTTACGCTCGAACCTCAACTCCCATGGCCACCTATTCCCGTGTGGTGGATCCGACCATATCAAATATGCAATCTCTCTGCTGGACACCTCGAGCAATCACCAGAACCCGGTTCAGAGACAGAAAGCGATGACAGACCCTTCAGAATGGGCTGCCGATTTGTTCGTTGAATCTGATCCATACCTACAAGATTTCGAGCTCTTTTCGCAGGAGATGATCAAGGTCTATGGAGACAAGGATAGACGTTGTATCAAGGTCATCAGACTTATGCAGGAATACACACAATTACCACAAGAACCGGTTAGAGCCTATGCAAACTGTTTGAAAGCTAATTGGAGACAGGCCGATTGGAACCCACAGAAGCATGAACAGGTTCTATATGACATCGCCTGAGCAGGCCTCCAGAACTCTCTCAAAAACAAATTTGGACCGATGACCCCTGCCTTTGAGAAGTTTGAAATCGTGGATGACATTTTCGACAAGGCCGTGGCTTTGGAGGTCACACACGTTGACAACAAAATGCCACAACAACAGCAGCAGCAGCCTCAGCAGGAAAAGCAGTCAACAGACACATTCCATAAGGGTAGCAAGCGGGGCTACCGACCATCCATCTCCGAACCGGGAAACACTACCGATGACAAATCTGGCCAGCCCAGATCGAACAAACAGGGAAAACAGGGTGAGGACAATCGTCAGGCTTACCGCTAGTACTGTCTGTTTTGACGGAGGTCATTGAATCGCGACGATCCAGCGGCAAAAGCTTATGCTGCGGATTGCAGAACTACAAGACCAGTTTTTGCCCCAAATATTCTCGAGGAGATAACTCACCACCCCAAGACCAGAAGCTAGTACCGAGTGGCAATAGAGGGCAACAAGTTAAACGACAGAAGGCGTTCGATAACCAGCAGGAAAAAAACTCATAAGCCTCTCTTGGCATCTAGCCCGACGGTAGAGGTTCGACGCAGCGGAATTGGATTTGGAAAAGGTGGCAACACAGATGTCGATAGCGATGATGGATAGCATACAACTATATCGGATCACCTTGAAGCCGAGAGTGGTGTTAGAGAGTCAAAAAGCTCTCATGTCAAGTCAGTACTTGTGCGGTAGAGCCAGACAGGACACGTCACATATAGTCTATGAGGTTCTTATAAGAGATGGGCAGGGAAAGATGCAATTCTTACGAGCACTTAACCATTGCAGTGCGATGAGCATCTACATATCACCAAAATTAATCAAACGGCACTGTTTGCCGGACAAACTGACTTTTGTCATGACACTGAGCCTTAATGGTCAGGTGATGGCTCATGTGAGCGAGAGTTGAAAAATGGCGATCACGGTTCAATTTTTGGAATACTTATTACCGGTTCAGGAATCGGATGTGCTAGTTGTACCCATGCGGGGTTACGACTTGGTTTTGGGGTTCCCTTGTATCCAGTCCAGGAATCCTGATGTCGATTGGCAACACGGTCGACCTTTGGCTTTGCGAACCCCAGGGGGAGCGAAAGTGTTGGCAGTGGACCAGGCAGACCAACAGGAATATCCCAGAAATGCACCAGGATCTATGGCTAGGGAGGAGATGTGTTTTGAAGGTGGCTGTACTCTGGATATTCAAATACAAGGAACTACTGCCTTTGACAATCTATTGGCCAGAGAAGAGGTCGTCGGGACACTTTTCCTAAGAGTGGGAGATTATACAGGACTGCTGGGAGCGACCATAGAAGGCATCCCCAAAGGAGATGAGATTGGCTCCAGATGCTGGACGGGTGAGCAGGAAGTAGCGATAGTAGTTGCGGCAGAAGAGTTATCAACAATGTGGGGCTTGAATGACTGCTACCGGCTCGCCAAGTCATGAAGGGAGGATGCGCGCCACGGTCATACTCCATTGTGATGGGCTGGCAGTACTGCTACTCCTGGATTCCAACCTTCGCTTTTATTTCAGGGTTAAGAGTACAAGCTAACGAGTACAGATGGAGCTTTCGCACCTGAAATGGTACCTACAGATGATTGTGGTCATATACCAGCCAAATTTAAGGAATTCGTTGAGGTCTTTAGTAAGGCCAAGGCAGAGACGCTACAACCGCACCGGTCAATTGACCATGCGATCGACGTGGAGCTCGGTTTTAAGTTACTATGTGGACGAATATATAACCTGTCAGAGGTCGAACTGAAGACTCTGAAGGCTTACATCGAGAAGAACCTAGCAAATGGATTTGTCCAGCAGTCATTCTCGCCAGCAGCAGCACCAATACTTTTAGCCAAAAAGAAGGACAGAGGATTAAGAATTTGTGTGGACTACTGCATACTCGATAAGGCGACAGATAAGAACTGGTACCCTCTCCCATTGATCTTGGAGATACTTGACCATGGTGGCAGCACCAGGATCATTAAGAAACTCGACCTTCACGGAGCCTATTATCTTATTCGCATTAAGGAAGGTGACAAGTACATGATGGCTTTCCGAACCTGATACGGTCAGTTCGAGTACAAGATCATGCCATTCAGCCTGACGAATGCACTGGCTACTTTTCAGTCTCACATTGACAATTGCCTGCAGTCTTACATTGATGACTTTGCTGTGTGTTAACTCAATGATATCCTGATCTACTCCACCGATGAGAAGGAGCACGACGAGCACATGCGGAAGGTATTACAATGACTGCCGGAGTTCGGTCTCTATTGCAAGGCAGAGAAGTACAATTTCGGGTCTCGGAGGTCAGCTTCCTTGGCTTCATCATCTCTGCCAATGGTGTCAGCATAGAAACTGATCGGATTGTGATGTTTGAGGTTTGGCCAACTCCCAAGTCGGTATGGGATATCTAAGTCCTTCTCGGGTTCATGAACTTCTACCGGAGGTTCATCCGAAGATATGTCAAGGTGATCCTCCTGCTCACGGAATTACTAAAATCCGATGGGAAGAGCAAGAGCAGTACGTCGAACCAACCATCAAAACGATCGCAGCCGATCAGGTCGAAATAGGAATGGACTCAGAAAGCCAAGCTGGCTTTCTCGAAACTCAAAAAGGCCTTCACCGCAGCACCAATTTTGCAGCACTTTGACCCAGCCAAGCCGATCACCCTCCAGATAGATACGAGTGGCTTTGCGATTGCAAACATCTTGAACCAGTATGATGGCTTCGGAACCGTTCGGCCAGTCAATATGTACTCTCGAAAGTGCTCTCCAGCCGAGCAGAACTACAACATGTACGACCGGAAAACTCTCGCCATCATTAGTACCTTCAAGCAATTGCGACACTATCTGGAAGGCGCCCACCACAAGATTTTGGTGCGGTGTGACCACAAGAACCTTGAGTAATTCCAAACTTCCAAAGTACTCTCACGGCGACAAGCTAAGTGGTCAGATATTCTCTCGGCATCTGACTTCACAATCAAGTACCTGGAAGGCACGAAATACGCCGCCGACAGCCTATCGAGATGGCCCGATTATGAGATCGACTACGAGAAGCCTGTCTCATGGCTTTTGGTGATGCTGGCAGTCGAACCCTACGATTACCCACCTACCAGCAATAAAGAAGACTCAGGCCACTGACCTATTGACAGTCGACATCTTGGGTAAGCTAGTCGATAACCCAATGGACACAGCCATAGCCGAAGCCAAAGTCGAAGCCAAAGATATCAACCAGTGGAGTGTCATCATTCGCCTACAATAACGCGGTGCATGCTTCGACAAGAATGACACCCTTTTGGGCCAACTATAACTACCACCTGATGATGCAGTTCAAGGCACCAAAGGATGTAGCCTGTTTGAAGTCTAAAGCCGAAGCAGATACCCTGACAGCCAGGCTGGAGGAGACGTACCGTACCCTGAGAGAAAACTTGTTGAAAGCTCAAGCCTACCAGACGAAGTATGCAGGTGGCAAGAAAATGAAGTTCGAGGTCGGAAATAAGATCTGGCTTTGAACTCGAAATATCAAGACGATAAGAACGTCCAAAAGGTTGGATTACAAGCGTGTTGGACCATACACAGTGAGTAAAGGCATCAATAAGAATGCTTACAGATTAGACTTACCAAAGAAAATGCATATACACTACGTGTTCCACGTCTCTCTGCATAATAAATACTCGCCACCTGCCATCGACCTGCCACCCTCAGAACCACAACCGACGATTGTCGATGGTACAGATGAGTGGGAGGTAGATCGGATTCTCAATTCCAATCGACGATACCAGATGATCCACTACTTCGTTCAGTGAACTGATAACAACTACCTATACACAAGTTGCGAGCCGTCAGAGAAACTCAAGAATGGCCATGAACTAGTCGATGAGTCCCATTACGAGCACCCAAAGAAGCCAGGGCCATAATTGATATCATCGCCGCTCTACAGTTCAGAGGTGGAATTTGGTTCAGAGGTAGACTTGGAGGATCAAGGGTCAATTGTCCGTTTCGTTGTCTTCTCTTTCTTCTCTTCATTTTTTATGGATCTCGGCCCGGTATAAATGGCATCAGCATGGATTTTACCATCGCCACTGGAGGTGGAGTTTCCCCGTATGCCGGATCCACCGTGAGGCCACCTTGATGGCACCGATCGGTCGTGGGACTTATGCAGTCGTACGAAGGCATACACACCTTATCTTGTCTTTCTTCATGTATATATGAATAGCAGCCCAGAAGGTCTGCTGATAAAGATGGGGATGATATAATGGCGGTACCAGGTACACTTGGCCCTCATAAGTGCACTTGGCTCCCTAGCACACTTGGCCCTCGCAAGTATTCTTGGCTCCGAAGTATACTTGGCCCTCACAAGTACACTTGGCTGCTGAGGCCGAGTAAGCAGCCTTCATATATAATCACCTTGCAAAGTTCTTTTGGCACACTAGCGATTATCTTACCTATATACCTCAAGATTGTTATATAATACTTATTGCTATTTGCAACCATATCTACACGTATTCACCTATACGAGAACGTACATCCTTACAATCAGTGGAAGCCAATGGCATCACCGATTTGAGCATCACTGAGCCAACACTACGGAGATCAATTGCTTGGATTCGGAGAAACTAGAAGTCCACTTGGATGTTTGTAAGTATGGACTTGCAAGCCTGCGGAATGAGTGGGCTTGGAACGAGACCTGCTGAAGGAGTGGCTTCGATTCGTAGGTGGACTTGGAGGAATCAGGGTCAATTGGATATTTCCTTCTTGCTTTCTACTTCTATTTATCTCTTCATTCTTATGGATCTCGACCCAGTATAAATAGCGTCAGCATGGGTTTTACCACCTAGCACTGGAGGTGGATTTCCCTGTATACTGAATCTGCTATGATGGCACCGATCGATTGTGGGACTTATGTAGATGTACGAAGGTGTATGCACTTTATCTTGTCTTTCTTTATGTATATATATATTTCAGCCCAGGAGGTCTGCGGATAAAGAGGGGGATGATATAATGACAGTACCAGGTGCACTTGGCCTCGTAAGTTCACTTGGCCTTGTACGTGCACTTGACCTCGTAAGTGTACTTGGTCTTGTAATTGCACTTGACCTCGTAAGTGCACTTGACCTCGTAAGTGCACTTGACCTCGTAAGTGCACTTGACCTCGTAAGTGCATTTGGCCTTACAAGTATACTTGGCTGCCAAGGTACACTCTGCCTCCGATTCCAGATAACCGACCTTTATATATAATTACCTCCCGTAGTGCTTTGTACATGCTAGAGCTCATGTTACCTTCTTACTTACATACTCTACAATTGATGTCATCCTTTTTATCACTTATTCCAGTTGGAACCATATCTACTCATATCCATCTGTACGAGGGTATACATCCTTACATGAGGGTACTAGCACAATATTGATGATCTCACCTAATCAATATAATATATTTCATGATCATTTTCTTGTATGCAACTGAATGCTACACTTATCCATACTTATTTGGATATATGGCTTTACAAAATATTTCCTTCAAATATTCCTGAAGCACCTGAAACTTGTTACTCAAGGGCATATTGATGATGTCACATATGTATTGCTTACCATTTGCAAATCTATTGCAGGATCAAAATGATGATGTGGAGGGAGAGTCTTAGACATTTCACCTTTATAAACTAATTTGTGGTCCCTATATTCTCATGGTAGTCATACTATCCCAATGATCGCAATTATCGCAATAGTGTTAACATGTATTAAGTCAATGATACCTATCCATTTAGAATTTGTACTGAAGTTCAGAATATATTCAAAGTAATTAATGGAGAATGATTTTGAAGTAGTTTTCCTTGAATATGTCTTACAGTATTTGGTCATGAAGTATAACTTATCATTCTCTTCTGTTACTTTCCTGATTACTATATATTTGACAATCCAGAATGATGATTGAATAATAACTAATAATGATTCAATTGGATCAATTTCGAAGTTCTCTTTGGTGTAATGGTTATTTCACTAAAGAGTAATTGAACAGGTATACAACCATTGTGCAACCTCAATCAGTTCCTTAATATGGTTCTCAACATATATTGGCTCTGAATAAGTTACTAGAAATATATGATTATATTTGGTCTATTTCTCAGATATCATAAATATTTCACACCTGTATTCCCATGAACATTTATAGATATATTTGTAACTTGTATACATCTGTATGATTGTTTGTTTACTGCTCTTCAGTTCAGGATATAAATCCTTTGATTTCTTGAAATAATATTGTTCTTCAGCAGTAATAGCCTAATATTGTCTATGATGAACAACTCATAGAAATAGCTCTAGCCACAATCGGTTGAGGAATCTAATATATATATGAAAATATATGAGGTTCTGTATAGCAACATATTTTAATTCACTTCAGGAGTATGTACCAATTGCTTAAGAGCTCCCATGAAATACAGGCTGATTTGCAATGTTCTGAATACTCTCTTAATCTTTCTCAAGATGTATCAAAGTCTTTTAAAATCTCAAAGCTAAACAGTATACTCTCAAACTTTTTCTGAAAATATTTCTAACTCTTGCATACTCATGGAACTATACAGAATATACTAAGAGCCTTCTGAGAAGTCTAAACAGTCTTTCAGAGCTACCTGAAAAAAGTAACTGATCCTGTAGAGTCACCTGGAGAGTCTACACAGTATCTCAGAATGTTGAGATATCCTAGAAACCACCAAAGAACTCTCCAAGAGTACCTGATAATCTTTAGGTAGTGCTAATCTTCCTATTCCATCAAGTGTTGGCAACAGAGCAGATCAGTTCATGTTGGCAATGAAGTAGATCGGTTCGTGTTGGCAATGAAGTAGATTGATTCGTATTGGATCGAACCGAAGGGGGTTCGAAACGGATTCAATCTGATGTTTGACGAAGGTCGCAGATGTGACTCAAACTTCGAACCGAATCCCACAACTGTGAAAGACAATATGTAAGTACAATCTTGTCTGATCTGCTTGATTCCGAGTTCACCTTGTAGTACATACAGTTAGCTACAAGATGAACTAAATATCAAGCCGATCGGACAAGATCTAGCTTACTTATTTTCATTCAAGGTTGTTGGCGAGCATGGTAGGGTTTGAGGCAAATGGCATGGCAAGGATCTGCTTCGCTCAAACCAAATCGGTTTGTCAATAGTATCAACTTCCAACAGTTTGTTGCCAATACTAATTTCCACCTATGTGCAATCTTTCTCTATCAGTTTCTGACTGGGAATATTTTACATGTAATATATATTTATTTACTGGTTGGATGATCTCCAAAGCAACCTCTGAAGCTATAATCTTCTCAATGTACTACTATCACCATTGCTAGCATTATAACGATTACCATCTCTGAAGCAGATATTTTCTAGCTGTACTACCATCATAATTACTACAGCTATCACTCATGACATCCTATATTCATTTATTTCCTCACTGAATAGTCACATTCAATAAGTCTTGATATGATTAATTGTTTTTGCTCTCTCCAGACCCAATATGGCCAAAAGCAAAGCCAACTGCAATGAAACATAATAGTATGTCAAGCGATATAGTTTAAAAATACTGGAGAGAAATACAAATCCTGATCTAGTAGTTATTGATCTTGCCACAAATTTGAAGATATGAATTACAAATATAATTTTTAGTGAGCAATGACTGATGAATACAGATCAATTATATTGGATATAGATACTTTCTGGACAGTATATGATCATATGTCTAGGAGTTTGTACTCATTATATCAATGATCATGAAGCTTAAATTGAGAATATTTGAATGATTTGCATGGGGTTTTGCAGTTGTTGTATGGTTTTGGAGTTTATTTAACAATTCATTCAGACGATCGAATCCAGAATATGTGAGATAGTAGAGAAGCTATGAGGTACTATATAATGGTATAGATGACTAATTTCTTTGAAGTATCTAAGAACAGGAATTCTGAAGAGTACAATCTGGATCATAGTTAACTAAAAGATGCCCCAGGAGTTGGTGACTGTGCAGAGTACGTACAGCAAACATTGAACTATATAGGATATCTTTTGCATATACTCTACAATCTGTAGAAGTTTTGAGAGTCTACGTTTAATTAGTGTTGACAACGAACCGTCAGAGGTTCGTATCATTGTTAAACCAATTTGGTTCAAGACAACCAAATCCTTTTCAGGACATTCGCTCAAAACTTCACCATTTTGGCCCACAATGTCAAACAAAAAAAGTAAGTGCGTTCAGGTCTGATTGGTGCAACTGTGGCCGCAATTGTTAACAGGGATCAGACTCTTTCGAATGTACTAACAATTGAGGCAATCAGATATGAATACACTTACTTGTTGTTGTTCGAATATCAATTATGTATGAATAGGTGTCTGTCAAATATGCTAAATTTAACAAATGCTGGATCGAATGTGAACTGAACCTCTGCTCAGTTTGATCCATCATGAACTGATCTTGATCGTTACCAATACTAGCATAGATTAATGTGGTTGTAAATCGGTTTTTGGTTGTTGATTGCAAGATTCAAGGCGTATTAAGACTCATTGGATATAACTGCACTTCCATCATTACTGTCATAACTACTGTCACCCTTGGAGTTAATATTATCTTACTATACTATCATTACCATTACTATTATCATTTCAATCACCTCTGAATCAATTATACTTTTAGTAAGAAAATTAGTTTCATCGAATGAATAATGCTCTGCATTCCATGTACTGATATACTGATGTACCAGTGACCGACCAGTAGGTCTGCTAATGCTCCTTCTAATTCTCCTTCCCCTTCAACGTTAATATACCTTTAACATAGGGAAATGATATCAGCACTGCTTGTATACATCAAATACACTTCACACATAAGTACAGTTTGATAGTACATTATCATAACATTCATTTCAATAAGAACTTGCTATTAGTTGTCATAAGTAGAGAAAGGATTTTGAGTGGAGACATGAATTTGGAGTATTTGACTGTATTTCAAGTTCAATAAATATATTGGATAGAGGTAATCACAACATCGATAATTGGAATTGTATGGATCAATCCACTATCATTTGAATATAGGTTCCAAAAATATACTTTGACTATAACTAGAAAGATAACAGACAAACAATAAAAGATATAGAAATTATGTCTATGGGCCTAGAATCAGGTACAGAAGTCATATAAATCTGAAAGAGATTCCAATCAGAAGTAGAAAATCAATGTCAATACGAAGATATCAGAAACAATTATCAGATTAGGTATGAAATTAACCAACTGAAAGGAGATTCAGAAACTATATCTATAGACTTAGAACCAGATACAAATGAGAAAGATATGAGAAGGATATACAAACAGAATAAAGAGAATGACAGTACTAGATAAATTAACGAGACAGAGAGGAATTAGATGAGGAGGTAAAAGAGATCAATAACATATCAATACATATAATATGAGAAATTGAGAGATACAAATGAAGAGAGCAGAAGCAAAATCTGTATTTCAATGGTCATAACCTCTTGATTACTCAATGTTAGATCCATTGTCTCAGGCAAAGGTTTCAACATTCCGCTTGTATCCATTGCATATCTCATTCTTAGACTTCTGTTTTGAAAGAAAGGTAACTACTTGATAAGGTTGTTTTAATATTGGCAACAGAGCAGATTGGTTCATGGCAGATCAAACCAAGAGGGGGTTGGCTTCAAGTTCAATGTTAGGTTCGACTTGAACTAAGAACCGATTTCCACAACTGCGAAGAACGATATAAAAGTGAATGCTTGTCCGATCAGCATGATATTCTGTTCATCTTTCAGGGCTTGTGGTCAGCTACAGGATCAACTGAACATTGAGCCAATCGGATAGGAACATGTATATCTATTTGCGTTCGAAAATATGGGCTGAAATAGAGGGCTTTGAGGTGAATATCTTGGCAAGAATTCAGTTTACTCAAACCAAATCGGCTTAACACCTGGTACAGACCTCTGAAAATCTGTTGCCAACAGTCCTTTGGATGTCATTCTCGGTTTTCACTAAATATAAATATGGTTTAAATATATTCAAGTCTTGTGTACAATTTCACCTTGTATCCAGTTGAGAACAATGTTCGCAACATCTTTGTCCGACTAAACCTCAATCCAAGTATTTTAATTTCATATGTAGTTATCTATTGTAGTAAGTATAGGCTGTATTAATATGAGATTTATACATATAACAAAGTCTGCCTCTCAAACATGTCATCTCTGTAAGGTTCTTGTCCTCCACACCAATACTTGTTTGGCCAATATAATATCTATACTATAGCACATATGGTAACCGAATTTATTCTGCAAAAGAATTCATATTCAGTTATATCAGGTTTATGGGGACTGTGCTACAAATTCTTGTATTTTACTATAGTTAGAGATGGTTGTCTGAATTACCTACCATGTTGACCCCTATGAAACCAGATTATCAGATTAAGTATCAAGTATTATTCAAGGTACTCATATCCAGGAGGTCTAGAATGCAATTATAGTAGTTAACCTTTATCGGAAAGATTACAGTAGCTATGATATTACTCTTCAAGTTCCAAGACTTTTTATTAGAGTAGAACTTTCTAACATTCTGTTTAGCTGTATAGATGAAGTTAGCAGGCACTATATAGTGACAAACTTTGAGAAGTGTGATGATGTTTACAAAGATCAGATGATAGTGACATATAGATACTTAACATGTTAGAGTATACTATAGAAGATAGCGTTTTTTTGATTATTGATATCAATAAATGGGGTCAACTTCAGAGTATAGGAAAGTACTGACCATCACTCAAGACTCAGTTCTATCACTATTCAAAATAGGTTTTCAAAATATATTCAATGTAGAATGTCATTCTTCGACTTCTAAGACAATTGTAGGAGAGAAAAAGGAAATGGTGTAAGTGTATATGTCATCTATCAGGATTGAATTCTAACTGCATTCGGTATCTATATATGTTCTCAATATAGTTATATACTCAATGTAATCTGACTCATATATAGGTGACAACAATGAGCTTGCTCCCTACCTACATACATGATTGTCACAACTATGTTCAGTATTTGCCGTATCTTTGCACTTCAAAGAGTTATTACTTTTGTCATCACAATGATTCAAGAAGTTTAATTTAAATAGATTATATTAATCATTATACAAATACTACCTTCTATATTGTGTGGCCGATGACTGAAGAATTTTAGCTTGATCAATTCAATGTGATGAATCGAATAGTAGTATTCATGTTCGATTTCGAGAGGAACTTCAATAATCAGGACCGATCAAATACAGGAGAATGAGGAGCAACAGGAGCGGCAGAAGGAGGAGTACCATTCCTTGCGCTTGTGGAGCAACTCTAGACATTGTACGACCAATGATTGGAGTATCCAAGATAAATCAATTCAATGCGATTAATTGAATGGTACCATTCACACTTGATATGTAGAAGAACTGCAATAGACACAACCGATCAAATACTGGAGAAGGAGAAGCAAGAGGAGTAAGAGGTGGGATACCTTTCTTTTCACTTGTGGGTAGTGTTGGAAATAAACCGCCTGGGGTTCGTACAATTGACGAACCGATTTGGTCCGCACGAACCCGATCCTTGCCAAGCCGTTCACCACAAATCCCACCATTTTGGCCTACAACTGCGAACATAAATAAGTAAGCGAATTCTTGTCCGATCGGCTCGATTGTTAGTGCATCTTGTAGCTAACTTCTCCCGCTACAAATTGCACTACAAATCGAGCCGATCGGACAAGGACTCGCTTACCTATTGTCGTTCGAGGATAGATGGTTCGCGAACCGGTTCGGACAAACCTCGGAACTTCGTACAAATTTCAGATCGAATCCATGTCGAATCACACCCTAGTTCGATCTGCGACGAACCGATCCGCTTCGTTGCCAACACTACTTGCGGGGCAACTGTAGAAGTTGTGTGAACGATACTTAGAGTATTCAAGCTTGATCAACTTAAGATATATTGGAATATAGATACAATCAGAGCGAAAGAAAAGGGGTTCGGGCTATTTGCAGCAATGTCATTGGTTGACAAATAGTTGATTGTGCAACCCTTTAAGTTGTGCTGACAACCAGGTAAGTTGTTTTTTGAAAAGTCCTTTTCACCGCTCCCTCTTGTGTAGGAGTTCATTTCACCGCTCCGATATTTGCAGAGGTTATTACCAATACTATACCCACTGCACCCAATGCAAAAGCCATTTACATAGGTATATAAGATACCTACATATAGAAAACCCTTTCCTGATGTGGTACGGATGGATACGTATAGATAAAGTTGCACGCAAGAGTTGGTGGCAAAGCTGATACCACTTGTAAGGTAAGATACATAAGTAAGATAATTACTACCATACAATAACAGCCATACAGAGTCAAGTTAATGTTGGAGCTGAGTCAGCTCAACTGTTAGCCTTGCCCATAGCCACAATCCAATTAACTAAGGTCTGGCCTCTGCCATTACAAATAGATTGATTCATCAGCCTATCATCTGGGATTGAATCTTTTCAAAATCAAACGTATAAGGATATATGTTCTCGTATGAATCGATATGCGTAGTGTTGGCAATGAAGCGGACCGGTTCATCGCGGATTGAACTATGGTGGGGTTCGACACGGATTCGATCCGAGATTTGGACGAAGTTCTGAGGTTTGTCCGAAACAGTTCGCGAACCATCTATCTTCGAACAACAATAGGTTAGCGAGTTTATGTCCGATCCTCTCGAATTATTGTGTATCTTGTAGCGGGAGAAGTTAGCTACAAGATGCACTAAAATTCGAGCGGATCGGACAAGAACTCGCTTACTTATATTTGTTCGCAGTTGTAGGTCGAAAGGGTGGAGTTTGAGGCGAAAGGCTTGGCAAGGATCCGGTTTGCACAAACCAAATCGGTTCATCAATGGTAAGAACTCTGGGCAGTTCATTGCCAACACTAGATATGCGTAGATATAGTTGCAACATAAAAGGTGAACATGGTGATATCAATTGTAGAGTAATGCAAGAATGTTAATTGCTAGTGTGCAAAAAGCACTTCACAAGGTGATTATATTTGAAGATTTGTTATCTGAACTCAGCTGTGATGTGTACTTCTGTGCCGAGTACACCTACGATCTAATTGCACTTAAGAGACCAAGTATACTAACAAGGTCAAGTGTACCTGCAAGGCCAAGTACACTTATGATGCCAAGTACACTTCCAAGCCAGGTTCAGCAGGTACTGCTATTATGTCATCCCCCACTTCACACGCTGACTTTCTGGGCTGCATTATATATATACATAAAGATAGATAAGGCTAGATATATTGACCTTCGTATGTCTGCATTAGTCCCATGACCTATCAGTGCAATCACTGTGGGCTCATGACAGATTCGGTAAATAGGAAAATCCACGTCCAGTGATAGGTAGTACAATCTGTGCCGACACCAGTTATAACGGGCCAAATCTATAAGTAGAGAAGATGAGAAAGCCCAGAAACCATATTATTTTGCCAGATCCTCACGTTCCTCAATAGCTCCCGAGTCCTCCTGATCCTCTATAACTCCCGAATCCTTGATGGAGATTATGTTGATTATGGCTATGGCTTAGTTGGATGCTCTTGATGAAACCTATCAACTGGCTCTTGTGTATATTCATGATTATCTGCCTGCTCCCTGCTCATGGGTAGATAGTTATAATCGGCCAATTGAATGAGATAGTGGAGGTTTCGATATTGATGTTTGGAATCAAGAATGCGATTGACCTACCATTTATCTGAATTATTGACAATCATCAGATGTAGTCTTGATGGCGGCTGGCCGATAGTTGGCAGTGAGTACTTATCAAGCAGGGAGACATTGAATACGTTGGGTATGCACATCTTATTTGGTAAATCTAATCTGTATGCATTCAAATTGATGATTGTACTCACCATATATGGCCCAATATACTTGTAATACAACTTCTTGGATGCACTTGCCATCTTGATATTTCAAGTTGAAAGCCAGATATAATCTTCGACCTCGTACTTTATTTCTTTGCTGCTGACATACTTTATCTGGCTGGCTTGAGCTTCTAACAGGTATTCTCTGAGGATTCAGTACATCTCATCGAGGGTGGTTCCCATGGATTCCACTTGGCCATCCGACTTCAAGTGGGCTTGAACTAAGTTCTTGGGTACCGGAAACTGCAGCTTTGGTTGGTAGTTATAGTTGGCCAAGAAGTGAGTCATCCTTGTTAAAGCATGCACAGTGTTGTAGTAGGTGAATTCTGACAATAGTCAGAACTCCTATCTGTTATCCTGCTCATAGTTGCAGAAGACCCATAGATATTGCTCCTCCATTTAATTCTGCCACTCTATCTGGCCATCCATCTGCGGAATAAATACAGTTGACAGTCAGTGCTCCATATTTATGTAGCTATACACCTTTTTCAAGAATGGACTTGTGAATTGAGTGCCTCCATCAGTAATGATGATGTTGTCAGAGATGCCATATTTGCAGATTACATGCTCGAACACAATCCTGGCCAGCGCTGGTGTGTTAATATTTCTCCAGGGCAGGTAGGTTACCATCTTTGTCAATGAATCAACGATAACTATGATCTACTTGTATTCTGACATTGTCAATTATAACATATCAGTGACTGTGTCTATTGTGACCTCTGCTCAGGGTGATCACAGTGGTGGCAGAGGTATGTTGATTGCTTGGCAGGCATGCCCCAGGGTCGTGATTTGGTGATATGCTTTGTAGCTGCTGACATATGTCAATATGTATGCATCCATTGCGAACTAATAGAAATCTCTAGAAATTATCTCAGTTGTTCTAAGAGCTCTAATATGCCCGTACTAAGGATTGTCTTAAAATGACTAAACAATTTACTGCAGAGAGTATTGTCCGCAGGAATATATACTCTCCTCTTGTAGGTTAGAGCTCCAGCAATACTATTCCATTAGTTCTCTTCTTTGACTTTGGCTTTGATTGTGACTTTGGCTGTAGCTGTACCCATTAGGTTATCGACTAGTACATCCATGACATTGACCTCCAATGGATCAGTAGCCTGAATATTCTTAATCACCAGTAGGAGGTCATCATAGGGTTCAATTGTTAGCATGGCCAGGAGCCATCCAACAGGCTTCTCATGGCGAATCGCATAATTGTGTTATCTCATCAGGCTATTTGCGGTGTGTTTGTGCTTTGTAAGTACTCGATGAGTGAAGTCGTATGCTGATGAGATTCTGACCCAGTGGGCTTGTCTCCTGGAGAGCACGTTCGATATCAGGAAATAATGGATAATGTTGTGGTCTCACTGCAACAAGACTTTGTGGCGGATACCTTTCAAATAGTATCGCTATTACTTGAACGTCTCAACCATGGCTAGGAATTCCCGATAGAAGGTGTGGTAATTCAGCTCAACTGGAGAGTATTGTCGGAAGTATTGTTGGCAACGAAGCGGATCAGTTCATGGCGGATAAAACCGAGGTGGGATTCAAGTCGGATTCAATCTGAGGTTTGGCAAAGTTTTGAGGTTCGACTCAGACTTCGAACCGAATCCCACAACTGCGAACAAATATATTTAAGCTAGTTATTGTCCAATCGGCTCGATCCTTAGTTCATCTTGTAGAGCGTAAAGTCAGCTACATGATGAATCAAACAGCGAGCAGATCGGATGAGAACTCACTTATTGTTATACGCAGTTGTGGGAAGACATGGCAGGGTTTGAGGCCAATAGCTTCGAAATGATCCAGTTGGTACGAACCAAATCGGTTCGTCAATAGTATAAACATCCGACAGTTCATTGCCAACAGTAGTCGGAGGTAATAATTGACTGGCCGAAAAGTTCCAAACCCATCAGACTGCTTCGGAGTACCTGCCATCGCAAAGCTACTCATGTATATCTGGAGAATAATTGGTTTGACATGATTGAAGTGCTGCAATATTGGTGCAACGGAAATGGCTTTCTTCAGTTTTCGGAAGGTGGGTACTGCGTCTCTCAACCACTTCCATTTGGGCTTTCAGGCAGCTTTCAATGGCAATTCTGATGTGGGTGCAGTTACCTGGACATATTTGCGGATGAACTTCCAAAAAGAATTCATGAAGCCAAGAAGGATTTGGTAGTATCATACCGACTTGGAGATTGGCCAATCAACTATTACCATATTCGGTTCCGTTTCCATGCTGCAGCCTTCGATACTGATAATAAAGCCGAGAACGCCGACCTGTGAGGTCTCATATTAGCACTTATCTGTCATGCAATAGAGGCTGAACTGCTGCAGCCATTGCAGTATTTTCCACACAAGTCTGTCATGCACCTTCTTGTCAGTAAAGTAGATCAGAATGTCATCGATGTAAGACACGACAAAGTCATGAATGTAGGACCACCAGCGATTATTGATGTAAGCCTGAAAAGTAGCCTGAATGTCTATCAGCCCGAATGACATGACGTTGTACTCGAAATGACTGTATCGGGTTCGGAATGCTGTCTTGTACTCGTCATCTTCCTTAATACGAACAAGATAATAGACTCTATGAAGATCAAGATTCATAACTATCCTAGCACTGTCAATATGGTCAAGCATCTCCGAGATCAATGGAAGGGGTTACCGATTCTTGATTATGCCTGCATCGAGGGCTCGGAGTCTACAAACAGTCTCAAGTTGCCACAAGAGATAATGATCACTTGATGAAATGATTCTTCAGGTTTGTCTCTATGTTCGCCTTAAGAGTGCTAAACTCAACCTCCGACCAGTTAAAGATGTGTCCATATGGCAGCTTGTACTCAGATTCCATGTTGATCGCATGGTCAATTAACTGATACAGTGGCATCTTCTCTGCCTTGGCCTTACTAAAGACCTCCAGGAACTTGAACTCCTTATATACTACAGGTATATGACCACCATCATCTGTCGGTAATCCCGGCACTCCCAGGCTGGTCTCATCCGCTCTATCTGCACACATTAGTACTAAGTTCTTATAAGAGAATGGATGCAAAAGTTATTAGAATCAAGGAGCCCTTGTCATAGCGAGATATTCTTGATAGGAACTCCTACCATCCAGTACTACCTTTGTGACATGCCAAGCTGATAGCAGCCACTCAAGTACCATCAATGTGTAACTCTTCTACAACAACTACCACTACTACTTCCTATTCGCCTATACAGTATCGTAGTTTCTCAGCTGCGATCCCACTCAGTGATTAATCTATCAGCCTGGTGAACTTTCCAAACCAAAGGATAAATGTCTTGTTCAGCTCGTTTCTCTCAAGAAAGTTATTGAATGTAGTTGCTCAAAGAAAACAAATGTCTGGATGCTTATAACCGTGCCCCTGAAAGGTATCATTGATATCCACAAACAGCATTCCATCATGATTTCTAACTGGGATGGTGGCCTGCATCCCACTCATAGTTCGCAAGGCTATGACCTGGCACCCCCTACAGTTCGCAAGGCAATAAGTCAAAAGGTTTTCCAGTTGATTTCTGTGTTGCAAGATTGGAACCAATGCAGACCCATAACTAAGTCATATGCCCACATGGATACAATCTAGATATCCTATTCAACAACTGATATCAAACCTACGAAATATTGAACCGAGTAACTACTCTGCTGACACTCTCTTGCTGACATTATTTTGCGGCCATCGAGGCCTTAGGTGGTAGTGAATACTGGTTCGCCCAGTATGACGAGTAGTAGCTGCAGCTTGAGTGTCATAACAATACTCGTTGTCCCAGTCAATAAGATCTTGTACACATTGCATTTAACCATGAGTATCTTGAATACACACGTCATATATGAAATGTGCCATAATAGGCTGCTCAGTATCACACAGATACTGACTCAATATATAAGCTCTTGGGCTTTCCAATATAATTTTTGATTTGAATGAAATTCAGTTCACCTGTACTTTGTCCAAAGTTGCCATAAATACCTGGGCTCTCAGCCTCTCAAATACTGGCTCCATTTCATCCACCCTCTTTTGCCGAGCCAGTTACGAGGAGAGGTAGACTAGTTTTGTGACTGCTAGATATCAAATAACCATTGTTGCTTGACCTGATGGCTCCTGCCACTGGTAAGGTGAAATGGCAGAGCTGGAAGGCAGAGGACCTATCGTTAACACTCCGCCATACCTCTTGCGGCATCCAAAGGGTATTTGTGAGACAGAGCAGTTCTGGTTGGAGAAGCATAGGATGAGGGTGAGAGGATATAATGGAATACCTGGCCGTGAGGAACCACACAATTTGCACGGATTTACGAATTCTCAGAAAGAATAAAGGAGACAAAGAGCCGGTAAAGATAGAGTGTATATTTCTTTGTCTGGTAAGATGATGTCTATCTACTTTGAAGTCTTCCAAATATATACTCCACATCGTTCAATCAGTCTCAATTGTCCCTATAACTCCATACGCCCATCCCTGCCAAACAGAGTGATGGTGGTGGTGAAAAATAGATTTTCCCACCATAACTCCTCTCTGGTCCTTCGTGCGAAGTATACCTCTCTTCTTTCATCTCATATAACCTTATA
Source organism: Wilcoxina mikolae CBS 423.85 (assembly GCA_014904905.1). Classification (NCBI taxonomy): domain Eukaryota; kingdom Fungi; phylum Ascomycota; class Pezizomycetes; order Pezizales; family Pyronemataceae; genus Wilcoxina; species Wilcoxina mikolae. The sequence continues at coordinate 481,075 of MU122121.1, forward strand.
CCCAAACCCAAAAGAACATATGAATAATATAAACCTGAAAACCATAAACTCAAAGGAAATTCATAAATCCAAAGGAAACCTGTAAACTCAAGGAAAATCATAAGTCCAAAGGAAACTTATAAACTCAAAGAACAACCATACAGGATCTCACTCCTTGTGTACTCGCATGTTCCTGCTACCCTCCATATCTGCCTTCCTTTTCCCATGGTATCTTGCGAAGTAGGAGATGTTGCCAAGCTGAGTATTGAATCAAACTATCGCCTTATAGATTGCGTATATGGCCACCGTAACTTGTACCTGAGCTTCTATGAATAACTCAGGGTCTTCGTTTACTGCCTGTTGGAAGATGGATATGGCTTTGTTCCCCATCTTTCTCTTGTGATATGTCAATACCCTTGTTTTGTTGTCCAATATTCTCTTGAGGTCTGGATCGAGGCCGAACCATTCTAGAAAGCAGCTCATGTATTCTTTGTTCTCGATGTCGTCGATGGAACTGCTACTTTCTCTGCCGGGAGTAGAAGGCTGGTCTGGCTTATGGGTACCCTTCTATTTGGGATCGATAGACTTCTCTGGGGTCGTACCGGTTGGTTTCTCAGTGGGAGCACTGGCTTTATCTCTAGACCCATCCTCGGCCAAATCTATCAGGAGCTCTCCAACGTTACACTCATCCTTTTCTATTCCCATTTCCTTCATTGGCAGGGTTTGCCTTGAAAGTATCTTGCTCTCATCGGAGGATGGAGGTGGTACAGGCATCTCATGATCGGCAGGCGATACTGATTGTGAGGTTGTATGAAGTCGATTGGCGTGATTGCAGTCATCCATGCTAGGATAATATCTAAGTGTTATTACTAACCTCCGGTACCATTTCAGGCCGATAGCATTGCAGTTGATTCTTTCTCCCAGCTGAGGGCAGCGATTATCCAACAACTGTTTAGCTTCCTGGAAATCTCCAGAAGTATACCACCTGTTGGCTTTTGACTTCCGGTTTAGCTGGGTGAGGTGGTCGACGTATATACGATTGAGGTATCTGGTCGCGAATTTGGAATTTCTGGATATTCTGCTGGCATTCACGGATAATCACAGCCACTTCTCTTTTCTGCTGGAGTCGCTTAGAATTTCCTGGTATTCGGGTATGTGTTGTTAGAGGTCTTCCAACTCCTTCGTTACTCGTAACCTCCTCTGCTGAGCAGAGTGGTATTGCTTGATCATCTTTCTTACCCTGCCAGAGCTATTGAGAGCCTTCAGAAAGTCACTGTACCATCTGTATTGCAACTTCTTCCAGTCTAGATTTCTCTCTGCGATATTCGATAGCCATGCGACCTGGGTATGGGCAGCATCGGTAATGTCGTATAAGAGGTCATAGACCTCGAGTACGAAATCAGCTTGACCTGAGAGGGAAATTCCCGAGTGGCAATCTCCACAGCTTCTTGTAATGATCCGACAGGTCTATTGGAGAATACATCCCTGCTGAGTTGTGATAGTATCTCCGATAAACGGGATACTGGATAAGGATTGCTAGCAATAGTAGAGATATCTGAGAAGGAAGTATGCATAGTAACAGCGGTGATAGTGGCTGTCATGGTGGTGGCTGCGGTGGTGGTTGTGGCTGCAGTGGTACTGGTAGCTGCGGTGGTAGTGGTGGCTGCGGTGGTGGTAGATCTGGTAGTGGTAGCTCCAGTGGTGGTGGCTGCAGTGGTGGTAGCTGCAGTGGTGGTGGCTGTAGTGGTGGTGGCTGCGGTGGTGGTAGCTGTAATAATGGTGGCTGTGGTGGTGGTGGTGGAGTCGAGATTCATAGCAGTAGTAGTGGGGGTTAAGGAAGCTTCGAAATCCATAGCATTGCTGAGTGCTGCTGCAATGTCATTGATTGATATAAACTTCATGTCGGTCATTGGTCATCAGTTGTGGTTGAGATGGTGATATTGAGTGCAGTCATCGGAGTGCAAAGAGGGTTGAACGATACAGTAAGGTAGCTGGTTCGAAGGAACTTCTTTTGGCCAGAGATGGAAAAATTCATCGAAGACTACGTCCGCTCATGCCCTGAATGCCAGAAGAACAAAGCATCTCGCCACACTCGCTATGGACTTCTACAACCTCTCGAATTAGCGTACCGTCCATGGGATTCAATCTCTATGGATTTCATCATCGATCTACCTGTATCTAATAGTTGTTCATCGGTCTGGATTATCATTGACAGGTTCACAAAGATGGCACACTTTATACCACTAAAGGATGGCGAGAAGAAAGCCACAGACCTGGTCAAGATCTTCCTGAAAGAAGTATGGAGATTCCATGGTCTGCCATCGAACATTGTATCAGACAGAGATTCCAGGTTCACATCTGCGTTCTGGTCTTTCTTGGTTGAAGCTCTCGATATTCAGTTGAAGATGTCTTCACCATTTCATCCACAGACTGATGGACAAATAGAAAGAGTAAACCAGACGTTGGAATGCTACCTGAGAAACTACTGCAACTACGAACAGGATAATTGGTCTGAGATGTTGCCAATGGCAGAGTATGCCTACAACAACTCACTCCCTACCGTGACTGGCATTTCACCTTTCTTTGCGAATTATGGGTTCGATCCTCGAGCGAATTGGCCCGTTGAAGCAGAAGCAAAGAATCCATCATCGAGGAACTATGTTCATTTGATGTCAAGTGTGCATGACCTATGTCGAAAAGGTTTAGAGAAGGCACAAGAGACAATGGGGAGGTACCATAATAAGCGTGCTAAGGAACCTCCGAAACATTCGGTTGGAGATTTAGTAATGCTAAATTGAAAGAACCTAAAGACCAGACGCCCATCTAGAAAGCTAGATGCGAAGCTACATGGTCCTTTCAAGGTGCTAAAAGTATTCTCACCCACTGCATTGAAACTTGAATTACCTAGGCGCTGGCGAATCCATAATGCCTTCCATGTCTCTCTCATTGAACCCTATCGAACAGCCACTGTTCCCATCAGACCTGCACCTGAACTCGCTACCAACGAAGCAAACAAACTAGGTTATGATGTACAAGGCTACGAATACGAGAGAGGCTATGAGGTTGAAGAGATCATGGGCAGCCAGTATAGCAAGGAACGAAAGAAGGTGCTATACCTGGTTAAATGGAAAGGGTATCAAGACGAAGCAGACTGGACTGAGGAGCCATATGAGAACTTCGATGACAAGGGGTTATTGGAGGATTATCATAAGCGGAATCCCCAGGCAGCTAAGGACAAAATGTTGCGCTAGTACCTTTTCCCCACGAAGGGTTTTTAATGGCTAGCAAGATACCTAGGAAAATGAATAGGTTTTTGGGTACAAGGGGTCATATTCTTACCAAGGAGAAGAGGAGGGACTTTGGGTTTTGGGCACAAGAGGTCATTTTTACCAAAGGCAACGAAGAGCAGATTAGTATGATAGTTCAGAGACGAACTCTATAAGGAGGGGGGTAGTGTTACACCTCACAAGCTGTACATCACCAAAGGCCATCGGAGCGGGGTCACCTACGATCACTCGACAATAGCCGTATTGGGATAGTACAAGCGCCATCCCTGGACGTCATCGAAACTACACAGAATATCACTCGCACCCAACGAAATCAGATGAGCTGTCATGCAGTCAACCACACCACTGATAAGAAGCTAGAAGTGGTTATTGAGACGATGCCCTGCCAGCTCATGCCATCGATAGTGCGAAGACAGCTGAGAGGCTGTAGATACGAAAGCACCTGCATTTGCAGCATAGAAAACGAAGCCTCTATGTCCCTCACGATCGAAAGGATACCATTCGCCTGGAAGCAAAGAGATCAGAAGAATACGATAGGTCCGGACCACAGAAGTCCGAAGGACTGATGTCAGTAGGGGATCTATTGGTCTGAGTTAGAGATCTGAACGGAAAGATGCGGAAGGTCCGAAAGTGCGCTGCAGGGCAGGAAGGGCATTGGAGCGAAGGGAAGGTTAGGTAGAAGAACTCATGAGAAAAGCGTAGATAGAAGTAATTGTTAGAGCGAGAGGATATAGGTATAAAGACCTCTAGAATATTTGAGGGTAGAGAGGCAAGCTTCTTGACGAGGAGAACAAGCCTTAACAATATACACATTGAAAAGCCAAACATCTTTGTCTTGAGACTTCATCTATTAGTGACTTTCACATCCTGAGCGAAACTTCATAACTTCCATCGCAAGATAGTCCTGAAAGCAGTAAACATACTACTTGTACTGGTATACCTGGAGTGACACTCCCGGTATTACAACTACAACATTCTTTCCGGCATTGATAATGATTTCTCTAAGCTTGTCATCTGTCTTATCTGTCGGGTTGATAATGCTGTGTTGTTTAAAGACTTGTGGTGGTAACTTGCTCATTAACATCGTCCAGTATACTACTCCCACAATCTTAGCTTTTGCATTCAGGGTATCAAATTCTGTAATCATGTTCTGAACATTGGCGCCATATTTGAGCTCCATGATTGCTTTATATGCTGTTTCCTATTGTTGCTTGTTGTGGAAATGGACGTTGATTGCTGAGCGATATATTGACCAACTTCACTCATGTTTTCCTGCTTGGACTTCCACCTCCCACTGCTTATGCCAAGCCAGGGCATGGTCCTCCAATCGACCGCGCACATATTGAATGTTGAGGTCTGGTCGAGTGAAAAGATATGGTTGGTCTCCGATGGAGGCTTCCATACTCATCTACCACACGTCAAAGTCCTCCGAAACTTTTTCCTTGAACTTTGCTGGATCTGACAACTTAAGCCTCAAGTCCATTTGTTTCTCGGGCCGCTGAGTATTGCAGGGTGTGCACCGCTGCGAACCGTGTCTAGACCCATGTCAAGATCCAGGTGGTAGAGGTAGAGGTGGGTCTCCTTCCATACCTTCTGGTAGTGGTGCCTCTGTTGATCTACTGGCTGTGGCAGTGATTTCTGGGAGTGGTATGTCTCCCAAGTCAATGTCTGTTCCTGAGCCTCCTCACATGCCGAAGAACTCCACCACATCAGAATCGCTTATGGGTGATACGTCTCTCTGGCGTTCCTCAGTCTGCTGTTGCCACTGCAAGATCTGTTCTCTCCGATCTGGGTGGACTGGTGTGGACCCAGAAATCTTTGGTTTTTCGAATGCCGACGTGAGCCCAGTGTGGTCCTTTTGAAGTTTACAGAACTTCGCCTCAAGTGCCAACAAATCGTCCCATGAAGGAACCTGTTTCACCACTACCTTTTCCAGCCGTACACTCTTCTCTTGTTGCAGATTGTTTGCTATTGCCCATGTTCCGACCTTAGTGATGAGAACTCTCACTTGATTCTCACATCGTTCGATCAGTCCGTGCAAAATTTCGAATTCCTCCGTGGCTTTTTTAACCACCCACTCATTCTGTTGCTTGAGACCACTCATTCCCGTTCTCGTTTCCCTCAGTACTCCGTTCAGTATCCCAATTTGTTCCTCGTATCCCTCTATGATTCTCTGTTCTAGAGCTCGGTCTGTTTCCACTTGCTGGCTGAAGAGCTGACAGTCTAGCCGAACGTCTTCGAATTCCTCCTCGATTGCTTCCTTCTCATTGTGGCAATCCTCGACTAGGTGTTGCATTTCCTGATCCAGACGGCTGATGTGCGTCTGAACTTAGTCGGTCATCTCCGTTTCTTTACCTGTTCCCTTGGATTCCAAATATTGCTTCCTCGATTGCTCGTACTGTTCTTGCAGTTTCTTCGCCTATTCTGGTAAGGCTTTCAAGGGCTGTTTGGATTTGGTGATACCCGACAAGATTGGTGTCAACTGGCCCGCTCCAAATGTCAGTCGGCGCCTGTGACTGGCCATTGTGAAGCTGTTGAGAGGGAAATGTAAAAGGTCCTATAAGTTGAGACCATTTACGATTCTGTCTTCTTGAATTGTTAATGTTATTGCACCGCTGGCAAATTCTGTTGCAGCCTTGCGAACAGTACTCTGCGCAAAAGTACTGTGGTGTTGTACTTCCTTCCGGATGATTTGTATATCGTATGGCGCAGCAGCATCTGTTGTTGCAAATCACACTGTTGGTACTCATAAACACATTTGGACGTGTCCAAAATATTATACTGTTACAGGGATACTTATCAATAATGTATGGCCGCCTACCCCTTAGAAGTCATATGAATCTTGAAGGTAATCTTTGGAGTCGTCATAGTCGGACCAGCCCTCATAATCTTGGACTGGCAGGTTGTTGTATTCAGAGGGAAGTTCACAGGTGTAGAACCAGTGAAAGTATTTGTACTTGATGTCGTACATGTAGATAAAGATACTCGCAATTTGAGAGTCGTGTGGAGTAATGCCTCGTTCGTAAAGGGCGTGAGCATAGAGAACAATAGAATCAAGATCTCGAAAATTCATAAAGTGTATTGTAAACTAAATATTCTTGAAGTAGAAAACAAGAATAATATTTTAGTATCTTCTCCGCTGATGTGTTCTGACTGTGGATTACAGCTAGAGCTTGCTGTTTTACTTTGCAGGTGCAAAGGTGGTTCTTGTATAGAGCGAGTTACTCGTATACTTACTATGACTTCGGTATTTGTACTAAGATAGCTATGGCCTCCGATCGTTAGGCTGGTTACTCAATCTCGGTAGATTGCGTCACTTTTCCGTTTGACATTCGGCACTTTCTTAAGTGTGAGGCATCCCTGTAGGTTATCCTCATGCTGCCAGGCTTTACCACATAGCGACTAAGCCCGTTTGCTTTTCTTCTGGTCTGTATGCTTACGCAGAAAATAGGTTTCGGCAATGACTACTGACGCGTTCATTGAACCATCACTTCCTCTTAGATCTCTCGACTCAATGTTAAATTGGATAGTGGGTTGCAGGGATATGTTTACCCTCATAGACTTGCATCGGCAACCAGCCGCTGCTATGCCATATATCGCACCTCCCATCTCGCTGGCTTTTACTCCCATTGCAGGGCTGCAGCTTATATCGGACCAGATCAGCTGCAATCTGCCATTACTCGGGAAGTCGACCCACACACAAGTTCTCAACAGGAAGATTTAACTACCGGGGTGCAGTTAACATATGGGGTCCCTAGACTGTATAGTTATCCCCATAGAAAAGTCCTACTTCTCAAACTCTGACGTGTACCTGCCGGAGAGTATAAAGGAGTACTTCGCTCTAGCTGGCTATCCCATATTGCAGATAAGGTAAAGTGGTTCTGGTCGAAATGATCATGCACAGCTGACCCGAAAATTCCCTCAATGGCATGATCATGCTTCAGCAACTCATGACGTTCGTAACTATCGGGGGCCTAGGCATATAGTAGCATACCACCCTAAGTGTACCGAACTGATGCATGTGTCACCTAAGTGTCGTGACTATCGCTGTTCGATCGAGAAGGTGCACTACCCATGCGCGGGTTAATCATTCTGCTCTGCCAGGGCTCTGTATTGGACAGGCATGTGTATCGCGTAGGACTTCATTCGCTCAGAGGATGGGATAGCTGCAGGTGTAATATCGACCAGCCATAGTGACAGGTAGCCGAATGCAGATTGCCATGGACATCCTCTGTACGTCATACACCTGCTAAGGGAAAACCCCTAATAGCACTCAACTGCACGGTAAAAAATACTACGCTGAGAAGAGCTTGGATCTCACTGAGCATTGCGTATGACACCCACAAGGAATCGTGTCCTTGTCTTGATTTCTCCTCCGTTCCAACGCGAAACCTCCTCATATACACATCTTGGTTTCGTCATATCAAGGTACGTATGCACCTAGAACCAAATATTATTGAACTTGTCAAGCCGCTTATACTGCTTGAGAAATTCGTGAAGCCATATCGAGAGATGCTTCAACATCCCAATTTGCATTGTGTAGAGGAGATCAGGCTTGGGAAGATCACTTGTGACGCAACCGAGATGCCATAAGATGTTGAAGCCTGGATCGACATCGTGGCATTTGAGATCGGCGATACTCAGTGGTATATTTGAATCTGAGAGCTTATGTAATGGCGGTGCCAGGTACACATTACTCCCAAGCGCACTTGGCCCTCGCAAGTGCACTTGGCTGCCCTGGCCGAATAACCGCGCTTTATATATAATCACCGCGCGAAGTTCTTTTGACATACTAGCGATTATCTTACCTATATACTGTACAATTGATCTATATTGCTTATTCTCGTTTGCAACCATATCTACACGTATCCATCCATACGAGGCCGTACGAGGCCGTACGTCCTTACACTATAATCACTTTCAGTAACCAGATATGTTTCGCTCACAGGATTTCGTGATTTCTTTACTTATTCAACACGTCAGACCTACACCGAGAACTATCGTTAGGTTGTCGATACAAGTTAAGTAATCATCCAATTAAGTTGATTGATGGAAGTAGGGACGATTTCGAGATGATTTAGATGTCAATCGGCCTCGAAGAGACGTATTACCTGCCATGATAGGGATCTCGGAGAACTTGAACACTCTATTCTCGACCTACAATGAGTATCATCACTAGAACGATGAATCTGAATATGTATACCTGTCAGTTGACTGCCGCAGAGACGATTGTCAAGTCAATTGGCCCTGAGTGTGGTGTTACCTGCTCCACATAACGATTTCGAACGTATTGCAATACCTCACCTTTCGAGACCTACAAGCATCGAAACTTCATAAGTATTCCTATATCTATTCAATTGACTACTGCAGAAACCATTCCAAGACGTTTCAGGAGTCAATCGATCCCGAGAAATGTGTCAACGACTCTTATGGCCACTGGCAAGAAGACTTCGAAATACGTTGAATGACATTCATCTCATACGAACGGATGATCGAGATGAATAAAACCTAACCCAGCATGAAGTGCTAGCGAAACCTTCATCGACATCCACTCTAAGCGAGGATTAATTGAAGTCAATTCTGACGAGATGCGGAGTCAATCGATTTCGAAAGAGTCACATCACCGACCGCGATCGTTATACGTTCACACACACATACTCTCATGACCTATAAGTGTCGAAGCTTGATAAGTACACCTGAATTAAGTCAATTGACGATAGCATTGACGAATTAGAGATGATTCGGAGGTCAATCGACTCTGAAGGAACGCGTTACTACTCGGAACCCCTACAGATTATCATCGCTGGGGTGGTGATTAGAGATAAGTATTCCGCCTATTGGAGTTGATTGATGTGAGCAGAGTAAATTCCGTAATGATTCAGAGACCTCGAAACATGTTTGATAAGATCAATCACATACGTACGAACGATCGATGATAACCTATTGAGCAGCTCGAACTGCTAGCGAAGCCTTCATCGATGATACCATTATGTGCGTCGATTCATCGGTTCTACGATAGTTAACCCTGAACTTACCGGTTCATTGACGATCGAGCTTGACGAGAAGTGACTGAAGATGAACGCGTTCAACTACCTTCCTACGATTTGAAGCGCACTTGACGATTACCTTCCTCCGAACTGAGCGGAAGCTATGAAGAGCACCTACGAGCGTCAGTATTGCACAGACGAAGTGCACTCATGGAGAATGATTACACGAGCTCAGAAGTACACTTATGGAGAACGACTACCGATGGGCAGAGTTGAAGAACCTGATAGTAGAGCTGCGGTGGCAGATCGTGAAACAGCTCTGAGTGGGAAGTTTAACCCCTGAATGTTCTAAAGTGTCAAGCAGATCAAGCCGGAACCCCATTGTGCGATTCTACGAAACCGATGAGCAAGTATGAAATGCGAACAAAATTACATCTCAAGCCTGCGTATCCCCTAGCGGGAATGGATACATCCTCTCCTCCATATCCCTGATCAGGATTAGGCAAATGGTTTTCCTTTTGTGTACAGCAGAATAAACGTCATTTAAGTTGTCAACACTCCCAATTGGGTGAGACATACATGTGATTCGCACAATGTGCCTCACAGTGCAGGTCGTAATGGCCTTCGGATGCTGAAAGACGAGAGTTTCGGTCCAATAATTTGAGCACTCTGGTTGACGAACCGGAGGTGCTGGTTGTGCGCATCGCATATGATCTGGTTCTAGGCTTGCCTTGTTCAAGGCTAGGAACCATGAGGTTAACTGGACATCTGATCAACTTCTAGCTCTGCAGACTCCAAGCGCCGATGCAAGTGCAGCGGTGGCTACCATCCAGGTGACGTCGAAACCCCCATACGCAACTGACAAGATTCGGCTGCTGAAGGGCGGTGAAGTAATTAAGTCTCCTAACATCTGCTTGGAGCCACTGCATATGAGAGTCTCTTAGCTAGCAATGAGATTCTCGTGGCATTTGTCATACACCTTGGTAATTATATAGGGTTGCTGTGAGCTTCCCTGGAAGATATCACCAATGGTGTGAGGAGTGCCTGGAGCTTGATGAGCGAGCAGGAGCAGTGACGGTAGTAGCGACAGAAGAGTTACACATTGAGGAGCTTGAATGACTGCTACCGGCTCGCCGAGTTACAAAGAGAGTACCGGATGGCAGGGGGTTTCCCATCGAGTATAACTCGCTACAACAAGGGCTCCTGGAATACAATCTTCGCTTCCATCTCAGAATTACGAGCACAAGCTAACGAGAATAGATGGAGTGTCGACTCCTGAAATGGTGCCTACAAACGATGGCAACCACTTTCCATCAAGTATCAGGAATTGGTGGAGGTCTTTAGTAAGGCCAAGATAGATACTGCCACCGCACAGGTCAATTGACCATGCGATCGACTCCAGGCACAAGCTGCCACATGAGCGTATCTATTACCTGTTGGAGGTTGAGTCAAGAACTCTAAAGGCCTACATCGAGAAAAACCTGGCCAATGGTTTTATCTAGCGGCCATCATCACCAGCACCAATATTTTTGCAAAGAAGAAGGATGGCAGCTTGAAACTCTGAAGTTGACTACCAAGCTCTTAACGCGAGCACAATCAAGAATCGGTACCCCTTTCCATTGATCACGGAGATGCTTGACCATGTTGGCTGCTACGAGAAATGGCTGCTAGGCAGATAGCACTTCTTGAGCCACGTGAGAGCCACGGAATGCAGATTACTTGAGTGCAGAATGCAATCATGCACACTGATGAGAAGGATAACAAGTCTTCTTGGCGATTTGGTGATACAAGGTTACTTTTTGATTCTACTCTTTCTTTAAGAAACCCTTACTTTAGAAGAAATTCTGCGAGATTTGCAGTTGGATGCAGATACAGAAGCATGAAAGCTTCAATGGCAATCGAAACCGCCCTTTAGAAAGAAAATCGATGGGAATCGATGAGAATCGACACCACATTTAGTCGTCAACGGAGTACCGACCTCAAAAGAGGGAAATAATCGTTATGGAATCTGAGAAACCGCTACGTCAAATGAATTCCACACCGCAAATACTGGAATGACTCACCATTATCACCACAACGCACCCATTATACTGCAGATGTCAAGTACACCTGGCCTCATAAGCGAACTTCGCCTCATAAGTGCACTTGGATCACTTGCGTACTTGGCCTCACCTACGACTTCACTATCGAGCACCTGGAAGGCACAAAAGACCCCGCCAATGGCCAGATTGTAAGATCGGCTACGAGAAGCCTGTCGGATGGCTCTTGGCGACCCTGGCAGTTGAACCTTACGATGACTTCCTACCGGTGATTAAGAAGGCCCAGGCTACTGACCTATTGGCGGTCGAAATCTCGGGTATGCTAGTCAATAACCCATCGGCCTCAGCCGATGCCACAGTCGAAGCTGAAACTGAAGATGAGAACCAATTGAGTGTCGTCGCTAGAGCTCTGACCTACAAGGGGAAGATATATGTCACTGCGAACGATGTTCTCCACTGTAAAGTGATAAGCCTCTTTCATAACAACCCTGAGTCCGGTCACTTTGGAACTCTTAAAACTGCTGAGTTAGACTCTAGAGATTTCTATTGGCCTACAATAGACACGTACATAATTAATGCGAGTGTACGGAGAAGCCTGGGAGTGAACAAGAAGTCAATTGCTACGCAACAGGTCTTCATCACCGAATCGGAAGCACCACCAAATGCACCGAATGCGAACCGGCTTCATTCTTTAATGGTCTTATGAGAAGGCTACCGCGTTGGAGCTTCCGAAATACATGATAACTATCACCTTCTATGGAACACTTATGAATTAGATATATCAACGAACGAATATGCTCGGCAATTTGCCTTTATCTCCGAGAGCACCAAACGAAGTCATGACGATAATTGATTGACGTCACCGCAGATAGTTGTGATTAACCGTATCAGGCTAGAATGAAGGGTACGTATCCTACCGCTAGGCTCGGAAGGGCATGGTATGTGCAATCCACTACTTTCGTGGGTTCGGAAGTCGAAGGCATTTAAATCGGAGAATGGATGTCTTGATACACCTGGAGTGGAAGTATACTTGATTACTTGTGAGTACGACCTTATGGCACACTTATGAGTTAGAAACTGCAACTTGAATGAGTATGTACGAATGCATGTCGACATACGATGACTATCATCAAGGGCCAAACGAGGCCGATACAAGTCAACCGACCACCACTGAATTTGAAGCAGAATTGCAATGGAAAGTCGAATCCCGATTACCGATATACAAGTCAACTTGGTGCCAATCGGTGAGATGCATGATCAGGCTTTCACCGATGAGGTCTACCGTGTGCTTGGATATATGAAAGCACAGAGACATAGAAATCATACGAATTCGAGAGCTCTCAAAAGCAGCTAATATCAAGATAAGTACATCGTGCAATTATCCTAGTTGACTGCTTCAGCGATACGATATCGACTGCGATGGCCTTACCCTTCAGATGACATTCATGAACGCGTTCAACGAAAGAAATCGTATATACCATCGATCGATTAGTGGAAAGTCGAGACTTCATCGGGCATATCACGTGTCAACTACGATATATCGATGCTGAATGAGGCCCGCTAGTCGGCCAATAGCATTTACAGATTTGTGCACCACTAAGCTAGCACTACGGAGGTCAATTGCTTGGATTCGGAGAAACACGAAGTCTACTTGGATATTTGGAACCATGGACTTGCAAGCCTGCTGGAGCAGCATCAACTCGGAGGTGGACTTGGACGAATGAGGGTCAATTGGACGTTTCCTTCTCTTCTTCTTCTCTTCTTATGGATTTCGGCCCGGTACAAATAGCATCAGCACGGGTTTTACCACCTACCACTGGAGGTTGATTTCCCTGTGCACTGGATCTGCCGTGAGGCCACCTTGATGGCACCGATCAGTCATGGAACTTATGCAGACGAACAAAGGCGTGCGAACCTTATCTTGTCTTTCTTCATGTATATATGTTTCAGCTTAGGAGGTCTGCTGATAAAGAGGGGGATGATGTAATGGCAGTGTCAGGTACACTTGGCTCCCGAGTACACTTGGCCATTGTAAGTACACTTGGCTGCCGAGGCCGGGTAACTGCCCTTCATATATAATCACCTCGCGAAGTGCTTTTGGCACAATAGCGATTATCTTACCTACATACTGTACAATTGATCTATATTGCTTATTCCCGTTTGCAACCGTATCTCCACGTATCCATACATACCAGGCCGTACGAGGACGTACGTCCTTACAGCATACGATAAATATTATGATCCTGAAGATTGTGTCACTGATATCGGTGGGGTAGATTACCCATTTCCTGCATGGAGTATTCGTACCAGTACCATACACCATTCTTGATGCTGTGAAGGTCATGGTGCTCAGGGTAATTGGCCATCCATGCAGCCAGTGTCCAATAACAATGCCTGAAGTTGCCATCGGCAGAGCGGATATAGAAGGTGCGGGTCTCCGAGTCGGAATTGAGTAGGGATTGCAACACATACTGCAGCACATTCTGAGTGACCATTCGGTTATGCTCCCCCTGAGTATTTCTTCTTTTGAGAGGGATATCGTGCATCTTAATGGTAATGGGCAAAAGGGTGACCAACAATACGCTGTATATTGTGTGCTTCATCTGTGCGGCTGCGGATAGGTTGCTGATCGTCATATATGGCAGCCATGCCTTCTTGTCGTCAGAGTGGTTCATATGGTGGGTGCCATCAGATATGAACATCATTGGCACCAAGGTGTCACCGACTGGAAGTGTTGTCTACACAACATTTGTGAGCATTGTAAAGGGTATACTAAGAAGGAAGCTTACTTGCATATTCCACCACCAGTCTCCAGAATGGATCTTGTTGTAAATACGGTATCCATCATTATTGAAGTAACGTTTCGGAGTGTATGTAAGATGTTCCACATATGCTGGCTGCCGGAGTAGCCATTTTGCATACTGTATAAGGTCACAGTGCCAAAACTCGATTGCATCCAGATGCTGCGCATTCCATGCCATCTGCAATATAACTTTCTTCCAGCAGACATGGCCAAGTCCATCCTCCATTGCGTCGATTTTCTTGCTGAGGTTGTAATTCGATTTCAGAGAATAATGTACGAACTCTGTAAGGCTGCAGTGGCCCTTCAGGAAGTCGTCGATGACGTTGGCGGGAAGACCTTTCGATGTAACCAGCTCTGCGAAATTGTACTCCTCCTCTCTGTCAAACAGATGGAAGGAGTTGTGTAAGTACTGCTCAGAATTGTACTCAGCATTGTACTTATTGTCAGTCGGAATGTATGCGACAGGGGCTCCAGCATCGGGATATGAGACGCTTTTTGTATTTGAGTCAAATTTGGATGGTTCTGGAAAAGGTAACATGTACAACAGAGGAAACATGTCGGGATCGTTAACGTGGTCATGGTTGACATGAAAACCACTGTGTGAATTGTCGATGCAATACTGAGAGTTCTTTCAAACTCGTTCAGGGGGCTCAGTGGAGTCTGTCTTCGCCTCAAGAAGTTGGGCGCGATATCGATGATGGTTACTCTCGCTATGTTTGTAGAGCCACAGGCCAGACTTGTAAGGTTTCAAGCAAACAGGGCAGAAATGATTCGGAGTTCATATGGGAGGCCTGGTACGCATCATGTAGACAATGCTGAGGGCTGTATATGTAATTGGCAGAATGTTATGAGTGTTGCCAAGCAGGTAATTGAGCCGCATGGCATACAAAACTCACAGAGCCATATATAAAATATCAAGACCCTGGAATATCCTGCAGACATGGTTTGTCACGATATAGCCACATCCAGAGCCTAATTTAACGCTAATTGCTAGGCAAATATAAGAAACAATCCATGGACTTGCTTGTTTTCTCGCTTTTTTGATGTTTGACTGAACAGATGATACGAAATGCGGACGAAAACATGAGTTATCACTCGTTTCGTGTGCCAAGATATGAGTTCAGAGTTTATGACACTACTGCAAAGTGTTAATTGGTGGTGCCTGGAGAGGTCTATTCACTGCCAGAGATGCCGGTGACACTTCTTGAACTTCATATGGCAGGTTCTAACTGTTTGTGACACTATACTACCTCATTATGTTGGAACTTGATGTCACTGCCATATGATACGAACGCAAACTGACAGACTTCAACACTTTGACCTAACATTCGCATGACCAGTGTGTTTCATGCTCAACAGGTGGTTCAAATAACTCTCAGAATCGTATAAAACATGCAGTGCATCTTTCAGGCCGGAAGAGTAGTGCCGATAGTGGCTCACAACTAGTAAAGCTCCTTTTCCAGTATAATATTTGATGTCACCAATGGTTTCAACTTTTCTAAGAGCTACTCCACATGATTCCAGTACCTTGATAGTCCATTCTGTATTGTATATATACTGCCGTATACTCCCTCCATTTCAATTCTTCTCCATCCTCTCTATCTACTCTATTTTTACCTATTTACCACTCTAATCGTCATTTTCAGACAAATTAACCCTAACCCTGACCGACACCTCATACAGCTCAGAACATTGCAATGCTACTCAAAAAGATCCCATCTACCCCCTCCAAAACCGATACAATTAGAGGTTGTGAAAGCATCGGACATCGACTCAACCACGATATATGGAATGGTGGAGTGGGTTCCGAGTATTTCTCCGAGACTGTAACGATAAAACTTAGGTGTAGATGAACTGATATCACAAAGAAAACCCACCTTTACCTACCGATCCCGATTCCGACAACTGTGACAACTCCAAACCTCACCAAGGCGATGCCAAGAAAGACACCTGGTATTCTGGGACACTGAAGCTGCAGCCAATCTCCCACAAACATGCAATGCCACCAACAATCATTGCTTCTGCCTGCAGAAGAAGTGGAAACTCGATGACATCTCCACCAATACCGTCCCTACTGGTCCAATGCTTATATACCCCTTCAAGGTTTGCATTATCAATCCTGAAAGCTACCGACCAGAAAGATATGACTGTTGGGACGACATCTTCGTTCACTACAGCTCTAATAGATGACATCTCTCACAAGTTGAGCAGCTCACCGCAAAGGCCGTACACTATGCTGTGAGTCGCCTATGTCCTGCCAGCAAGGTCAGTTGTATTCTTGGATGTCTAGTCATCCCCAGCAAAACCTCTCTGCAGCAATGGAATGCGACTCGACTCAATGGCAACGACTCTGTGGCCACCTTCTTTTCCGTTACAGCTTACAACCCTCTCATCGTTGTGGCTGTTCTGAAGGCAATTGCAGGTGCGCCTCCAAGGATTGCAAGAGCTACTCCACCACTGCCACCACTACCACCACTATCACAATCGTCTCCCCCAGGAACACCTGGTACCTCCGAACCGATAGAGAGCCCGACACCTGCTCAAAGGTTTATTGCAATAAACTACTCAGCAATGACAAAACCGGAGGTGACTACTACTCACCACGTCGAGTGTGCCTCTCTCTAGGATGCAAGGGTTTCATGAATGGTGGAGACAGCACAAATTGTGGAGGCGACGTTGCGAGTGGTGGTGGAGTTACAGCAACAGCGGGAGGTGAGGTTGCAAATGGCAGATGTTTGGGTGGAGAAAGAGACAATGTGTGATGAGTCATCGGAATCGGTGGGTGTTGACAAGTCATCGCAGTCGGTGGCAATTGGCATACATCAAGAGGTTTATGCCGGTATGAGCTTCACACAACTCGAGGCGTCGCATTTAACTCCAACATGGCTGGATCAGGAATTTGAGTCATGGTTTTCGGTACGTCCAACAGTACTGCAAATGACGAGCATACTGAGACACCTGTTAGGTTCGCGTTTGGGAGTTGGGTTAGATTGGGTTTTTGCATTTTTACTTTGGGCCAGATGCAGTTGCTTTTGCATTTTACAGAGTTGTTTTTAGTCTCGTTTAGATTTTCTTGGTATTAGTGATATTATTTTGACTAATCGTAAGCGACACTTTCGTGACAAGCTAATACGAAATCGTGTGAATCTGCCCCTTTATGAGACACCTTTTCAGGTGCAATGCTCAGCAACAGGTCAGTCCTTTTCCACACTGCATTACCCTTCATCTACATCGCAACTGCACTGTTTTTCTGCCATTCTGATATTTCTGCCACTCTAACATTCCTGCGTTTCTCACCTTCCTGCCTTCTGATATTGATCTGAACAACAAAGCCACTGCACAAGACTGCATCCTCAATTCCAAAAGCACCTCCAGCCACTCCTGGCACCCCAATGCCACGTATAGCAAACGGTCAAAAGAGGAAACTGCCTTTGCAGGCTGACAAGAAGAAGCGACAGCGGATGAAGGCTACAACCTCACATATTGAAGGTTCGATTTCGACTACCCAGGTCTCCTCAGCATCTACAACCATTGTATCTGTATCAAATCTAGCCCTGAAACCATCTCTTCCCCCACCGAATCAAGCCTCCATTTCGATCTCACCAGAACTCATTGTCATTTCCAACGTTGCTATTCGTTCAGTGACAAACCTTAGTCACCTATGAAGTCCACACCTATCATCATCGGCTTTACAACTAATCCCATCATCTCCGCCGAGAACAACATTGAGTTTGTCGAACAGCAGTAAACAACGATATGCCAGTCAAAGTGTGCTTGCACCAGGTGACCTTCGAGTGACTGTTGTACTGGAAACAATGCGTTGTTTGATGGAGAAGCAACTGCTGAGCGAGACTCCATTTCCAACTGAAGCTCAGTTTGTACAGGTAGCTTATATGATTCCGAGAGTGGTAGATACCAACTAACATTGTTTCCAACACAAAGTTAGTAGAGCATTCCTGGCCGAAGGTATGTAGACCTGAAGGAGTCAATATTAGCTTTCAGGAACGTCAGAAGGAGTATCTCAAGATAGTTAGGTATCTCTCAGAATTGCATTCTCACTGACTAATGTATGTCAGATCAAAAACAGTTGCAATGCAGTCATTTCGCACATGATCAAGAAGGCCTGTGAGTGTGTAGGAAGACTATAAAACTTGCACCGTTTCGAAGATGATGAGCGCTGCATACACATTGATTTAATTCTTTCAGTTTTTACATTCATTTTACCCTGATGCAATCATATGAATGAACCTGATGTGAGTTCTGTCTGCAACCTGTAGCATCGCTAATACCACCAGGAACAAGCCAGCTACTTTCATGCTGAGGAGATTCCACAATTTCTATATATACATTTCTTCCAACGAATTCGCAAACGTGGCAGGCTTTCGGAGAGCTGCCGTGACTTGATTCGGGAACAGACACCCCCCGAACTGATTGCGTTAACATGTATGGCATTGCATCACGTACTGACAGAGTGGCAAAGAAATGGAGATTTAGCTCCAACAAAGATTGCAATCAATGACCTCGAACTTGAAATCCAGTGCCACAGGCCCGAGCGGGAGTACTACTTCAATCGAGATAATGATGGCGGTAAGTATTGTCTTCACAATTCATGCAATCGATCTAACATTTATTTTACAGAGACTTACACTGATCCCATCAATATTTGGAACGATCTCCCATCTCTATTGAGACAGAAGGTAATCAAGTCCATAAGGGTGGCTCTCAACAACCTCATTCTACATGAGAAAGGAGCCAATAACATGCCACCCGTGACCAAGCCTCATCGAGTGGTATTAAACAAGATCGTGATGGAAGCCCTGATGATGGAGCCGGATATTGAGACTCCGATCATTGCTGTGATCCGCATCCCCGTTCCTAAGATTTGTCTTTCGATGCTGAGGATGGGATTGATGATGGCGATAATGATAGCAACAATGAGAATCATGACATAAACAGTTCCAGGAATTGTGCTCAGCGACATTGCGGTCTCCAGCTAGATGTTAATAAGGTCGAGAATGAGGAGGATGAGGACGAGGATGAGGATGAGGATGAGGATGAGGATGAGGATCAGGACGTAGAGTCGGAGTCGGTGGATGACTGTGAAGGAGAGGATGGTTTAGAGGATGTTCTTCAAGCTGGCTACAACATGTAGTGTGGCATTTGGAACAAGAAGAGAATAGATTAGAGGATGTGCTTCATGCTGGCTGCGACATGTAGAATGGGAAACTGCATATATTAGAGTTTAATATCAAACATCGTCAACAGTAACGTCACTGCACTGTATCAGTCGCCCGAGATGTTAGTGCAATTCAGGGCATCGTATAAATGTCGCATGCTGTGAACCTTGCGTCATGTCAAGGTCTACTTCGCACTCATGCGTCACATGAGTAGTGTTGTGGATCAAAAGGTGAGTACACTGCATGGCTGCGATAGTAAGAATTATCTGCACTGTATAGGTGTGACAGTAAGGAATGCAGCGTCAGGAGGTACAAGCACACCGCCAGGGGTTGTATATACGTACATACAGTGACCTTCTACTACGAGGCTCAAGAGGTTTTGATTGAAGTATCCAATGCCCCCTAGACCCACATACGGCCTGGGCGCGACATGATTGTTTTCCCGATGTGTACTTGTTCATGGTCAAGATTAGAATCTAGATGATTAAGTAACTCAAATAGCTGTCTAGGTCTGACTGTGACCTATGATTTGCATTCTCTCACAGCATGTTGCATGTGTTCATTATCGGTAAACTATGTTCTAAACCTGTAACCATGACTGAACTCTGAACCAGTCCAATTACCAATAAAGTTATTCACAATTTTGCGTTATTGCTAATCTTTTAATATTCATTCATTATTGGTTGGACCACCTGTCTGCTCAGGAGTACAGGTACTAAATTGAATATACTCACTCAAGTACAAACAGCCATAGTTGGTTCCATATATATATCGGTGATTTTACCAGCTGGACAACTATTCCAAGTTACTTCCAACATTTTCACCGTTCACATATTGTGGAGTGAGAAAACAATTGCCTCCATTGCTATTGAATATCATGCCACATTGTACATTAAATATGATAATCCATGATCCCATACTGTGAATTCATAGTTTAAACAGTACATATAGAGTAATGTTGTGGGCAAAAGGAGGTAAATGCTCCTATTTGAGAATTCCATCTGTTATCTTCTTCCATTCGTGATTATAGTTTTATGTTCTGTTATTCTGACCTCTCCATCCATCAAATATACCTTCTATATCATTGTGTCCTTGCTACTACCACTATTTCTAAATCTTCAGCAATCAATATTGGTATAGGTTATGTTAAATGAGGAAAAATGATCATCTTTGATCCAAGCTTAATTAATATCCTTGACCACTTGGCTGGTGGTTTCTAGCATCAAGTTGTCATGCTTGACTTTATCATTCAAGAAGTCTTTCAAGACAGCCTATATTATGTCAGTATTCTCATCAGACTTAGATAATCAGAAATATAGTATTTATTGGGAAAGAAACCAAGAAACACTTCGGACACCGATACGTTTGGAGTGCATCGGATACTTCAGACAAAACGTTGTTAGCCTCATCATACTCTGACACTACAGATGCAGTATTTGCTTTGAGACGTAGCATTTGTATCTGGTCACACTTTCAGAAAGAATGTTTATTTCCAGATGCAATATATTATACAATCGCAGACATGATTTCCAATCACAGCCTTGATTTACCAGTGCAGTCAATTGATTACTTAAATTCACACACTTGATGAACAGATATATTCCTAACTATGTACAAAACATCATCGTAGATCATGATTGCACTTGGAGTAGCACTTGGAACAGAACATGGAGCTAGTGCACGGGCGGAGAGGATTAATAGAGGCTGTGTGCAAATGGTTGGACTATTCTGGCTCAGCTACTGAGAGACGATTGAGCTTGACTGGCTTATAGCTGGCTGGACACTACCGAGATGTACTTGTTCTCGGCTGGATGGATGCGATCGATCCATGCTGGCTGTTAACTAATGACACGTAATCAAGCCAAACAGGCTGGTGATTATCGTTGTAGCTGGCTGGACTCAATCGATACAGGCTGGTTTCCGGCTGGTAGTATGTGAAAAGTAGAACTGCACAGAATGATTATCATTTCGATCAGGTGTCCTTGGAGGTTCATGCTGAGCTACAGTGGGCTGGCTGTGGACTGACAAGACACCATCGAGCCATACTAGCTCTCAGCTGGCTGGACACCATCGAGCCATACTGGCTATGGGCTGGCCTATCACGATCGAGCCATACTAGCTGTTAGCTGGTTGGATGTGATCTAACCGGGCTGGTTCTCTACGGGCTGGTCACCATGCAATTGGAATTTCCAGATGAAGAACACAGTATATTAAGCGTCCCAAGGTGCGGTGCAGAGAAGTGTTGGCAATGAAGTGGATCGGTTTGTGGGGATCGAACCAAGTCTGGGTTCGAAGCGGATTCGATCCAATGTTTGGGAAAGTTTCGAGGTTCAACTCAAACTGTGAACCCAATCCCACAACTGTGAACAAAAACAAGAAAACCAGTTCTTGCATGATTGGCTCTATGTGTAGTTTGTCTTGTAGTGTGTGAAGATAGATAGAAGATGAACTCAACATCGACCCGATTGGACAAGGACTCACTGACATATTTTTGTTCGTATTTGTCGACCACAATAATAGGGCTTGAGGCGAATAGCTGGGCAAGGACCCACTTCGCTCAAACCGAACTGGTTCATCAATGGTATGAACCTCTAACAGTGTGTTGCCAACACTACTGCCAACCAGCATGGAGCTCTCTCTCTGACATTTTGGAAAAGAGAGAAATATCTTAGGAGAGGCTTGTTGTCCCAGTCCACAGTCAGTCGGAAGAACTTCGCAGTGTCCAGCAAAAAGCCAACGAATAAGCCAAGTACCTTGGTGAACTCCAGAAGAAAGCCAACGAAGAAGCAATAAAATTTACTGAACTCGAGAAGAAGACTGATATTGAATGGAAGCAGAGAGACAGTGATATAAAAAAGACTCGAATGGATATGGAAAAGAAATTTCCACAATTTACAAGGAACCTCATCACAAGACTATCAAATGAAAACACCAAGAAATGTATCAGATTACTAGCAAGATGTGTCCGTGTAAATCAGGAAGGAGATACCAAATCGAGTGAAGAAGGGAACTATCTTCAGTGTTGCATAGGATACAAGGGAGCAGGGTATTGGATCAGAGAAGATCTTACTCTGGACCCTGAAGGAGCCCCACCGCCACCATACGGTTTTGAAAAGAATCTAACTCCTCTGATTCTGACAATGAAGAGGGAGGTGGTGGAGAAGCTGGTGGTAGTGGAAGGGGTGGTAAAGGCAGAGGAGGTAGAGGAGGTGGAAGCGGAGGAAGTGGAGAAGGAAGTTTACATCCAAGTCAAACCCCTTTACCTCCTTCTGGGAGTACCGATTACAGCATACCACCTCCTCGATTACCACCAAGTTTCCCCAAGAAAGGAAAAATCAATTTGCTTCCACATTGGGAAAGGGAAAAGAGAGATCCCAAGGAAATATATCAACAGTAGATTCAATCAGCGGAACTATATCTACAGTATTATAGGCATGGATTTCATGATGACATCAACAAAATGATCTCAGTTGGTGGGCTCTTGGAGGACATGGCAATAGCCTGATATAATAACTGTGAAGAAGTCATAAAGAACTTCTTTCTGATCATTATCTGGAAGAATATTACCAGTACTATAGAAGAAAGGTTTATCGGAAAACAGGAGGAAGAATATTCCAGCACAAAATAAACAATCTGATGAACTCTATGAATATCGAGGACTATCTGATCACGATGGAAACCTTCAACTTCCAAGAATGTTTTAGCAGAACCTCCTACATCTATTCCCTTGAACAAACAATATATGAAGATATCCTGCATCAAATGTCAACAGCTGAGGTTTCAGCCCAAGACAATATAGCATTTATCGAGTTAATAAGGTGAGTGTATGTATCCTACGACATATCTATTGGCAGAAAATAATCGGTCTCATCAGAACGGTGATTATTCCCAAGGCAAGAAAGGGACCAAGTCAAAGAGTGATTAGCACCAGGGAAAGGATAAGAATGAAGAAATGAATCAAGAAAACAAAAAGGTTCTAATCCCAAGAAACTCTGAAATGAGAAGAAGGTACCGAAACCTATTCACAGTGATAAGGCTGATGCCCTTCAGGATATTCCTGAAAGCCTGCTAGAAGCTGGAGCCAAACTCAATGAATGCAGGTGTTGTAGCTCCTCTGATCATAATCCATAGTTCTTTTGTAAGAATCTCATCAAGGCTGCGTCTAGCAAGAAGTACAAGAAACTCAATGGTAAGAAGGAAGTACCGATGCAGGAAATTGTAGTCTGCAGTTTGAAGGTCAAACTACAGATTTTGACTGATAAGATCACAGCGTCTGCAACTCATACAGCCTCAAGGAGGATGAATAAGGAAGACTGTAATGGTATGGAAATTGAAGATTGCGAGATGATGAATCTATTATGTCTTTTCTTAGGATTAGGATTGCAATCTTCCCTTTTGGGTACAGATACCCACAACTGTTGTATCTTTAGTTCAGTCTTAATGAAACATCATTTAATTTCCATTGTTAAAAGAAGGGTACCTGAGGATAAGTTCAGTACTTGGTATATGCTTGTCATATAGCATCCAAGTGCAATCATATGACTATCACACGTCTGAAAATTGATAACTCGTTACCTGTAAATTACCGTATATCATATGACTTACCGTAATCTCCGGTAACAGCCATAATGCCGGAAAATAGAAATATGCCCAAGTCTATTATGTATAAATCGGAGAACACTCCAGTAACACACCCATAATATATGGTAACTTGAGATAATATTTCAAACTTATTTCTGATTCACGATGTATCTATAGGTGTGATATCTAAAGAGTCTGGTTTTGTTACGCCTCAGGTACCAAAGGTCTCATGTGGATGGCTATGATCCTGTCAGACCTCACTGTTACTTGTCAGAGTCTGCGGGTGTGATAGCCATAATCATATCAGACCATACAGTCGCTTGTCAGAGTTCAAGAGTGCAATTGCTATAGTCTCATGGTAGCATATTAGAGATCTCTGGTGTGATTGTCAGACCGTACGGTCACTTATCAGAGTCTGCAGATATGATGGCCATAATACTGTCAAACCTCACGGTCGCTTATCAGAGACCATGAATGCAATCACCATAATCTCACAGTAGCTTGACCGTGATCCTGTTAGAATCTAATGTAAATATATTTCTTTCAGAAACCTCTTGCAATCTGGCCCAGCTTCAGATTATAATTACAACAAATCTAATCTACAATATGACAATATACCAAATTGGCTGCTGCTACTCAACGATATTCTCATCCACAATCTAGGTGTTCGCATTCCAGCGAGTGAATGACAGAGCTTTCCGATTAATTCCATTGGCCCTGTCAATTCTTTTGATGTGTATTTATAGGATCTGCTTCTGATTCAATTCTGGAATGCTTTCCCATTGTGTGTACAGGTCAGTGTAAGTTCCTGGTAACTTGTTAGATAATGAGTATGTCATTGGAATATAGTTATGTACTCTTGTATGTATCCGCTTCAAATGGTATACGAAGAAAGCCATCAGCTGCCCAGTTGTCCAAGGAGTACTTTACTGCGGTTGCAGCAAGTAATAGTCATCTGCGTATCAACTTCTGGGTGAGGGGGTTGGTGTAAAGATGTCTAGTAAAATTATGAGGTCCGTGGTCAAAGGAGGTGTTTCCCATTATGACCGAGAGTGACCGATACAGGAACATCATTTATGATACCTTATTTGTCAAAAGATTGAAATAAATAGTTGGATTAAACCTTACCTCATTCTCGCAATCAGAATGGTGGAATCAGTAAGTGTAAGGAGAGATTAACCTTGTAACATATTTCTGCCGATCGTCATTCGACATGTTGCTGAAATTGTCAATATATTGGTTTGGTGCAATTTCACGAGCTTGTTCCGGAATGATTCCCCAGGCAGCCGATTGACAATCTACAAGCTTGTCTGTTAGTATCAATGGGCCGTACTTGGAGAGTGCAGATACTTACTGTATGAATTGCTGAGGTGGATATATCATCCTGCAGAGCTTCTTTCATATGCGAGCACGCTCGCTCGAAGCTCTCTGCAGATCACTTGTCCACAACGGTCGGATATGTATCCTCAGTAAGGATTCTGCAGAAGAATATATTGTGGGCTATATCCCACCAATCCTTCGACATCCCAAGGTCACCTACCTTGCGTTGTAGCCGGCAGCCTATATCCACGAGAGACCGATCCCGATTTTGCAACTAGATATGTCTGTATAAAAATTGCTCAATGTGAAGCTAAGGAAACTTACCTGCCGAGCATGCTCTTGGTTGCTGGGAGGAGTAGCATTGGATAATCGGTGTGACTAGGATTCATTGTCAGAGTTCAATGTCTGAGTTCGATGTCAGAGTCAGTTGCAGAGATAGTCATTACTCCCAGCCAGTTCCTAGACTCACAGGATGATATTGTTGAATTGCCATTATCATCGCCTTCATCATTGTTATTGTCAAAGCTGATAGACACTTGCAACTAAGCATTGTCAGACACTATTGTCAGATTGAGATACCAGAGTCTGATATGGAGATGGATATTACCTCCCTTGGGATTCTAGGCACTGGAACTGTTCTGCGGCGAGATGGTTGTGGCGACTGCTCATCATCTTCATCATCATCGTCATCATCAATATCGGGAGATGATCGCGACTAAGTTATTGTCAGAGTCCATATCAGAATTCAATGTCAATGCCCGATGCGGAGATCTATATTACCACTCTTGGGATTCTAGGCATCAGAACTGTTCTGCGGTGAGATAGTTGTGGCGATTGCTCATCATCATTATTGTTATCGTCATCATCAATGTCGAGAGATGCTCACGACTAAGTTATTGTCAGAGTCCATATCAGAGCCCATATCAGAATTCAATGTCAGTGCCCAATGCGAAGATGTATATTACCTCCCTTGAAATCCTGGACTCTTGAGCCATTCTTCGTTGCCATCGATAATCACAATCATTACCAAAATCGCCACCTTCCAGTCGTTGCTGGATCCGGCCACTGGAGTGTGGATCATTGCGCCTCCTTGTATTGCTCTGGGATGGATCGTGATCACAACTCTTCCAGTCACTGGATTTCAGATCACTCTGTCCGCTGCTGGAGGTTTTAGAGCGCTTGGTACTTTTCGAGTATGTCATCCTGTTTGTTGTAAGTATCAAGCCTGTGGGATTGTGATGGGGGTAAAGGTATTGGCTTTTAATATACCCAGAGACCATGTCTTATCACCATTTATAGGGCATTTCCGTCTCCCTCAATATGTTCAGACCTCCATATCTTGAAGCCTATGTCAGAGCGATGGAAATTGTCAGAGTTGTAGTTAGTCCATATGTGGAGTGGTATGGACCTGGTATCAGCGTTGAGGTTATACCATATATGTGGATATCAGTTAGACTGCCATGTCAGAGTTAAAGTTTGATCGTATGTCGTGATGTTGGGACTGCTTGTCAGAGTTGTGGTTATGCCGAATATGTGTCCATGTCAGAGTCCGCCGTCAGAGTTGATATCACTTAGACTGCTGTATCAGAATTGAAGTTAGACTGTATGTCGTAACGTTGGGAGCGGTTGTCAGAGTTGAGGTTATGTCGTATATGTAGATATCAGTTAGACTGCCATGTCAGAGTTGAAGTTAGATCGTATGTTGTGAGGTTCGAATCTCTTGTCAAGTAGAAGTTAGAATATACGTGAGCTGCTTGTCAGAGAAAAAGTTATAAGGGATTCACCACTCCTTCACTGCTCTTTCTATTGCTCAGACTTGAATGTTGGGCCACACCACCAGATACCTATATCACAACCATCTAGGGATCACTTTATGTGGATCCCGACACACCAGTATCGCTTGTTATGGTTCAGTGTGGCATTCAGAATCATGAGAGTTAAAGGGGCAGAGGCAATTCTGAATCTTGTCCTCACGCAAATCGAGTCAGATATCTCCATCAATTCTCTGTGGGCAATAACCGCTCTGGCAAACAGAAGGTGCACAAAAGGAAGGACTTTTAACTTGAATGTTGCATTGTATGTAGAATATCATCATGAATCTGCACATGGCTAGAGGTTGCAAGGCTTTGTGGTACTTGAGGATCTATCTCAGCTTCATACATGTAATTAAGTATGTACTGTAGGAAAACTTACCCGGCAAATATCTCAAGCCACCAATTACCCTGGGTGCAACCTGGTACCCTTAATTTAAAAAACCCGCCAGCAGCTTTGATAGTAGCCTATAAACTCAACTAGTACTCAATACATTGGAGAACAATAGGCAACTCGGATAGGTGGCTCTGACAAGTACGTCTGACAGTTCCAAAGGCTCATCATCTACTCTGATACTAGTTTCAGTCTTACACAATGATAACCCAAGACAGTAAGTTTCCCGTCAAATGAAACACTATTTAAAACAACGCTAGAGAATACGGTTCAGTGTCAGAGTTGTCACGGCAGTGTCAGTGATAGAGTTGTCACGGAAGTATTAGAGTTGTCACGGTAGTATCAGTGTCAGAGTCGTCGCGGTAGTGTCAGTGTCAGAGTCGTCACGGTCACCAGAGCGGTGTCAGAGTTGTTCACGCGGTGTCGGAGTCATCAACGCTGTGTCAGAGTCGTCAACGCAGTATCAGAGTTGTTATGGCAGTGCCAGAGTCATCAACTCAGTGTTAGAGTCGTCACGGCAGTGTCAAAGTCTTCAAGGCAGTGTCAGAGTACGAATTGCCTTCCATTTGCTGATATCTGAATATAAAATGAACAAAACACAAACATAAACTACCAACCTGATCTGAAAGCCTAAGAAACCCAATCCCAAAAACCCTTACAGTAGATACCAGTTAATTGGAAAATAAGTGAGACGTACAGGAATCAGTCATTCAAAAGTTCAGCCTTCCATGGCCCAATCACACCCAAGAAACCAAACACAATAACACCAAGAAAATCCCGCCCCAAAAAACCCAAAAGGAACCTAAAAGAAGCCCAAAAGAACGTAAAGAAATCCAGTCTCATCCCAAGGAAATATTAAGTCTCATCCCGAGGAAATATTAACTCCCATCCGCATCAACATCCATCGCATCATCATCGAGATCAGATTGACCAATGATTCTTGATTTCAACGTCTCTGGAGAGATTTTACCGATCAGGGTATCATAGACCTCATCTATATCCATGTCTGCGCTGGCTTTGGAGATCACCCCAACTGTATAAAGCACTGGTTGCTGTTTCAATCTCATTGCCGCTTCGATCAATCGGTCAATCGTGGGCATATTGACCAAGCAGTGTGTGTACTGGGTATATGTTTGGCCAATCTGGCGAACGCGCGACCATGTCTGATACTCCATGGCATAATTGACTCCCTGCTTCAGCATGATTTAGTTCCGGCAATTATAGTGAAGATTAAGACCCTCATTGCTTGTCATATACGACAACACTAGAATCTGGACTCCATCTTTTTTGATGAACTTCTCTTTAATTCTGGCATGGGTATCGGTGCCCATGGCACTATGGATAGTAAAGCAGTTACAGCCTAAGATACTGCAGTACTATGTAAAGTCAGTGACAGAAGTCAGGATGTCAGAATTGATATCAGACTTGATGTCAGAGTTGATGTCAAAGTAGGAGAAGTGTCGTCAAAAGGGGATCACTGACCTGTTCGACAAACTACTGTGTAATAGGCCAATACACCCACAGTATCACCTTTTCACCATTGTTCTGATTGTTCTTACCCAAAGGCATGTTCTTGTGGAGCCAATTCTTCAACCAGGCCAATTTTGGAGCCCCACACCTCATTGCAGCCTTGAAGCGAGCATAACTCTTATTTATAACCTGGTTGGCGGAAGGTATCCAATCGGTCTGCCCTGGGAAAGCGGCAGTGAACATCTTAGTGATTTCTGCCACCTTGATTATATTGGACCTTCCATTGTCAGACTTATTGCTCTCCCACAACATTTGGACTCAGCTGGTCTCTGGAAATGTTGTTGCGGGACGAACGACTGGGGCAAGCGCAACGATTCAAATGAATCACCAACGAGGTTGAAATCTCTTCATTAAATTCTTCCCATCATTCGCTACTGGCAGTTGTCCATCATCATCTGCTGTTACACCAGTGATGCTATCCTTCAACTGCTTGTAATTGCAGTGTACTAATTTCCGGTAAAAATCGTACACACCTGAGACTTCAGTGTAGGTGACCAGGTGGCATTCCATTACCATTTGAGGGATATTAATAATCAGCTGCAGATTATCAAATCGGATTCTACTGATCATGGTCTGTCAGAGCATCATTGTCCTTAATATGGTGAAAGAACTATCACCAACTGCTTGCTCAAAGCGTTGCCACTTTGCTATGGATTTCTGAGATTGACTGGATTGCCTTCACAATGATCTGATTGATTCAATTAGATGGAGCAAATACCAGTCCCACGCCTTGGTGGTGCAGTGGATAAGAGATCTATAGCGAGGGCCTCATTGATATGGATTAGCTATTTTCGTGAATTCGGCATCAGGTACTGTACTAAATATGGATTTCATTTCATTCTGCTGCCAGATATCCGCTTGTGGTTGCATCGCTACATTGTCAAAAGTGTCAGTCAGGAGGCAAATTTTCTTCCAACCATCACTCCCGCTGTAGAAAAGTTA
The DNA here is from genome assembly GCA_014904905.1 of Wilcoxina mikolae CBS 423.85. Lineage (NCBI taxonomy): Eukaryota > Fungi > Ascomycota > Pezizomycetes > Pezizales > Pyronemataceae > Wilcoxina > Wilcoxina mikolae. The sequence continues at coordinate 510,925 of MU122121.1, forward strand.
AAACCCAACGTAAGTCCTCAATCCTGTTTACCAGTGGAGTCGCAGTCAACATCCATTAAAACTGTAGCTCAAGACGGAACAATGCTGCAGCCTGGAAAGGGCCATAACTTGCAGCTGGGGTGTTGACTAGGATTCTGTCAAGCTTTCTTGTTTTTCCAACCAGCATTCCGCAGACTCTGTGTCTATGAACCTTGTCTATAATGGCCTTCCGAAACCTACCAGAGATCCAACAACTGCTCACATCATATCCCACGACACCCTGCTGCTGGTAGTAGGTTTCAATAGTCGTAATCACAATATATCTCTATGGGTAACTGCTTTTTATAGCTTCATGATGATCATTTGCTGTCCAAAATTTAGATCCATAATAGAGACGTGGTTTGAGCTCGGTATATATTTTTATTGCATTTTTCCATTCCAGTACCATTGGTTTTGGGCAATTTCAAGATAAGTTTCAGTTGCAAAAATGAGAAGATATATTTTGATATCGGGCTTATCATAATATCATTGTTGGCAGGTGAACCTCCCAATAAGGTTTTGGTGGTGCCTTTTCGACTTTCTGTCCCTTTTCTTCCCGCGCTTTAATATTATCTATCTTGCACTGTCACTGCTCAAGTCCAGGAGGTGGTTGTTTCAGTAATTGCTCGTACTTATTGACTTGGTGACAAATCAATGTCAAGGCTGTCAGGGTCTGGTAACTGTCAGTATTGCGCTGTTGTCAGAGTATAAAAGGATTACCTTGCCAGTACCACAATCATCAGCCAATAGTCCACCCTGCTCCAGGCCTCTTTCCTTGTCCGCCATCCAATTAACAGCAACAATTTGATATGGGAGGAGGTCTGTTGTTGTTCTTAGTGGCAAACATGTCCTGTTTTCCATGGTAATTTCTAACACTTTACACGACTGTTCTACATTCTCTCTCTGAAAATCCTCATCGTTCATTAAATCAGCCAGCCTACAAATATAATTACCCGTATTCTAAGTTGACAGTACCTCATTGGAGCTACAACAGCTGTGACAGAAATTCTGACATCGGTACTACAATGGCTCTGACAGAGAGACTCTGACAGCGGCTCAGACACAGAGACTCTGACAGCGGCTCTGACAGCAGCTCTGACAAAGACTCTAACATCGGTGCAGAAGTGACTCTGACAGAGACTCTGACATTGAGGCAGATAGCAACTCACCAGTCTTTATAGACATTGTTCATCGTTTCATCCTTCAGTGCTTGGCTCTCAATGTCATTGTCAGTGCCTCCTTCATGTTCCATTACAGCCATATTGTCGAAGTCTACATCATTTTGATGTATATTATCTATGTCTTCCATCTCGAAATCCAGGTCCACTGGTTTGACAGGTAGAATATCTGGGGTTGAAGAAGTAGCAATATTAGTTATCAGCAAGAGCTCTAGTTCGTCGTCATCCACTGGAGCAGCTTTCTGTGCTAGCTCTTCACCCTCTCCATCGTCATCGAGGTTGATGACCTTGTGGGCTATGGGAATAATCGATTGGAGAGGATCCTCAAAGTCCTCATCGGAGTCGGACTTAACTGCGACAGGTGTTTCTCGAAAGTTGGAGTTGATTGTTGTCTTTACATAAATGATATCGATGTCAGAGTCATCCATAGGTACTGTCTCTAGTGCGGTGTAGAACACTATAAAAAGGCCACCACCAATCTCTGCAATTGTACATGCCGAATTCCAAGTATCTGCAGTTAGTAGCTGATGTGTCCATTGGTACCAGAAGATTATGTCTCCATCCTCTGAGTGTAAATAGTGGGTGGAGGCTATGTATCGATCAAAGACCCTTGCAGATTCCGCAAGGTGGAATTGTTCGGTTATAAATTAAACGAGTTCTTCGTACAAGGTAGGTACTCCAGATTCGTACATGAAGTCCTTGATTGCAACATGTGCTGGGTCATGATCGACAGGGAGGTCTGTTTCATGCCACTGGATAAGAAAATCAATTGCTGCCACTTGCCATACCCATTGGGTCCTTGAAGTTTCTGGGATAGATAGCACTGGCGAACTTGATGCATAATGTTTTACTGAAGACCTCTCATAATCTGCGCCAATTGACACAGTTAAATAATCATGTATAGGGGGGATTGGTGGTGGTTGTGCATGCCTACATCTGGGTGGCAAGGGCGATCTGGATGGCAAGGACGCCCTCTGAGAGGTAGGTGTTGGTGTTGAAGAGAACCCACCCACGTGGATGGTTGACCTTCTCTGGGCTGCTGATTCCCCCTGAGACCGTAATCTGGAAGGGTCTGACAAGCTGGAACCCACTTGGATATTGGTGGTACAATTTAGCAGTGTACTTGGACCTGACTTCGGCAATGGCTTTGGCGCTGGGGCTGGCTTTGATTTTGATGGCCCAGGTTTTACTGGACTCAGTGCAACTAGCATGGTGAGCAGCTTAGGTTTAGTCGGGGTGTTGCCTGTCAGAGTCAGAGTCAGAGTCAGAGTCAGAGTCAGCCCGCTATGAGGAGTAGAAGATTTACTAACAGGGTCATATGTCTTTATCTTGCCTGGCTTCAGAGCTGGATAAAGTTTTGGCATGCTGGGGGCAGGAATAACTATGCGGTTATATCGAGTCTTCTACTGTTTAACTTCGTCCAGGTGTCGCTTGAATGATTGCTGCGCAAACACATTATCGATATCCTGGATTGACTTGATGAGCACACCAGCAATATTCTCTTTTGTCCAATTACTGGTTGATGGCAACATACGGGATTGTCGTATTGGCGGTATAGTGACATTTAAGATGATTGAGCTGGGAAAGAGATTGATGATAGAGTTGTGGGAGATATGGGTATGAAATTACTAGAAGATAGAATGAGAGATATATTCTACTAGAAGGGAAGGTTTAGACGTACTTATCTATTCCTCGCGTACCAGATGCTGCCTTTCTCTACAAAAACCATACTAATTTGCTCGATGCAAGCCGAACCGAGTTGCGCAGCTGGAAGCCTATGGTTGGTTAGTTTTGAGAAGGCAGATATGAAGAAGATTCTGAAAATCTAGTTTGTACAGAGGCATTGATTGAAAATGCAAAATTGAAGGTTATGTTGAGACAGACCGCATAGGTGCAAGTATGCATTATAGGTCAACATGTGATTCGCTCCCTGTTTGGGGTTAAGGGAGTAAGCTGATTCTAACATGTTCACCTTCAAAGTTCACTCATGCAATCTTTTATTTGCACATCTTGCGGGCACCACTTTTCCTGACAAAATAGTCTCACACGCCATCGTCATATAACACATGATCGCCACACAAAATACGTTGAACCTGAGGAGTCCGATGCTGGGTTCCAACCTAGAGACCCAAGACTCGATGCAGATGCAGACACAGATGACATTTTCAGTTTTGACAACAATATACAACGTATGGAAGGTTTTCCAAATGCTGCAGCCCCTGTCGACGATATATAATACATGTACCATCATTTGAACTGGATAACTGGGACCCACTTGCACCATTTATGACACGCGAATAATGGCAACTTTGTCATTGCATTGTGGACACCAACATGCAGAAAACGAAACTGACTGACTAACGTCCTTAAACGATGGCTTATTGTTCCCGGCACTGATACCAATCATGCAGATGAATTATATCAACTCATTGCGGACATGAAATACATGGACGGGCTTGGATGTGGATGGGACGAGGTTTCAGTTAATATTGAAGGAAAAGCCACCGTATTCTGGTATCAGAATCCAATTGCCGCAGTTCAATATATTTTTAGCAACCGACTGTTCAAAGAGCATCTCCCTTATACCCCAGTATGGCAAATTAATGCAAGCGGCAAACGTATATATGCCGAGATGTGGACTGCAGACTGGTGGTGGAAAACACAGGCAAGATTCCCTCTGTTAGAAAGTTCTTTTCAGTCAAAGTGTGTGTCAGAGTATACAGTATCAGATTGTTGTGGCGTCAGAGTATGCTGTCAGAGTGTCACGGTGTCGCTGTGTCAAAGGATTGCGGTTTCAGTGTGCATTGTCAGAGTGTCGCGGTGTCAGAGTGTTGCGGTGTCAGAGTGTGGTGGTGTCAGAGTGTTGCGATGTCAGAGTACCACGTTATCAGAGTGTCGCGGTGTCAGAGTGTTGCGGTATCAGAGAGTTGTCAGAGTGTCAGCGTATTGTCAGTGTCAGGGTATCTGAGTGTCGGGGTGTGCAGAGTGTCGGGGTGTCAGAGTATCGCAATGTCAGAGTGTCACGGTATTAGAGTGTCGCAGTATCAGAGTGTCAGGGTGTCAGAGTGTCACGGTGTCAGAGTGTCGCGGTGTCAGAGTACCACGGTGTCAGTGTGTCGTGGTGTCAGAGTGTTGCGGTGTCAGAGTATTGTCAGAGTGTCAGAGTGTTGTCAGAGTGTCAGGGTATCAGAGTGTCGCGATGTGCAGAGTATCGTGGTGTCAGAGTGTCGCGATGTCAGAGTGTCACTGTGTCAGAGTGTTGTAGTGTCAGTCTGTTGTCAGAGTGTCAGAGTGTCAGAGTGTCATGTTGTGCAGAGTGATGCGGTGTCAGAGTGTCGTGGTGTCAGAGTGTCGTGGTGTCAGAGTATTGTGGTTTCAAATGGCTGATACATTTCAGGAATCTTTGCCAGATGGATCGACAGTCATCCCAGTCATACTCGATAGTGACAAAACCATGCTCTCAACATTGAGTGGTAACAAGTCAGCGCGACCTGTTGATCTTAGTATCGACAACCTTTCCAAGGTAAAACGACGATCTGTTAAGTCGAATGGATTGATACTGATTGGACTTCTACCGAGATGCCCAAACGGCTCCAAAACCTACACTATTAAGATTGTATATCCAGAATATATGGCAACAATGCTTCATCCTTTAGAGGAGCCGGCGAAGAGTTGAATCAAGATTCTGTGTGCAGCCAGTTGCACTCGTCATGTATATCTCCAGATTGGATCATTCCTCGCAGACTACCCAGAACAATATAATATAACTGCAGTCAAGTATAGCTGGTGTCCTCGTTGTAAGATAGATCCTGATGAGATACCTACCTTTAACCGCAGGCCAAGACGACACCATCCCCAACGATATGAAGATGTGTCAGTAGCAGCTGCAAATGATGTGGGGTTATGGAAGTTTAAAAACTGCCCAAATTTCCCCGATGTCCATGCGGATTGCAACATATATGCGAGTATGAACGTTAATCGGCTGCATCAGATCTTGAAGGGTATTGTTAAAGATCACACATGGGAATAGATGGTTGATTTTCTGTAACATATATATGGCGCAGAAAAGGCATTGGAGCTGATAGATGAACAATTTTTCGCATGGCCTCGTTTCTCCCATATTTGCCAGTTGGACGACTAAATGACTCGAGTCAAACAATGGACCGATAGCAAATACAAAGATATGTTGAAGGTTTGGCTGGCAGTACTGGCTCCTCTTCTCAAAGGGCATCCCAATCACCTCAAATTCCTCAAATCGGTCACTGACTTCATACTGATTGCCGGATACCAGTCTCACACCGAAACCACACTCCGATATCTTCAGGATGCACTTCACGGCATCAGTAGGAATATATACCTCTTTTTACCATACCACCACAATCAGTGTATAAGCAAAATCCCAGAAATTCATTCCCTATTACATTAAATGGAATGTATCAAGGAGATAGATTCCGCCGATAACAGTGACACTGAAGTATCTGAAGACACCAACAAAAATCTCATCAAAGATGGTTATCGTGTATCGAACAAGGTTGACTATATTCTGCAGATGTTGCGATGGGAAACATGTCTCTTTCATATCAAGTCGAGAGTCAGCATTCTGCGGTACATGATTGAAGCTGCCCTACTCTCAGCCAAGACAGATACATACAGAAAGTTGCTTATAGGGGACTCTCATTCGTGTGACAAACAAATACCAAGTCATAACCCCCGTATCAATGGAGGGATGAAAAAGTGCAACACAATTGCATCTCAGGTATTTCCCAATGACATCATTATGTCAGAGTTCATTCAATCTCTAACATCATATTTTGCAGCATTCTGAATGGATCTGGATGCCAGTTCAGACCTGTAAGCCTCTGGGTCCCAAGAATTGGGAATTCTCCATCAAAAGATTCGCCTAGCAAACGGCGTCACAGTCACTATACAGCAGCACAACAATCCTGATGCCGTCATAGTTCAAAAAGCAAGATGCGTACAGAAATGGCTCAGATATGGCAATCGATTCGACCTATCTTGATACAAGAGTATTGAGCACCACAAGATAATAGCTGAGTTGGCAACAAGGATATCGTCCTGTCAAGTTACTGTATGCATTTCGTTTCAGCAATAGTATTAACACCGGGAAAGCCAACTCAAACGGGAGGGTGGTATGGGGCAGGGTGCTTTCCGACCTTTTATTGGTATAAGAAATTGAATATCTGTCATCTGCTATGCCAGAAATCAATCATGCGATGATAATGTATCGGGATTTTCTACAAAAATCATGACGGATCATAAAGGTGTCTTCAGTTGTCATTCCCATACATCTTGTACCGAGTGGTGGTGGTGATAATAACCAATATTCTATCAACCAGTATACATCTTTGGAGACATACAACATGATATACTAGATGCCGTCAGCCCACCGCACCAGCTTGTCAGAGTCTGAACCGTTGTCAGAGTTGTTGTCAGAGTTATTATCAGAGTTGTTATCAGAGTTTTTCACAGAGTTATAAGAGTTGTCAGAGTTGTCAGCCACTGTCAGAGTCGCACAATCATGTCAGAGTGAGCCCGGATCACAGTTGTCAGCCACTGTCGGAGTCGCCGCCGTCCACCATATCTGGCCCGATGTCAGTCACCACGAAACACCATGTCACAGTGTCATGCCATCGGCCGTGGTTAGATTATCTTTGGAGTTGTTGTAAGAGTTGTTGCATTTAGAGCTATGTAAATTTAGAGAGATGTAGATTCTGTAATATCATTACAATTTTATATTCGATAAATGAGTAATTTTAAGATCTATACAAATTAGAAAGACTTGAACGCGCATTCAATTCTCATAGTGACAAATAATACTTATATGTTTCCATATTATCTTGCAAATCAAAAAACCGTACGCGAATCTGCAGTAGCACCATGTAAGCTGCGATAAGCTGCGATAAGCTGTGACAATGTACTCATGATGGGGCGGTAACTGCCAAATCATCCCATAACATAGCAGTAACAGTGAGAATAAATCCCGAATACAGTAATACGGGCACTTTTCTCGACGTATCATCTTTGATACAAATCTGACACCCTCACGTTCAATCATATGTACTCACTAGAACTTCAATTCATTGCAGTTAGAGCAGTATTGAAAGGCAGTTCATCATATGTTCTATACTATAGGAACGAAAATGTAAGGTCACAGCTGAACCACCTCAATCTGAACCGAAAAAGATCAAATAACTACCAACTGAACCAAAGAATGGTTCAAGTCCCACAGCATGTAGATTCGCATCATTTAAGGACGAAACAAATATTGTCCAGGGGTTTGGTTTATATACAGGGTGTGATATACCAATGATATCGAGGCAGTAGTCCGAATCTAGTGGTGTTCTATTGGTGACTTCAATAGAACCAAAGGCAGTCGAGATTGTTAATGGCGAGATTGTTGAAGGTACTGGTTGGCAGTATACCTTTCAGTTACTCTGCAGTATGAAAGACATTATATTAAAATCACCTTTGAAATTGGATCTATGGCATCATCAACTGATATTATATTACCTTACAGGTGGAATGTCAAGTATGGAATACTCAGAGGAGTCACAGAAGTAGGTGATAAACTCGAATTCACATCGAATCATTGACACTAGTACTGCACAAAGATGGCTGTTAGTACATTCTCGATTGAAAATCACGATGACATCCTTGAGTTGGGTACTGACATACAATGGATCGTAATTATTAGATCCATGTATATAAATGCAGCAAATAAAATTGAAAACTATTAGATTGAGCGAATTCCATGCAGTATTGAGACTGCCAATAAGTTTACAATGGGAATACCATCAACACTCGACCGCGACTTCGTTCTGCCAATCATGCAATTGATTTAAAAGATGGGGAGCAACCTCCGTTGGATTCCATCTATGGTCTCTCTGAGAAGGAGCTTTCGGTGGTTGAAGAATGTCTAAAAGAGATGATCAACACTGGACACATTCGTTAAAACAAGAATCCTGATAGAGCACCCATACTCTTCATTTCAAAACTTCATGGAAGCAGTCTAAGGTTATTAATAGATTATGGAGGGCTTCACCGCATTATAATTATGAACTGTCACTCTTTGCCACTAATGAACACACTTAGATATAGGATAAATAGCTCTAAAATCTTTACAGAGATTGACCTAAAGGTCAGTTATAATCTTATTTGGATCAAAACAGATGATGAATGGAAAATAGTATATTGTACGAGATATGGATACAATAAGTATCTAGTCATATTCCTTGGATTGGCAAATGTGTTAGCTTCATTCCATGATATAATAAATAAGATTATGAGAGATCTAATCGATCATGGAGTGGTAGTTAATATAGATGATACACTCCTTTATATCAAGGATAAAGAAGAGTATTTACTATTGACAAGAGAGGTTCAACAAGTTTGTAGATTACAAGAAAACAACATAGCCATAGCTTCTGACAAGTACAAGTGGCACCAGAAGCAAGTTGAAGTTCTTAGATATATCATATCTGAAGAAGCTATCAGCATGGCAGAAGACAAGATTTATGCTATTCTGAAGTGGAAAATCCCAGAATCAATTAAGGAAGTTCGATTGTTGCTACAATTTGCCATTTTTTAAAAATGTTTCATTAAGAACCTTTCGAGGATTGGCAAGTTCTTGATGAATCTAACCAAACGAACTGGTGAGAGATTAGATGGAAAAGCAAACCCAAGTTGTCAGCAGACCTTCAATGTACAAAAGAAGTGTTTCTCTGAAGTACCAATCCTTCGTCACTTTCAGCCTCTACAGCCATTGTGATTGAGACTGATTGCAGTGATTTTACTACTGATAGCATTCTGTTCCAATTTATTGAAGGATGATTGCACCCTGTGGTATACCTAGTGTTGGCAACGAAGCGGATCGGTTCGTCACGGATCGAACCAAGGCGGGGTTCGATCCGGATTCGATCCGAGGTTTGGACGGAGTTCCGAGGTTTGTACAAACCAGTTCGCGAACCCTCTATCTTCGAACGACAATAAGTAAGCGAGTTCTTGTCCGATCGGCTCGAATTTTAGCGCATCTTGTAGCGGGAGAGGTTAGCTACAAGATGCGCTAAAAATCGAGCCGATCGGACAAGAACTCGTTTACTTATTTTTGTTCGCAGTTGTAGGTCGAAATGGTGGGGTTTGAGGCGAAAGGCTTGGCAAGGATCCGGTTCGCGCGGACCGGATCGGTTCGTCAATTGTACGAACTTCCGACGATTCGTTGCCAACACTAGGTATACCACTCTTGGAAAATGGACAAGGTAGAGATCAACTATGAGATCCACGATAAAGAGATGTTAGCAATTGTATCTTCCTTTAAGAAGTGGCGATGTTATCTCAAAGGGGCAGCCCATCCAATTTGTATATTTACCGATTATAAGAATGTCAAGTACTTCACTCAGACTAAGATCCTGAATTGCACGCCAGCCCATTGGACACAGAAACTGGCTGTTTATGAGTTCAAGATATTCTATAGACCAGGTAGTACAAATGAGAAACCTGATACATTATCTAGGTGTTCAGAGTACCGCCCAAAAAAGAGAGGAGGTAGTGCTGAAGTAAAGAAATCTCAACCAATTCATCGTATTCAAAGATCCGAACAGTTGGTAATATCTGAAGGAGATACAGTTCAGGTAACCACAGCAAAGCTATGAGGCCAACAGATTATGATTTCTTCTGCAACGTTGAGGTCTATTCCAGTGGTCAAGTTCAATTCATGGTTGCTGGAGGTAGTAGTAGGCACTGCAAAGAATGATACTGCATGGCAGGTAGAGTACATCAGAGTAATGGAAGGCATTCCAAGCCCCAATATCTCATTCGAAAATGAAGCTGTTGATTATAAAGGCAGGCTGTAGATCTCAGACGATGAGTAGTTACGAAAACAAATATCCAAAGCTGAATATAATACCAAGGTAGCTGGGTATATAGGATAGGACAAGGTAATTGAGCTGGTTCGAAGTAACTTCTTATGGCCTGACATGGAGAAATTCATCAAAAACTATATCTGTTCAAGCCCTGAATATCAGAAGTACTAGGCCACTTGCCATGCTCGCTACAGATTTCTTCAACGCCTGAAATTAGCCTACTGTCTATGGGATTCAATCTCTATTGTCGATTTACATTTGTCAGATAGTTGCTCATTAATATGGATTATTATTGACAGATATACAAAGATGGCACACTGTATACCACTGAACAATGGTGAGAAGAAAGCTATAGATCTGGTCATGATCTTCTTGAGAGAAGTACGGAGATTTTATGGTCTACCCTCAAACATTGTATCCGACAGGTATTCTAGGATCACATCACCATCTTGATTTTCCACAGTTGAAGCTCTTGATATTCGGTTGAAAATGTCATCGCCATGTCATCGATAAACCGATATTCAAACGGTAAGAGAAAACCAACAGTTGAAATACTACCTGCAATCCTACTGCAGGTAAGAGTAGGATAATTGGTAAGAATTGTTGCCAATGGCAGAATATACCTATAAAATCTCTCCTACTACTACAACTGGCATGTCACCTCTCTTTGCACATTATGGGTTCGATCCTTGAACGAATTGGCCCATTGAAGCAGAAGTAAAGAATTTGACATCAAGGAACTATGTCTATTGGATATCAAGTATTCATGATCTATGTCGAAAAGGCTTAAACAAAGTACAAGAATCAATCGAAAAGTACCATGATAAGCATGCTAAAGAACAGCCAAACCAGTCTGTTGGTGATCTAGTTATGTTGAATGGAAAATATTTCATGACCAGACATCCATTTTAGAATGCTAGATTCGAAGCTATATGGTCCCTTTAATGTTCCAAAGGTACTCTCAGCCACAGCTATAAAGCTAGATCTGCCCAATTGATGGTGTGTCCACAATACATTTCATGTATCTCTCATCGATCCTTGTCACTCAGCCACTATTTCAATCAGACATGTATGAGAACTAACCACGAGTAATGAAGGACATCTACTGGGATATGATATGGACAGATATGAGTACAAAACAAGTTCTGAGATACAAGAAGTTATGGGCAGCCAGTACAGCAAGGAATGAAGGAAGGTATTGAACTTGGTTAAATGGAAAGGGTATCTGGACAAAGCTGATTGGACTGAGGAATCTTATGAGAATTTCAATGACAAGAGATTGTTTCAGGAGTATGATTAGCAGAACTCTCAGGTGGTAAAGGACAAGAGATTAAGCTAGTACCTTTTTCTATAAAGAGTTTTTAATGGTTAGCAAGAAACCTAGGATATAGATTTGGTTTGGAGTACAAGTGGTCATATTTTACTAGGTCAAGGCAGAAAGGATAGACTTTTGTTTTGGGTACAAGAGGTCTTTTTCAACAAAGCAATGAAGAGCAAATTAGTATGATCATTCAGACACTAACTCTATAAGGAGGGAGGTAGTATTACATGTCACAGAATTATATACCATTAGGTATACTCGAAGGGGAATCACCTAGGATCATTCAATATTTTCTAGATCTGGATACTACAAGCGTCATCTCTGTATGTCATCGAATATCCACAAGATATCACTTGATCAGATTATTTCAATCACCAGAATCAGATACGCTGTTATACAGTTAACTACACCACTGAAAAGGAATAAAAGATGGTTACTGAACTGATATTCTGCCAGCTCATGCCTCCGAAATTATGAAGATGGCGGAAATAATCTAGATTCGAAAATATCTGAGTTTGCATCATAGCTGATGATGCTTATGGTGTTCCTGACAATTGGATGAATACCATGCCCTTGGAAGTTAAGGGATCAAACGGATACGATAGGTCCCGATCATTAATGTCTCATGGACTGATGTCAGTAGGGACTCAATTCGTCTGAGTAGGAGATCTGAGTAGAAGGATATCAAAGATTTGACTGAGCAGTGAACGTTAGGCAGAACATTGGTGCGAAGGATAGTTAGGTTGAGAAGCTCATGAGAAAGAAGTAGATAGAAGTAATTGTAATATCATGAGGAAAGAGATATAAAGACCTCTGAAATCTCTGATGGTAGAAGGGCAAGCATCTTGATATGGAGAACAAGCCTTAACAATATACACATTGGGAAGCCAAACATCTTTGTCTTGAATATTTATCTTTAGTGACTTTAACATTCTGAGTGAAACTTCATAACTTCCACCGCAAGCAAGTCCTGAAAACAGTAAGGATACTACTTGTACTGGTAAATTAGAAGTAACACTCCTGTTAATACAATGAATGGATATTTGAGTCAAATGGACAAGAACTTCTATACATATTTTTGTTTCAAGTTGTGGGGTGAAATGGTGGTGTTCGAGGGGGAAAGTCTTGGCAAAGATGTGCTCTGATCCAATCGAACCGGTTCGTCAATAGTTTGAATCCTCGGTGATTTGTTGCCAATACTATATAAAATCATATAGAGTATATACATGTGCAGTGTTATACAATGATGAGGCTTGAGAGGTACCGCCTGAAATATCTGAAGTATCCTGAACATACCAGTATCCAAAAATGACTTAGCTATTTTCTCTATAACTGTACAGCCCCACAACAGTCAACTATACAAACCTGTTTTTGAATACCATTGTGAATAGATGAAGGTAGTCTTTGATCAGAATGTATAATATCCTTTGCTTAATTTGATATAGAAGGGAAATATTCCTTCTTATTCTTGTAATAAATGTTTTCATCCTTCATTTTGTATGTATGAAAGTTACATCCCAGTTCAAGTTTTCCAGGGTAGTCTCTGATTGGTACTGAATTATTGGTAAAAGAATCCTGACAATCCAAATATGAAATAAATCAAGTAGATACTGCAGGGTGAAGATTCAAAAATCTACATAATCAAATAACTCCAAGTTGTATCTCTTCTGAATTCTACTCCTAAAGTTATTACACAAATAATTTGCCAATATCTGAGTAATATCCTGCAAACTATTCAGTCTTGCTGAAAATCTCTGTTTATACATTTGGATAGCATAGTACTTGAGTATTCACTCTATCTGTGACAGTAATGCTTGGGAAATATTGTATGATTTTTAATAAGTTTGAATACTGTTTGCTCTGTGACTCAAATTCTATTGCAGATACCAAATTTGATTCTTAATTCTTGACAGAAAATCACTAATTGTATCCTAGTATTCAGAGTCCATCACACAATATATTCTCTATTGTCTACCATTACAGCTCTGACCTTTGTTCATAGTATAATAAATATGTTAATCGATGTCAATGCAAGATTATCTCCCAGTGTTATAAATATTGTGATGAATTGAGATATATGGACAGTAACTGAAGTTCTGTTTCATTCGACTTGAATATTTCAAACATTAAAGTTAGTAGTATGAAGCATACCTATTCCGTGTAATATGTTTTACAGAGTAGAGTATGGATTTAGATATTGCCATGTAGAAATAGCAGCTTATTGATATTGATAACAATCTTCGAAATAATTAAGTCAATCATTGAGTTGAGGATACCAGTCTCCAATAATAATCATCAATTATTACAGTAATTGATCCAGTGATATCCTATAATTTCTGCTATGTATCAATATCTGTACTTTACATAGCTTGTCTTTTCTACTCTTATACTGATATATATAGTTTTTAAAGTATTTGTCAAGTATTGTACAAAATACAAAGAACTGTAATCTGATTGTCTACTTCTACACATTATATATAGTGTTGGGAACGAACCGCCTGGGGTTTGTACAATTGACGAACCGATTTGGTCTGCGCAAACCGGATCCTTGCCAAGCCTTTCGCTACAAACCCCACCATTTCGGCCTACAACTGCGAACAAAAATAAGTACGCGAGTTCTTGTCCGATCGGCTCGAATTGTAGTGCATCTTGTAGCTAACCTCTCCCGCTACAAGATGCGCTAAATATCGAGCCGATCGGACACGAACTCGCTTACCTATTATCGTTCGAAGATAGATGGTTTGTGAACCGGTTCGGACAAACCTCAGAACTTCGTCCAAATCTCAGATCGAATCCGGATTGAACCACGCCCGGGTTCGATCCGTGACGAA
>MU122121.1:525251-544308 GCA_014904905.1 Wilcoxina mikolae CBS 423.85
CGCGAGTTCTTGTCCGATCGGCTCGAATTGTAGTGCATCTTGTAGCTAACCTCTCCCGCTACAAGATGCGCTAACAATCGAGCCGATCGGACGAGAATTCGCTTACCTATTATCGTTCGAAGATAGATGGTTCGCAAACCGGTTCGGACAAACCTCGGAACTTCGTCCAAATCTCGAATCAAATCCGGATCGAACCACGCCCTGGTCCGATCAGTGACGAACTGATCCGCTTCGTTGCCAATACTAATAGTATACGTTTCAATAAATAATATCTTAAATGTTCTTTTTGATTCAATCTTAATACTTCATAGTAAATATTTACTATTTTTATATTTCAATATCTTTTAACCTAGAAGTTAGATGCTCTACAACTAGCTACTTATAAATATTTAATTTTTGAAAAAAGTATTATATAAAAGAAATAATGATATTGAGTGTAAGAACATACGTCTTCATAAGGATAGATATTTACAAATACAGTGGCAAATAGAATAAGTGATTGAAAGGATAAGATCAATTGAAGAGTAATGTAAGTAAGATAATCGCTAGTATGCAAAAAGCATGTCATGAGGTGATTATATTTGAAGGGTAGTTCCTTGGCCTCAGCGGCAAGGTTGCCAGATACACTTGTGAGCCAAGTGTACTTATGAGGCCAAGTACACTTATGATGCCAAGTTCACTTATGAGACCAGGTATACCTGTGAGGCCATGGACAGTTACGAGACCAAGCGTACGTGGAACTACCATTACATTATCCCCCACTTTATCTGCAGACCTCCTGGGCTTTAACATAAATATACATGAAGGAAGAAACGAAAAGGTACGTATATCTTCATACGTCAGCGTAAGTCCTATGATCGAACGGTACCATCATGGCTCATTTGTTGTATGGAAAAATTCACCTCTAGTGGTATGTAGTGAAACCCATGTTGACGTTACTAATATCATGGCGAATCTATAAGAACCGAAGAAAGAAAGAAAATCTAGTGACTATCCAAATCCTCTTCATCCTCTATAATTTCCGATCCTGTCTAGCTCCTACCTCCCGATGGCTATGATATTGATTATGGCTGTGGCTTGATTGGATGCTCCCAATCAAACTCATTGAGTAGTTCTTACGTATTTTTGAGATTATCTAGTAGGTCCTAGCTCATGCGAAGGTAGTTCCAACTGGTCCACCGAACAAGACAGTGGAGCTTTCTGTTGTGTTGCTTGGAATCCAGAATCCGATTAACATCCCATTCATCCTTAACATCAACAATCATCGGTTGCAATTCTGATGATGGCGGTCCAAGAGCTGGCGACGAGTAGTCATCAAGCAGGAAGATGTGGAACACATTGTGTATACATATTATCTTTGGTAAGTCTAATCTGTAACCATTTTTATTGATGACTATATTTACCGTATATGACCCAACACACTTGTTATCCAACTTCGTGGATGTTCTTATCGTCTTCATATTTCAAGTTGAAAGTCAGATATTATCCCTGACCTCAGATGTCATTCCTTTGTCGCTGACATACTTTATCTGACATGTTGGGCTTCCAGTATATTTTCCCAGAGAATGCAGTACATCGGCTCCAATCCAGTTACGAAGGGATCTGCTTCGGCTTCAGACTTCAAGTAGGCTTGAACTTAGTCATTGGATGCCTTGAACTACATCGTCGAATGGTAGTTAGAGTTGGCTCACAAAGGGGACATTCTTGTCAAAGCATACACAGCGTTGTTGTATGAGAATTCTGCCAATAGTAAGAACTCCACCCAGTTATCCTACTCATAGTTGCACAAGGTCCAGAAATACTCCTCTATTGTCTGATTATGCTGCTCTGTCTGGAGATTTGTCTGCAGATAAAATGTGGTAGATAGTTCGTGTCGTCACGGTAGTGGTAGTGATATTTTAATTCCATGTCAGATATACTATGGGTCCTTGTTTCGATGACATACTTTCCAATCTCTTACGTACTTCCTTATGTGCACATATATTGTAGGCCAATAAAAATCCCGAGAGGTTAGCTCAAAAGTTTTCAGAGCCCCAAAGTGATCGGACTCAGGGTTGCCATGAAAGAGACCTATCAAGTTACTGCACAGAGTATTGTCCACAGGGACATATATCCTCCCTTCATAGGTCAGAGTTCCAGTGATGACACTCCATTGGCTCTCATCTTTCGTTTTGGCTTTGGCTTTGGATTTGGCTGTGTCTATCTGGTTGTCGACTACCTTACCAGAGACTTCAACTGCCAATACGTCAGTAGCCTGAGTCTTCTTTATCGCCGGTAGGAGGTCATTGTAGGTTACAACTGCCAGGGTCACCAACAGCCATTCGAACGGCTTCTCATAGCCAATCTCATAATCAGGCCATCCGTGGGATTCATTTGTACCTTCCAGGTATTCAATTGTGAAGTTGTATACCGATAAGATCTCAGTTCAGTGGGTTCGACTCCGGGAAAGCACTTTCAACATCACGAAATACTAGAGATTCTTGTGGTCGCACTATACTAATACTTTCTGGCAGACATCTTCTACGTAGTATCACCATTGCTTCAAGGTCTGAACAATAGCTGGAACTTCCCGATTGTATATGTCCTCATTCAGCTCAGCCAGAGGATATATTTGAGAGTAAAGATTGACTGGCCAAAGAGTTTCGAAGCCATCATACTAGTTGAGGATGCTTGCAATCGCAAAGCCACTAGGCTTCGTTTGGAGGATACTTAGCTTGGCTAGATCGGAGTGCTGTAAGATCAGTGCCATCGAAAAGGCTTTCTACAGCTTCCGAAAGGTCAACTCGATATCACTCCTCTACTCTCAGATGGTCATTGACTATTTGGATGACTTCAAATAACCTCTAGTATCTCGTTGTTGAGGTTTCCCTGGCTCACTTGACTTGAAGAATTCAGTAAGAGGAAGCATCACCTTTGCATATTTGCAGATGAACCTTTGGTGGAAGTTTGTGCATCCATGCTGAATATGTACATCCCACACTGATTTGGGAGTAGGCCAATCTTCGATCATGGTGATACGGTCTGTATACACACCGATAGCTTTGGCACTGATGACGAAGCTAAGGAAGCAGACCTCCCATGTTCCGAATTGGAACTTCTCTGTTTTGTAATAGAGGCCAAACTCCTGCAGCCATTGCAGGACTTTCAATACATACTCTTCGTGCTCCTTCTTATTGATGCAGCAGATCAGGATCTAGTTGAGAAAACACATGGCAAAATCGTCTATATAGGGTCGCAGGCAATCGTCAATGTTAGCCTGGAGGGTAGCTGGTACATCTTTCCGTCCAAATGACATGATCCTGTACTTGAACTGGCCTAATTGGATTCGAAATGCCATCTTGTACTCATCACCTTCTTAAATGCGAACAATGTTACACCTCATAAGCTGTACATCACCAAAGACCATCAGAGCAGGGTCACCTACGATCACTCGATGATAGCCGTATCGGGATAGTACAAGTGCTATCCCTGGATGTCATCAAAACTAAACAGAATATCACTCGTACCCAACGAAATCAGATGAGCTGTCATGCAGTCAACCACACTACTGAAAAGGAGTTAATGGTGATTATTGGGACGATATCCTGCCAGCTCATACCATCGATCATGTGAAGACAGCTGAGAGGCTGTAGATGTCAAAGCACCTGCGTTTGCAGCGTCGCAAACGAAACCTCTATGTCCCTAACGATCGAAAGGATACCATTGATCTGGAAGCAAAGAGATCGAAAGGATACGATAGATCCGGACCACAGAAGTCCGAAGGACTAATATCAGTAGGAGCTCTATTCGTCTGAGTTAGAGATCTGAGTGGAAAGATGTGGAAGCCCCAAGAGAGCGTTGAAGGGCAGGAAGGGTATTGGAGCGAAGTGAAGGTTAGGTATAGGAGCTCATGAGAAAAAACGTAGATAGAAGTAATTGTTAGAGCAAGAGGATAGAGGTATAAAGACCTCTAGAATCTTCGAGGGTAGAAGGGCAAGCTTCTTGACGAGGAGAACAAGCCTTAACAATATACGCATTGAAAGCCAAATATCTTTGTCCTGAATCTTCATCTTTTAGTAACTTTCACATCCTGAGCGAATCTTCATAACTTCTATTGCAAGCTAGTCCTGAAAGCAGTAATGATACTACTTGTACTGGTAAAGCTGGAGTGACGCACCCGGTATTACATTATATTGTTAGCAAAGAAATACTTCTGTTGAAGCTATCTTTCTACTCTCTAAGTGGTCAACGATTGTTGATACTTATACGCTTTTATATTCCAGATATTGGCTGCCACATCTTACAGGGAGAGTGTTGGTACCACGAATCAGACTTCGATCTTATTATCAGCTGGAAAAAGACATCTCTCCCTAAGGAAAGCTACCACTATAAGCTTGTGCGTGAAGAAGACTACATCCAGCTAGCTTGAGCAGTCACCATTCATTGATCGAAAACCGAAGCATTATACTGCGCACACCTCCAAAGGCAGCAATCCCTTGCATACCTTAAGATAGTCATCTTGCTAGCCCTGATTGGAACCATTGTCATTCCAGATTTGTGAATGTCCCATTCACCAGACTACGAACCCTCATTACAGTTACCACAGGAAGCTGGTGCTATGTTCCTTGTTGATTGGGATCTCGATTTAGCTCCCTTCTTCAGGACTTGGAACTTCTATAGCAGAATCTTTCGAGGACAAGTCTGGGTCATACTCTGAGCAATGACAGTTGCTGGTTCTAATACGATGATGGGAGAGGCAGTGATGTTGGTACGAAAGGAAAGTACATTGGTAGTGGTAGGTGATAAGGGGAAAGAAATAGTTCGCCATAAACCTATTGTTCGGAATGATATTCCTGATTGAGTGGTCTCTTTGATAAACAGCATCGAGTCAGAATTGAACCGAATGGATGCATTGATTACTCAGATTCAAATAAGCAACATCAAAATCAAAGAGGTGTTATCTGAGTTGGTCAGAGTATATGAAGCCCTAGTGTATAGGCAAAACGAGATATACGATGCTGTTGCTTCAGGAGTCGACAACCGGCAGAGGGTGCAGCTAGAATACCACACAGACATCATTGCCCAGTTCCAGGTATTTGCAGCCAATGCCAGTGCTGCTATCGCCATTCCAAAGGCACAGTCTTCCGAAGCATATGAGGAGTTATGCCTAGCTCTTGGGAATCAGATACAGTCCTCATCGGCAGCATGAAACTCCCTCTCTGACATATTGGAAAAGAGGGAAAGAGCTCAAGAAAGGCTCGCTCTCCAAGTACATACACAGTCAGAGGAACTTACCAGTGTCAAGCGGAAAGCCAATGAAGAAGCTAAGAGAGTAACAGAACTCAAGAAGAAGGCTGACGCTGAGAAGAAGCAGAGAGAAAGTGATATAAGGAAGACTCGAAGGGACATGGAGAAAATGTTTTGGGAATTCACAACGACCCTTGTGACTAGGCTATCGGACGAAACCATCAAGAAATCCATCAAGTCCCTAGCAAGGTCTGTCCTTGGATATCAAGAAGGAGATATCAAACCAAGCGATGAGGGGTTTCGCCTTCGTTACTCGATAGGTACCAAAGGAGAAGGATATTGGGTTAAAGAAGCTATTACTCCGGACACTGAGGGAGCCCCACTGCCACAAGAAGGTTCTGGTTCGGAATCCGGCCTCTCTGGCTCCGAGGATGAGGAAGGAGACAGAGGTGGTGATAGTGGCGGCAGGAGCAGAGGAAGCGGTGGTGGAGGTGGAGGCAGAGGGTGGAGGAGGAGGAGGAGGAGGAGGATGAGGAGGAGGATGAGGGGAAGGCGGAAGCGGATGAAGCAATGCAGGAAGTTTACATCCGAGTCAAATACTTCTACCTCCTTCTGGCAGCACACACTATAGTATGCCACCTCCCAATTCTCACCTACCAGCCAGATCTTCCAAGAAAGGCAAAATGAAAACACCTCCAGTCTTCAAAGGGGATAAGAAGGATCCCAAGGAAATCTATCGAAGGTGGATTCGATCAGTGGAACGTTATTTACAGTACTTTCATGACGAATTCCACGATGATATTGACAAGATCATATGGATTGGAGTCCTCTTGTGAGACAAGGCTCTAGCCTGGTATGATAACCGCGAAGAAGACATGAAGAATATCTTCCAGGTTGATAACTGGAAGTCTTTCACCAGTACGATGGAAGAAAGATTTGCCGATAAGCAAGAGGATGAGAAGTCCCTGCGAAAGATGAATGATCTAAAGTACACTGGAGATATTGAAGACTACCTGACAAAGATGGAAACCATCAACTTTCGAGTATGTCTTAGCGGAACCTCCTACATCGATTCCCTTAAACAAGGAATGAATGAGAGAATACTGGATCGAATGTCAACTGCAGAGGTACCATCCAAATATGATACAGCCTTCATTGAATTAATGAGGCGAGTGGGTATATCATATGAAGATTGGTTGGCAGAGAAGAACAGGTCTCATCAGAATCGTGACAACTCTCATGGCAAGAAGGGAAACAAGCGGAAGAGAGATGAGAACCAGGGGCAAGATAAGAACCAAGAAAAGAAGCCAGAGAAGGACAAAATTTCTGACCCCAAGAAACCTCAAACAGAAAAGAAGGGACCAAAGCCTATTCACTCTGATAAGGCTGAAGCCCTTAAGGGAATTCCTGAAAGTTTGCTAGAAGCAAGAGCCAAACGCAATGAATGCATGCATTGTGGATCCTCTGAACATGATCAATTGTTCTTCTGGAAGAATCCCATCAAGGCTTCATCTAGCAAAAAGAACAAGAAGCTCAAGGACAAGGAGGAAGCTCTGAAGCAGAAGACTACAGCCTCCAGTTCGAAGGTCAGACCAAGGAACTTGGCTGACAGGATCACAGCATCTGCTACTCACCCACCCTCGAAGAGGTTGTATGAGGTAGATTCTAATGGTATGAAAATTGACGATTGAGAGACGCTGGATTTCTTATGTCTTTTCTTAGGTTTAGGATTGAGATCTTTCCTTTTGGATACAGACACCCACAGACTGTTATATCTTAAGTTTAGCTTTAATGGGAAACAATTTCTTTTCATATAATGGGTGCCTGAGGATGAGTTCAGTACTCGAAATATGCTGGTCATATAGTACCCAAGTGCAAACATATGACTACCACATTATTGAATCTATAAACATCCCTAGGCTATAACTGCCACTAGAACCACAACCTGTTGCGGCTGGAACTGTGTCAAAAGGCAGTTCATCATGGTTTCTATACGAAAAGGTAGAAAGTGCAAGGCCTCGGCCGAAGCACCTCAACCTCAACTCAAGAAAGCGAAGCAGTAACCCCCAGAACTAAAGACTGGTTCAAGACCCACCGTACGCATGTTTGCATCATTCAAGGACAAGAAGAACATCCAAGTTAGGGTCCTTTTGGATACAGAGTGTGATACACCTATGATGTCAAAACAGTGGGCTGAAACTAATAGTGTTCCATTGGTTACTCGAAC
Organism: Wilcoxina mikolae CBS 423.85; assembly: GCA_014904905.1. Taxonomy (NCBI): domain Eukaryota; kingdom Fungi; phylum Ascomycota; class Pezizomycetes; order Pezizales; family Pyronemataceae; genus Wilcoxina; species Wilcoxina mikolae. The sequence goes on from MU122121.1 coordinate 532,705, forward strand.
AGAACCAAAGTCAGTTGAGAACTTCAATGGCGAGATTGTAGAAGCAGCTGGATGGCAGTATATCTTTCCAGTGACTCTTCGGTACGAAAGCCATTATACCAAGGAAACCTTCGAAATCGGACCTATGGAGTCAGCAACTGATATCATGTTACCTTACTGGTGGATCGTCAAGCATAGAGTACTCAGAGGAATCACTGAAGAAGGTGATAAGCTCCAATTCACATCGAAGCATTGCCATCAACACTGTACAAAGGCAGCAGTCAACTCCTTCCCGATTGAATATGACGATGGCATCCTCAAGTTTGGTACTGATCCGCGATGAATCGGAGTAATTGGGCCTATGCATATCAATGCAGCAGGTGAAATGGAGCTCGATTGGGTCGAGCGAATTCCATGGCAGTATCGAGACTTTCAGTCAGTTAATAACGAGGAAACTGCCAATGCTCTACCACCACATCGATCATTTGACCATGCAATAGACTTAAAGGATGGAGAGCAGCCCCCATGGAGTCCCATCTATGCTCTCTCTGAAAAGGAACTATCAGTCCTTAAGGAGTATCTAAAGGAAATGCTCGATTCTGACAAGATTCGTCCAAGCAAGTCACCAGCTGGAGCACTAATACTCTTCGTCCCAAAGCCTCATAGAAGGGGTTTCAGGTTGTGTGTGGATTACAGAGGGCTCAACCGCGTCACAATTATGAATTAGTATCCTTTGCCACTTTTGAACGAACTTAGGGACAGAGTTACTGGCTCAAAGCTTTTCACGAAGATTGACCTGAAGGCTGGTTACAATCTCATTCGAATAAAGCCTGGTGACGAATGGAAAACAGCGTTTCGTACGAGATATGGACACTATGAATATTTGGTTATGTCCTTTGAATTGGCAAATGCGCCAGCCTCATTCCAAGATATGATGAATGAGACCCTGAGAGATCTAATTGATCATGGAGTTGTGGTATATATAGATGATATCCTCATCTATACCAAAGATGAAGAAGAGCATATACGATTGACAAAAGAAGTCCTTCGTAGATTACAGGAAAACAACTTGGCAATAGCACCAGATATGTACGAATGGCATCAGAAACAAGTTGAATTCCTAGGATATATTATATCAGGAGAAGGTGTCAGCATGGCAGAGAACAAAGTTGATACTATCTTGAAATGGGAAACGCCAGACTCAGTCAAGGACGATCAGTCATTCTTAGGATTTGCCAATTTTTATCGACACTTCATTAAGGACTTTTCGAGAATCTGCAGACCGTTGCCAGACCTTACCAAACAGACTGGTGAACATTTCAACTGGGAGGCAGACCCACGCTGTCAACAGGCTTTCAATTTGTTAAAAAAGTGTTTTACTGAGGCACCAATCCTTTGTCACTTTGAACCTGAACATCCTGTAGTTATTGAGACTGATGCCAGTAACATTGTTATCTGCTCTGTCCTTTCCCAAGTGATTGATGGACGATCACACCCTGTGGCCTAACACTCTCGCCAGATGGATAAGGTAGAGATTAACTATGAGATTCATGATAAGCAGATGCTAGCAATAGTATCTGCCTTTAATGAATGGAGACACTATCTCGAAGGCGCAGCCCATCAAATAAGTGTGTTTACCGATCACAAGAATCTTGAGTACTTTACCACCACTAAGATATTAAATCGAAGACAAGCCCATTGGGTATAGGAACTAGCTGGTTATAATTTTACGATATTCTACTGACAAGACAGTGCAAATGGGAAATCAGATGTAAGGCCGTACGTCCTCGTATGGGTGGATACGTGTAGATACGGTTGCAAACGGGAATAAGTAATATAGATATCAATTGTACGGTATGTAGGTAAGATAATCGCTAACGTGCCAAAAGCACTTCGCGAGGTGATTATATATGAAGGGCGGTTACCCGGCCTCTGCAACCAAGTGCACTTGAGAAGGCCAAGTGCGCTTGGGAGGGCCAAGTGCACCTGGGAGCCAAGTGCACCTGGCATCACCATTACATCATCCCCTTCTTTATCAGCAGACCTCCTGGGCTGCAACATATATATACATTAAGAAAGACAAGGTGCGTACGCCTTCGTACGTCTGCATAAGTTCTACGACCGATTGGTGCCATCACGGCAGCCTCAACGGCGGATCCGGTGCACGGGGAAATCCACCTCCAGTGGTAGGTGGTAAAACCCGTGCCGACACCATTTATACTGGGCCGAATCTATAAGAAGAGATGAAGAAAGAAGGAAACCGGAGGAGCCGTGTCATTTGCCCCAATCCTCCCGATCCTCCATAACTCCGACCTTGTCGATTATGGCCGTGGCTTAGTTGGATGCTCCCGATGGAACTCGTTGACTAGTTCTTGAGTGTTTTGGAGATTCTCGGCCGGCTCCCAGCTCGTACGTAGGTAGTTGTAACCGGCCCACTGGACGAGGTAGTGGATCTTCCGGTAGAATCGCTTGGAATCAAGAATCCGATCGACCTCCTACTTGTCTGTATCGTCGACAATCGTCGGTTGCGGTTCCGAAGGTGGCTGGCCGATAGCCGGTAGTGAGTATTTATCAAGCAGGGAGATGTGGAACATGTTGTGAATACGCATCGTCTTTGGGAAGTCTAATTTGTAAGCATTCTTGTTGATGACTTTACTCACCATATATGGTCCTACGCACTTGTAATCTACCTTCTTTGATGCCCTCGCTGTCTTGATGTTCCGAGTCGAGTGCCGGACCTTATCCCCGACCTCGAACGTCATTTCTTTGCCGCCGGCATACTTTGTCTTGCGGTCTTGGGCTTCCAGTATGTTTTTCCGGAGGGTGCGGTGGGTCTCTTCCAGCCCCAGCTCCATCTCGTCCACCCTCTCTCGCCGAGCCAGGTACCGGGAGAGGTAGACAAGTTTTTTGCCTGCTGGGTATCAAACGACCGTTGTCGCTTGACTTGGTGGCTGCTGCCGCCGGGGTTCAATTTGTCTTTGTCTTGAAAGTTGGCCCGACTGTATCGTGGGCACGTGTGTATTAAGTGGCTGCTGTTGCAGCGGATGCACTTCTTATTGGCAAGGCGGTTGTCGAGAACCTCTCTCAAGACCCATGGTGCCGGAGGTAAGTCGGTACATTTGCCACCGCCGCTGCCGGTGGTCTTTCCACCGGAAGTTGTCTCGGCGGGCTCGGAAATTGATGGTCTGAAATTACGTTTCTTGTCGGTTCATTTGAACGATTTTCCATTGCCGCCGGAACTGCTGGTAGGCTTCTTCTGTTGCTGTTGCTATTGTTGTTGCCTCCCGTTCGCCCTTCCCGGTCCGGGTTGGAACTCAGCGGCTGCTGCTCGGTCGAACAGCTCGTCAATACTTCCGAACCTCCCGTTTATCGTCAAGGGTTTAATCCGTGATCGTAACCCAGGCTTCATCCCCATCCAGGCCATTTCGTATAACCTGCTAGGGTCCTGTTCTTCGTCCCATTCGGCTTCTCGCCACAAGGTACGGAGCCGGTTGGCCCATACCTGTACTGGTTCATCCTGGTCGTGGAATCCCTGGTCGAATTCTCAGTAGGCCCACATAGCTGCGTTCAGCATGCGGTCGGGGTCACCGTACGTCTTTTGGAGTTGCTGAACGAAGATGTTGAAATCGTTCATGGCTGGGTGGTTCGAAATCCGTAACTTTTGGCCCCAAGTGACTGGGTCCTCCATCTTCGTTTTCCGTTGCGAAGGATCCTTATGGCCGCTCCAACTGCTGAGTAGATTTAGGGTGTATTTGACTTGATCCGGTGCCCCGTTCGGGAAATGATGATGGTGAGGGTCGAAATTTCCACGGAGAACACTGATGAAGTTATTCAATTCGGAGGTGTCTCCGCAGTATCGCTCAGGGTCGACCATCTTAAACATTCCGGACTTACCGCCATCCTGCTCCGCGGCTCGCTTCCTAGCAGCCTCTCGTTCCCGAGCTGCTTCTCTCTCCTGGGCCTATTCCGCTCGTTTGGCTGCTCTCGCGTCGCGTTCGGCCCGTTGTTCAGCTCGCATTTCGGCTTGTTGCTTGAAAAGGAGCTTCAGCATCAATCGATTCTGGGTGGCCATGTCGCGATGATCATCTTCGGTAATCATTGATGAGAAGTCGATGTCGTCGTCATCATCGTCCCTGATGCATGTATTTTCCCGCTCAGGATTGAGATCTCCGTCATTGGGATTCAGATTTTCGTCGTCGGCATCGAGATTATCATCGATCGCGGCGGTATCTTCGACTGGAGCCCGTTGGCTGCTAGCTGTCAGTGCCTGCAGAGTTTCCTCGCTTTCGCGATCGTCAGTGACGCGTACTTGACTTCTAATTGACTTCTTTGGAGACATTGGGGTGCAATTGAGTGTAATTGGCTGATCGTCTGTTTTTGTGTACGTGTTGTGACGAGTCGAAAAAGTAAGGAGATCACGAAGTCCCGTGAGCGAAACGTATCTGGTGACTGAAAAGCGATTATAGTGTAAGGCCGTACGTCCTCGTATGGGCGGATACATTTAGATATGATTGCAAACGGGAATAAGTAACATAGATATTAATTGTACGGTATGTAGGTAAGATAATCGCTAGCGTGCCAAAAGCACTTCGCGAGGTGATTATATATGAAGGGCGGTTACCCGGCCTCGGCAACCAAGTGCACTTGAGAAGGCCAAGTACGCTTGGGAGCCAAGTGCGCTTGAGAGCCAAGTGCGCTTGGGAGGGCCAAGTACACCTGGGAGCCAAGTGCACCTGGCATCGCCATTACACCAGATACGTTATCTAGGCATTCTGAGTACCACACTATAAAAGGGAGAGGTAGTATCGAAGAAAACAAAAATCAACCAATACACCACATTTTAAGACCTGATCAGTTGATAATATCTGAAGGGGAAACAGTGCAGGTGACAGCACCAAAGCTACAAGGCCAACAGATAATGATTTCTTCTGCTAAGTTGAGGTCAATCCCAGTCATCAAGTTCAATTCTTGGTTATTAGAAGCAGTGGTAGGTGCTGCAAATAACGATGCTGCATCGGAGGAAGAGTACGTGAGAGCAATGGAAGGAAGTCCAAGCCCTGATATCTCTTGCGAGAACGAAGCCCTTTATTATAAAGGCAGGCTGTGGATCCCAGACAATCTACAGTTACGAAAACAAATACTTTAAGCAGAATATGATTTGTAGGTAGCAGGACATATGAGACAGGATAAGACAATTGAGCTGGTTCGAAGGAACTTCTTTTGGCCAGAGATGGTCACATTCATTGAATACTATGTCCGCTCATGTCCTGAATGTCAGAAGAACAAAGCCACTTGTCACGTTCGCTACGGTCTCCTACAACCTCTCGAATTAGCCTACCGTCTATGGGATTCAATGTTTATGTATTTCATCATCGATAGATCTATATCTGATGGTTGTTCATCGGTCTGGGTTATCGTTGACAGGTTCACAAAGATGGCTCACTTCATACCACTGAAGGATGGCGAGAAGAAAGCCACAGACCTGGTCAAGATCTTCCTGCAAGAAGTATGGAGATTCCATGATCTGCCATCGAACATTGTATCAGACAGAGATTCCAGGTTTACATCTGCATTCTGGTCTTCCTTGGTTGAAGCTCTCAATATACAGCTGAAAATGTCTTCACCATTTCATCCACAGACTGATGGTCAAACGGAAAGAGTAAACCAGACGTTAGAATATTACCTGAGAAACTACTGCAACTACAAACAGGATAACTGGTCTGAGATGTTGCCAATGGCAGAGTATGCCTACAACAACTCCCATACCACTGCGACTGGTATGTAACCATTCTTTGCGAATTATGTGTTCGATCCATGAACAAATTGGCCCGTTGAAGCAGAGACAAAGAATCCGGTATCAAGGAACTATGTTCATTGGATGTCAAGTGTGTATGATCTGTGTCGAAAAGGTTTAGAAAAGGTACAAGAGACAATGGGGAGATACCATGATAAGTGTACTCAGGAACCTCCGAAGCATTCGGTTGGTGATCTAGTAATACTAAATGGAAAGAACCTCAAGATCAGATATCCATCTAGAAAGCTAGATGCAAAGCTTCATGGTCCCTTCAAGGTGCCAAAGGTACTTTCACCCACAGCAATAAAACTTAAACTGCCTAAGCGTTGGCGTATCCATAATACTTTCCATGTTTCTCTCATTGAACTCTATCGAATGGCCACTGTTCCAATCACACCTACACCAGAACTCATCACCAGTGAAGGAAACGAATTCGGTTATGATATACAAGACTACGAATGCGAAACAGGCTATGAGGTTGAAGAGATTATGGGCAGCCAGTATAGCAAGGAACGAAAGAAGGTGTTGTACCTGGTTAAGTGGAAAGGGTATCCAGATGAGGCAGATTGGACTGAGGAACCTTATGAGAACTTTGATGACAAGGGATTATTGAAGGATTATCATAAGTGTAATCTCCAGGCAGCTAAGGACAAGAGGTTGCACTAGTACCTTTTCCCCATGAAGGGTTTTTAATGGCTAGCAAGACACCTAAGAAAAGGAATTGGTTTTTGGACACAAGGGGTCATATTTGTACCAAGGAGGAATGGAACAACTTTGGGTTTTGGGCACAAGAGGTTATTTTTACCAAAGGTAATGAAGAGCAGATTAGTATGATTGTTCAGAGACGAACTCTATAGGGAGGGGGGTAGTGTTACACCTCACAAGCTGTACATCACCAAAGGCCATCGGTATGGGGTCAACTATCATCACTTGATAATAGCCGTATCAGGATAGTACAAGCGCCATCCCTGGACATTATCGAAACTATCCAGAATATCACTCGCACCCAACGAAATCAGATGAGCTGTCATGCAGTCAACCACACCACTGATAAGGAGTTAAAGGTGGTTATTGGGATGATATCCTGCCACCTCATACCATCAATAATGAGAAGACAGCTGAGAGGCTGTAGATGCGAAAGCACCTGCGTTTGCAGCGTAGCAAATGAAGCCTCTCTGTCCCTCACGATTGAAAGGATACCATTCGACTGGAAGCAAAGAGATCGAAAGGATACGATACGTCTGGACCACAGAAGTCCGAAGGACTGATATCTGTAGGAGGTCTATTCGTCTGTGTTAGAGATCTGAGTGGAAAGATGCGGAAGGTCCAAGAGAGCGCTGAAGGGCAGGAAGGGCATTGGAGCGAAGTGAAGGTTAGGTATAGGAGCTAATGACAAAAAGCGTAGATAGAAGTAATTGTTAGAGCAAGAGGATAGAGGTATAAAGACCTCTAGAATCTTCGAGGATAGAAGGGCAAGCTTCTTGACGAGGAGAACAAGCCTTAACAATATACGCATTAAATGCCAAACATCTTTATCTTGAATCTTCATCTTTTAGTAACTTTCACATCCTGAGCGAATCTTCATAACTTCCATCACAAGCTAGTCCTGAAAGCAGTAAGGACACTACTTGTACTGGTAAACCTGGAGTGACGCTCCCGGTGTTACAAACAAGGTGATAGTCTCCGTGAAGGTCAGGTTTTGTAAATATCCTAGTGCAGCCAACATGGTCTAGTATCTCCGAGATCAATCGAATGTGATACCGATTCTTGATTATGCCCAAGTTGAGAGGTCCATAGTCCACACAGAGTCTCAACCCACCATTCTTCTTCTTTGCAAAAAGTATCAGTACTGCTGCCGGTGATGATGACTGCTAGATGAAACCAGAGGCCAGATTTGTCTCTATGTAAGCCTTTAGAGGTCTCAACACAACCTCCAACAGGTTATAGATACATTCATATGGCAGCTTGTGTTCAGGTTCCAAGTCGATTGCATGGTCAATTGACCAGTATGAGGGCAGGATCTCTGCCTTAGCCTTTCAAAAAACTATCACAAATTCCTGATACTTGGAGGGGATATGACTGCCATCATCTGTGAGTACCATTTCAGGTACTGAAGCTTCATCAAATACTGTCAGTACTAAGTGTTTTCATGAGAATGGAAACGGAAGTGTCATGGAAATCAGGAGTTATGGGTCTAACAGTCATCTACAATGGAATCAAGGCGTCGCAGTCGGTGAACTCCCTTCTTGACTCAGCCAGCCGATTGCAGTTATTCAAGCCCCGTATTATTGGTAACTCTTCTGCTGCAACTACCACCGCTGCTCCCTGCTCGTCAATCTAGCATCAGAATTTCTCTCCTGAAGTCCCAATCCATGATGCTGTCATCAATCCAGTGCGCTCTCCACACTGTAGAGTAAATGCCTCATCAACCTCATTGCTTCCAAGAAGGTCATCCAATATGATTGCTCCAAGGAAAACAAATATCCATAGGGTCCCAAGAAGGTTCCGTTGGTATCCACATATTAGGTTCCATTGAGATTCCCATACATGGCCTGCAACTCACTAGATGTTCACAAGGCTACAAGGTGACCAGCTTTCAAGTTGATTTCTGAATGTCGAGCCTTGAACCAAGATGATCCCAAAACCAAGTGGTATACCTTCATGTGTACAATTAAGACATACGATTCATCAATCGGTACCAAGTTTCTGAATTACTGAATTGAAAGAGTAGTCATTAGACTTTCTCTTGTAGACATCATTTCACTGCCGTCGAGGCTGAGGTTGCAATGAAGACTGGTTCATCTGGTATGCCAAGCAACCTTTGCAGCTTGGAGATCATAAAGATGCTTGTTCCTCTACAGTCAAAGAGAACTCGTACAAGCTGCATTTCGTCGTGAGTATCTTGCACAAGTACTTCATTTATGATATACATCGTATCAGGTTGCTCAGTGCCGTACAGATACTGAATCAACATGTGAGCCCTTGGACTCTCCAAAATACCTCTTGCTTTTAATGGTATTTGGTATATCTACACTCCATCCAATATTGCCATGAACGAATGCACTCGCAACCTCTCCAATTCCTGCGTCCTTTTGTCTACCCTATCTTGCCGTGTGAGGTTCTGGCAGAGGTAGACTAGTGTTTTGCCTGCTGGGTATGAAATGACTGTTTTCGTTTGACTTTAAGGCCGCTGCCGCCAGAATTGCCAGGCCTGCTGCTGTCAGAGTTCAGTTTATCTGCATGGTTGGTCCGACTGTATTGTAGACATGTGAGTATCCAGTAACTGCAGCTGCAGCAGATGCACTGCTAATTGGTGAGGTGATTGTTGTCAACCACCATCGAGATTCATGGTACAGGAGGTAATTCGGCACACTTGCGGCACTGGCCACTGCTATTGCCACCTTAGTCATTCAATCAGAGATTGTATTGGTGGGCCCAGAGGTTGATGGTCTGAAAATATATTTTCTATTGGTTTATTTGGACTGGTTATGGAACAATTCCCCGCTACCACTAGAACTGCCGGTAGGATACTTCTGTTGATATTTTTGTCTGCCACTGGTCCTTTCCGGTCTGATTTGAAACTCTGCGGATGCTGCTCAGTCGAACAGTATGTCGATACTTCTGAACCTACTATTTGTCATCAAGGGTTTAACTTATACTTGTAGTTCAGGCTTAATCCCTATCCAGAACATTTTGTATAACCTCTTAGGATCCTGTTCTTCTTTCCATTCAGATATCTGCTACAAGGTATGGAGTTGGATAGATCATATTCGGACTGATTCGTCCTGTTCATAGAATTTCTGGTCGAACTGTTAGTAGAAATAGATGGCTGTGTTCAGCATGCAGTCGGGGATACCATACGTCTTTTGAAAATGCTCAATAAAGATGTTGAAATCATTCATGACAGAGTGGTTGGAACTCGATAATCTTTAGTTCCAAGTGACTGGATCTTCCATCTTCATTTTGTATTGCGAAGGATCCTTCAGGCCACTCCAGATATCAAGTAGGTTCAAGGCGTACTTGGTATAATCTAGTACTCCATTCAGAAAATAATGGTGGTGTGAGTCGTAGTTCCCATAGAGGATAATAATGAAGTTATACAATTTGGGGATGCTTCTGCAGTATCGCTCCGGATCGACCATCTTAAAGATCCTATATTTATCGCATTCCAGCTCAGTGGTCCGTGTCCAGATCGTCTCTTATTTCCGAGCACCTTTTCTATCCTGAACCCATTCTGCTTGTTCAGATAATCTCACGTAGCACTCACCTATTTCTGTGACTCATATTTCATCTTCTTGTTTGGAAAGGAGCTTCAGTATCAATCTGTTCTGAGAGTCCAGATCATACTGGTTATTATTGGTAATCATCGATTAGAGGTCATCTTTATCGTAATCGTTATTTTTCCCAGCAGGATTGATATGTCTATTGTCAGAATTTATATTTCTGTCGTTGGTATCATCATTAGCGTCATCAGCATCGTGATTGTCCCTGTCAGAATCATAATTGTCTTTGATTGTAGCGGTATTATCTACTGGAACTCGTTCACTGCTTGTCGCCAATGCCTGTGGAGTTTCCTCACTCTCACGATTGTCAATGGCATGCAATTGACCTCTAATTGATATTCCAGGACGTATTGAGTTACAATTGTGTATATTTGACTAATCATCTGTTTATGCATATCGCAACATGTCGAAAAAGTAAAGAAATTTCAAACACCTGTAAGCGAACTGTATCCAGTGACTGAAAAGTGATTATAATGTAAGGACGTGTACCCTCCTACGAATAGATATATATAGATACAGTTACAAACAGAATTATTGATAAAGAGGATGATATTAATTGTAGAGTAATATAAGTAAGATAATCGCCAGCATGTAAAAAGTACTTCTTGAGGTGATTATATATGAAGGGTAGTTAACTGACCTTAGTGGCCAACTACACCTTGTCGGCCAAGTACACTTATATGGTCAAGCGTACCTGCAAGGCCAAGTCAACCTGTAAGGTCCAGTGCACTTACAAGGTCAAATGTACCTGTGAGGCTAAGTGCACTAACAAGGCCAAGCAAACCTATCACTGCTATCATATTGAGTATCATATTTATTGGAATATCAGGTACGTTGCTAATGGAATTTCTATACCATATATTGTGAACTGTTTATATTAACAGGTAATTGATCATTAACTGATGAGATTCTTATTATAACAACATTACAATATTGAGTACTGTTTATATCAAGTAAAAGGGAGGTATAGCTCATATCTAGGTAAATATAGTTTGTAAAAATAATGAATTTTTTCATTTATTAAACTTCTATTCTATCTTGCTATATAAATAATTTCATTTATATTATGCTGGATAATCAAGTTTGTTTGTCATCTATATAGTACATTATCAATCAATTATAACTTTATAGTACAAACATATAACCTTTAATTATACTGCTTAGTTTATCTAAGAACATTAGTTTTTAATACTATCATAATAAACAGTCAAAAAATACAATGATCGTTCTCTATACCATATTACTTTTCTCTTAATATTTGATTTTTCTTTTCAACACATTTATACTTGAAATTGTAAATACAACAGTATCATTTAAAAGTATTTGAATTAAAGAGAATTGAATATTCTGAATACTAAAAATTGATTTAATAATAGTTTCATACTACTAATTAGTTTAATTAATATTTTAGGATATCTATCTATTGTAAATTCACTGCATAAACAGATGAAAATAATAATAATAATAATAATAATAATAATAATAATAATAATAATAATAATAATAATAATAATAATAATAATAATAATAATAATAATAATAATAATA
>MU122121.1:544408-681065 GCA_014904905.1 Wilcoxina mikolae CBS 423.85
TAATAATAATAATAATAATAATAATAATAATAATAATAATAATAATAATAATAATAATAATAATAATAATAATAATAATAATAATAATAATAATATTGTAATGTTTGTTTGTGTTCCAGTTATGGGCGCCACCAGATTATTTCTGAAACACATTTTGGCGTGTTATTAACCACAATGTACGTGATATTCTTGATAATTGGAGGTAGCTAGCCAGAAATTGGGTGTTCCACTTTTCCTAATAAGTGTGCTGGCGCTGACATCTGTCAGATTGCTCTCCTCCCATGGCTTCACCCACCGAACCCACAGATGACCCTATATTTCCCGGGAATCGCAAAGCATCCCATTCCTTTACAAGCACCTTCATGAAAACCAAAAAAGGGGGAGATGTCAGGAATCGACCAGCACAGTCTCCATCAAAGTCCATGAAGTGGGCAGCAGAGCCTGCTACGGATAGTTCTGTTGTGCATACATCTTCCCCAGCACCCGGCGAAACGTCGACAGAACCAATCGCTATTCCAGTCTTAATTAAAAATAGCTCCCACAAGCAAAAGAAGCTTGCTCCTTCGAACCCATTCAATACTCACTATCGGACCATTTCTAGATCAATGAATGATCTCGGAAATATTTTCTCACGCGGTCGTTCACCTCCAAATCGAGAAACTCCCATACGTTCTAGTGCGTCAATATGCGCCATAGATAGGAGAGGCGGAATCATTTTGGATCCATCACGCGCAAAGAACCTCGAATCTGGCAGCGTTCCTTCAATATCGGTCATGCAGTATCGAGAACCTGCGACTTGTGTTCATGTCATTCATGAAGGATGGCTTAATGTAATAGACTCGGAAATAAAAAAGACCACGAGTTTGAGGGATTCCTGGAAGTTGCATTATGCGATGATAATTGAAGGCCAGATGCTACTCTATAAATCGCCTTCGAGCTTCCAAATCAAAGCGTTCGAGTTTGGTATCGGATCTCCCAGTCCTCAAAGACCGCAAAGCGCACCAACCATTTCTTCTCCCGCATTCAATGGTTCTCGCCTGCGACACAACAGCACTTCTCGACATCCAGAGTTAGTTCTTCGAGATGATGGAACCGTGGGCGGGGGAACAGTAGAAGCACTATGCCATGAGCTCCTCTTCACCAGTGATCCTGTGTACGTGCACTGGTCAGCTCGTTCAATATCAGGATGGACGGGTCCCGAAACAGCACTGTCGGTTTTGATAGAACTTTCGGCCCTTCAAGATTCCTCATCGCGGATTGGGGAAATTTTGAACATAATGGCCACTGCAACACCAGGGTTGTTATTGGAGTCGGATTGTTACTATTGTGCAAAGTTACTAGCAGAAAAGGGTATCGGTCATTACAATCCAAAACTGGCTAAATCTTCGAGAATGACAATCGAAAGCGTCCGCGCACATCTTCGGCAGACATTAGATATAGTTAATACCCATGATGGTATGTCAGATATAGTTGAAATTATGTGTATATTCTGATGAATCCACAGCTCCCAAATCTTCTTTCACTGATAATTTCACTGGCCTATGTCAATCACTATCTGCGGAAGACTTCTTGCGTATCAATCCGGACGTCTTTGCCGCTCAAGTACACCTCTTTCACTTAAAGTACTTCCGGGCTTGGAGCCCGGCGGAGGATATTTCGCTGTTGCTAGTCTCGCCACACTTGCCCCCTCTGAGTCATCGCAATCCTCTAGTATTCAGCACATCGAACATTCACTTCCTCGGCCATCGTGTGCTTCACCATGTTCTATGTGGAGAGTCGGCGATTGACATTGATCGCAGAGTCGCGGTCTTATCTCGATGGATTGAGGTTGCCCAGTTACTGAAGGTTACCGGTGATATGGTTGGATACCTGGCAATCATGATGGCTGTCCTATCGCCGGCAATACTTCGTCTTCGTGAGACATGGACTTCTATATCCCCTGTCCTTATTAACGAGTTAAAAGATACAGCCGGTAACGCGATGAGAATTCTAGAAAGGAGGAGACTGAATGAACAGTCAGATACTTCAGATGGTCGGGCTTTCGTTCCGAAGGGTGTGGGCGTTGAATTTCCTTGCCTAGAAGGAGTACCTTTCTTCGGCGACCTGTTGCATTGCATGGACCAGGCATATGCTAGGCACGATCAAAGTATCGATTACTTCCTTATGGTCCAAGGACTCCAGGGAATCGAAAAATCCCTAGCTAAATGGCGGCAGGATTGGATTGATACGAGTCCTGGTCTGAAGTCTAGAAAATGGATCGATACCACTGAGGCAGAGCACATTCAGAATTGCCTTCACTTTCTCAATTCCAACAATCAAAACTCGGCATCCATAAACTCTTCCCTGTATTTTGAGAAATCTTTAGTGTGTGAACCGTCTTGGACTGGCATATACCTGCAGTCACATTATCATCAAAAGCTTCCGCTCAGCACGGGTGCCAATATCCCACTTATTTTCACCGATATTCGTGCAAGCTTTTCACTCTTTGACCGGTCTGATACGCTGGCCATCTCAGGTACATTGCATAAGAAAACACCGAGTTCAGGTTTGGGATCTCCCATCAGTGTGTCTAGTGCCTATCCTGCAGGTACACAATCTAACCAGAGCTTACGGCTCCCAACATCTCACGGTCAGCAAAAGCAGACTCTCAGACGGATACGGTCATTCCCACCGTCGAAACCTTCTGCACAAACCACCGGATATGACGACCTGGACTTCACAACACTGCAACGCACCGCGGTACTCCAGGGTGGGGACGATGCTATGCTTCGCGCAATCCGTGATGTGGCCGGTGTGAATCAACAACTTTTTCATTCCAAAGATGGAGAACTTGTTCTCAAGTCCATAACTGATGGGTCGCAATCACGGCCAACCAGCATGATTGAAACAACGTCGAATCGCCAAAGTTTAGTTTCCAGAAGGCGATCACAAATGCTGAGTACTAGTGTTTCTCCGACAGCCTCCACGAATTGGGATAACGGCGTACCAACACTGGCGCAGGAAGGGTTTGATGTTGATAATCCATTACCCCTCCTTGTTGTTCCGAAGGGAGGGACGCTAGAAAGGCTGGTTGATATTCTTGTCTTGGGCGTTGAGGATTTCAGTCGCCGAATGATCAGCGCGGAAGGGCAATGTGCTCCGAAATCACCACTGCTTCGTATGAATATGGATGTATTTACAATCACGTTTTTTGCCACCTTTCGCAGGTAAATGTTTTAATATTTCAGCTACTCATTTTGCTGACATTTGTCCAGTTACTGTTCCCCTATAGTCCTCATTGACTACCTGAAGAAGCGGTTGCTCGGCTCCAAATCTGCTGCTAGTTCCTCTTGTGATGAAAGAGACGACGTAGTATTTCCAGATTGGACGGGAGTTGACCAAGTCAAAGATGAAGCTATAGACTGGTTTTTAGTTGCGAAGATACATCTTGGCATTTTGGATGCAATTGATGTCTGGCTCAGCGAATTCTACATGGATTTTCACTGCGATCAATATCTGGGAGAATCGTTCGTGTCATTCTTCGACATCGCTGATAAGGAGCTCTATATATGGCAATCACTCACTCCTGACAAGTTTTTATTGAGAAAACAAGCGGAAGAGATAACTCTGTTGTGGCATGGAATCAAGGAAAAGTTTGCCAATCTTTCGTTCACCCCATCGGCTTATGAATCGCTTAGTGTGAGGGGTTCAAATACAAGTCTGAATGTTCCGCAGCATGAGGATATTGGCAGAATTTCAGAGTTTATTGAAATCTTGGACTTGAGGGTGGCTGAATTCTTCGCCGCAGTCAAATTGGTTGATTGGATGTTCGCTTTCGAGTTGCTTGAAACAAAAAGCGTGGAACCAATGGGGTTCTTCGTTCCAAAGGTTTCCCATTTGTCTCACGACGATGAAGATGCACTGCAGGATATTTTTTTCTTCTTGGACAAACTCCCGGGAAAGGATCCAAAAATGAATCTTGTACAAGCATTGCCTAAATGTCTGCGAGACATCTGCACCCTGCATATGGAACTCACGAGTTGGATTGTGTCACAGGTGGCTGAACCGAAAATTGGGGCTGAGATCAGGTCGCAGCGAATAGCGACTCTATTGAAGTCTCTAACAATATGCCATCAACGAATGTCGGGTATGGATCTTCATGAAAATACGGACAGTGGTGTATCGCGGCATGTTCCTTCGTTCGTTGGCAATGCCATTGCGACGGCTCTCGTTCGACCCGAAAGTAGGATATTTAGTCATGCATGGCAGCTCGGTGCAAAGTTGGCGTGTGGGTCGGTTTCTTCGTATGAGACACTGGAGCAAGTCATTCCACACACTGTCCCCGGGGTCATACCTTCCCGCCCGTTGACCACCTCCGTCGGATGGATGATTGAACGCCTTTTAGAAATTGTTTGCCATGTCCCGAACATGGTTGTTGAGAATAACCGTCTAATAAACTTCGACAAGCGACGCTATGTCTACAACTTCATCAATAATTTTACCAATGAAAGAGTGTATCGAGCCGGAGATAGATGTCAATTGAATTGTTTTATACCCAGAACAGCGGAAACATATGATATTAGGACACTCCGAGAAGTGGCCAATAAGGAAAACCAAATTTCAAGACATAGAGCAAAGATATTTTGGAAATTGCTCAATCAAGAGCATGAGAAAGTTAGACGTGATTCTAAACAAAGGGAAGCTATGGAGCGTCAGCAAAGAAATCAACTGCGGGCTGAACACCGACGCCAACCAACTGCAATGCGTGTAGAAGCAATGGATAAAAAAGGCGGAAAACGGCTAGGTGTCAATTCAATATTCAAAGCTGTTCGTCCAATATCCATGGCATTTACAAATGGTTGGACCCCGCCTCTAAATGCACTCCGAATGGTCCCGTCATCGGAATTGCCTTCATTCAAGGCCCTCGAATATGGGCGAAAACCAGTTGCAACCATTGATCTGAAGCTGGTAGCGTCTATTTCATGTCCTCGGAAAACACGAGAGCAAGGATTGTGGAAAATTACGCCGAGCATTGGAACAAGCTACTTGTTGCAAGCAACTTCTGAGAACGACCTCGACGACTGGTTGAGAGCCATAAACGCAATCCGCGGAATGTCTACCACCGATGGCGCGGAATCAATTGATTTGCTGACCTTAGTTTCTCAAAATCGTTCACCGCAGCCGGTTTTTGGTGTCGCCTTAGAAGAATTGTGCAAAAGAGACAATGTCAAAATTCCCCTCGTTGTCGAAGGTTTGCTGACGGAGATTGAGACGAGGGGTGCGTGTCCACTTTCCAGATTTCAAGCATCACCTGTTCTAACATCCAACTAGGTTTAACCGAAGTCGGCATCTATAGAGTGCCGGGTTCGCTTTCGAGCATCAATCAATTAAAGACAGCCCTCGACTCTGGCGAAGATGTCAAAATGGACGATGATAGGTGGTACGATATCAATGTCATAGCTGGTACCTTTAAATGCTTCATGCGAGAGCTGCCAGATCAAGCGCTTGAGCCAGATATCTTACATGAGCTGAGAGATCTGACAGGTATGAACTTCCCATGTTGTCATAATGGAGGATTTGAACAACTTAACTTAAGACACTTTAGCGAAAATATCTGAAGAGGTAGATCGTATTCTCCCCTATCGGGATGTGATGTTGCAGTTACGACCTCCCAACTACAGGTTTCTCCGTCGAGTGTACACCCACTTTTCTAGGTGCCTTTATCCACATTCAATAATCCTTCATGCTCTGTTAATAACGTCAAGCAGAATTGCTAGGAACGCGGCTGTCAATAAGATGCATGCGGTAAATCTGGCAATCGTGTTTGGAATGGGCTTGTCACCGAGTACGACGCACCCATTTGGTGTCTCACCAGACCTAGGATTGTATCAAACAATGGTTAAAACATGGATAAACTATGCTGATCAAATTTTTCCTGATGTCGAGGACGATGACGAGGGATCAGTTTCAATCGTCAGGGCTGGTTCCGCGGGCATACTTTCGGTGCCGGCTTCGCGGTTGTCCGCAGCACACATCAAATCTAGCCCGTCGCAGGAGATGAGCCTGGAAGACCAGCATCCTGTTCCAACCGGGAGGAGCTGATGGCGTAATGGATGTAGCATTTGGTAAGCCAGTCGGAGGCAGATAGCGGTTTTTAAGAGCTGAAACTCGATTTCCTAAATATTTATTGTATGGCGGGTCTTTCTCGTTTTGCCTACGATGTATGTTATTAAATTTTAAGTTGGAATTGTCTCGTATCGAAACCTATAGCAAAACAGGGGGCGTTTTAGTACTATAGAATATGAACAAATACTGAATTCAAAAAAAAGTCGAGTTATTGCAGCATACTGTCAAATGCTTACGGTTACCTTAAGAAAAAATGTGGGTTTTGGGAGAAGGTTACCCGTCAGTCAAAATTATAAATGTCTAACTTGAAAACGCAAGCAAGTTGGATCGAGATTGTCAACGATGAGGGCATTTCTAGCGGTTTAAAAAATGTGAAGATTTGGTCCACCAATTCCTAATAAAAACACTTCCCTCTTTAGAATGATAGTTGTGAAGCAATGGTGACTGCAGTATTACTGTTTTCAAATATTTTTTGTTAATAGTTTATCACTATTAGTTATTGACAATCGTGTTTCAGAAAAGTCATGTTTAATAGATTTTCCGAAACAAGACAATTGTATATACTTTACAGTTAAAGTATTGAAATGATATGATGAAGACATAAACTTACTATCAGTTTGTTGATATTAAAGGAAATAAGAATTATATAACATGAAAAATATATATATTTTGAAAGCTACTTGGAATAGAAAATATATATGAAATAAAAACTATACTTGTATTGAAAACTGAAATGTAAAGTGGAAAACAGATATATAGAAAAAATATATATACAATAAGAAATAAATTGGTAAACAAAGATATATATGCAATAAGTAATGTAGATACAATAAAAAATACATTTAGTTATCTGGAATAACTCTTTTATAGTTGAATAACTATATATAAGAAATTGTTAAAATAAGTAATACTGTAAAGGTTATTACTTTAAGCTAATTTCAAAATCTGTAAACGCAAATTATTCAAACCTGTAATAATTTAAGTTAGCAACCATTCCTAGTAATATTGCAGCAACTGATCTATTTACTATATCTTCTATATATACATCTGCCAATAAATTCCAAGAATATTATTTCAACGAAATAGATATTATTAGTTATATATTGAAGGTATAGATATATATATATAAGGTAGCAGGTATTGAGAAGATATCTAGGAAGTAATAATAAATTAACACAACTATTTGATTTCTCTCAATATATTATAACAAAAAATAATTTTCTAACTTACTATTAGACTCAGTCAGACTCAGATATTGTGTTCAACAGTATTCTCAATATATTTACCGAATAAATTCATTATACATCATACAAGTCAAAAGTACAAGGGAACATATAGTTAAAAACAGTACTATATATCATGTTTAAATATAAAAGAAATCAAATGGCAACCTGTCATTATATATAATATAACTGAATTATTCATTTCCTGTAAAAGTATATGAAAAGATAAATATACTGAGAGGTAGTAACTGTACTAAGATTCAAGATAGTATAAAGATGATCATATAGAATTTCAAAATGGTAATATTATAATTGCAACTCCAATTTACACAATAATTACTGCAATCAACCTCACCATATAATAATATCAATAACAATATAACAATTGAAACAAAACAAATAACTTGAAATTATATGACTATATTTTAAATCCCTGGATTACTATTCCAATGTAATAGTATATAAATTATTATTTTGATAGAGGCATTGTAAGGAAGTCTGTTATCATAATCCAAGGGTATATATTATAAAAAAGCTTCTTCTCTCCTAAGATGGTTTCTAATCAAATCATATTAGATATCAACCTTATTAGTCTGAGTATAATACTTTGGAGTGTATATCAGACCAATAAAGTTCTGATTATTTGCAAAAATAATAGTAGAAGAAATATTTTAAAGCTGGAAATCTAAAATCTCAATTAAAAGAGATTGAAGCCATATATAACTCTTAATAACTGAAATGATTGCTAAATGATCTCATTATTGCCTGACCTATTTCCTGACAGTTGAACAGATAGAAATATATAAGGACAAGTGCTGGGTCATAAATTCAATTATCTAGTCCAATGACTATCACGCTAACTAGTAACCTTCAACTCTGAAAATATTGTTGAGTATTGATAATATCTTGACTTTGTGTGATGGCGGCTGGCCTATAGCAGGGTAACTGTTCATCCACCCCATATATAGTTAGCTCGTGCGAGTACTCTTGCACGCCATCGATAACCTTACCTATCTTACCTATTGAATCCACCTATCTTATTCACGAATCTACGTATGCAGCTGTATCTACACTCATATCTATACGTACAAGGATGTACATCTTTACACTGTTATTGATCTTTATTAATTGGATACGTTTCGCTCACGGGATTTTATGAATTACCCCTTTTCGATACGTTACTACTCGCTACCCTCGAGATATTCTACGAATCGACAAGAGATTACCTCGACATATCCTATGGGTCTCATAACCCCTTTTTCTCAACACGTCGATATACACACCAGACCATCGAGCTTAACGCGAAGTCGAAAAGACGGAAGGAAGCCCAAAACGAAATAAGACCCAAAGACAAAAAATGATCCAAATACGAGCATCTTCATGACACCCAAGCAGCAAAGGTGGCTCGGCGTTCGGGACGAACCAGCATTCATCGCAACCTCAAGCCTCGATGGCAGTGAGATCATATCTGTGAGACAAAGCAGAAAGACTACTCTCTTGGTTCAGTGTTAGGGCAAGGTTGAAGGGTAAAAGTCAGAGAGCAAGCGAAAGTTGAAGGACGAAGCGAAGAGTAGTTGACGGCGGTTGGTGTGATGACCGTACCTACAATCCGGATTTGAAGTGGACGTGATCATGATCATCGTTTGCATGGAACTGCATCTTATCGTTTGTACGGAGGTGTACTTACGGAAAAAGACTACCAAGAGCACAAGCTTGCGTGAGCTAAGCGTACTTGATTGATATTGTAAGTTCGATCTTCTCTTGGATGCTTATCAGTTAGATAATCGATGAACCACATCCGATCGATGACAAGAACCAATGACGTTAACCGATACGAGTCTGCACTATGAAAGCTTCGGATGCATAGGCTTGAATATTGATATGAAGCTTGGTGCTGCTGAGCCACTTTGGAGATATGGAGATCTGAAGGTTACAGGGGTCAATTGGATATTTCCTTCTCTTCTCTTCTTTTAGGATCTCGGCCCGGTAGAAATGGTGTCGGCACAGATTTTACTACCTACCACTGGGGGAGGACTTTCCCTGTATGCCAGATCTACCGAAAGGTCACCCTAGAGTGGTACCGATCGGCAGTGGGATTTACGAGAGTGTACAAGGGTGTACGAACTTGGATTTGTTTCTTCTTCTTTTCATATATGGGTATGCAGCCCAGAAGATCTGCACATAAAGAGGGGGATAATATAATGGCAGCCGGCATATGGCAGGATAGCCATCCATCCACCCCATATATAGTCAGCTCGTAAGAGTACTCTTGCACGCCATCGATAACCTTACCTATCTTATCTATTGAACCCACCTATCTTATTCTCGAATCTACGTGTGCAACTGTATCTACACTCATAGCTATATGTACAAGGACGTACACCTTTACACTTCGAATGGAATGTTTCAAAGAAGATATATCTGGTAAGATTTAAATTAAGATATATAGATCCTTGAATAAATATAAGATTATTATTGAGGGCAACAAGATACTCAATAGAGAAAGCAATACAGAATTGCAATACAGCTACTACTTTATATGTAAGATCTGATCTGATAGGTAGTATAGGTTATAGAGATGGTAAGAGACTATGTAACTAATATAATGATCAATTTTCGACATACAGCAATCTACCTCCAATACTTAGCTTTCTGGTCTTTTCTTTACTCAGTAATTCAAGAGCTATCAAAATACTATAGATGGCTTGGACATAATCATTGTTGTATAAACAATTTCTGTTCGAAGAGTAGATACTGAATTGAACAAAGTCAAAAAGATTGTGATGGACTACATAGTATTAGGCAAGATATCAAACAGTTGAAATAATGGAGAACAGTTCACTTTCATCATTTTGATATTGGAGTTTGACCAGATACTGATACAGAGAATCACACTTGTATAGGAATATAAAATTTTGTTTTGATTGTAGAGTAGTTAAACTTGATAATATTTTAGATTTCAATTTGCTGGTAAATTCTAACTATCAATTTCTGGTTGAGCTTATCTATTCAACAGAGAAGTATTGTGATCACTATATAGGAGATTTGTAAAGGCCACAGAGGAATTACCGATTATAAGGGGTAGTTGGATGACACAAGAGATATCATAGTTACCTTTTGGTCAAGTGGTATAGTATGCCAACATATACTATATTACAGTATGATATCAACAAGGTCCATGTTTCAATTCCCAGTGTGAGCAGATAAGACTCGCCAAGGAGATGTGACAATCAGACTTACAGAGTCTAATCTCTGGGGGTATACCATATAATGTTAGACTGGCTTACTTAGGACCTAAGGATATGTCTACCTACAGAAGAGGATGATGTAAAGGCCACAGAGGAAGTACTGGTTATAAGGGGTTGTTGGATGACACAAGAGGTGTCATAGTTGCCTTTTGGCCAAGTGGTATAGTATTCCAATATATACTTTATTACAAGATTTCAGTTTGCCTTCCCCTGTTCAACTTGATATAAGACTGTCCATGAATCCTAACATATTGTTATTTTGGCATATCAGTTTCGATCCGCAACCATATATCTGAAGTCTAAATCAGAATGATTTAACCGATGTTCATTGCATGTTGATGATATCAGCATTAGAGTTGATACAACTCTGATGATCAATAGCTATTCCCATAGATTATACTCTCACTACCTGATTTGACAACTTTGAAGTTTATTAAGAAATCTTGGCAAACTTTGCCCTCAGTAGGATTTGATCTCTGTAGCATTACACAAAACAGATTTTGACTTTTTATTATTCATTACTATGCAATCTGGTTATCAATGATATTATTGAACTATTTACTTGATTATACTTCACCTTGAATCTCAAATGCCAATGTTAAGTGGATAGAAGTATATTTCTAACCCTCTCGAGTTTAGACATATCAACAATCTAATCAGAGATCTACAAATATCCCACTTGGTAGAATTCAACACTATCATATATGCCGATAGATACTACTTTTCAGTTCACCAAGTATTCGAATATGTTATCCACCCCAGGCACTTAGATACCCGTTTACTGGTATCCCTATCTTCGCCCTTATCTTTGCGACAGTACTGGTAGCATGGCAGCCACAGTCAGGATGGCAGCTATAGTCACGGAAAGAGG
Organism: Wilcoxina mikolae CBS 423.85; assembly: GCA_014904905.1. Taxonomy (NCBI): domain Eukaryota; kingdom Fungi; phylum Ascomycota; class Pezizomycetes; order Pezizales; family Pyronemataceae; genus Wilcoxina; species Wilcoxina mikolae. The sequence goes on from MU122121.1 coordinate 555,856, forward strand.
TACGTATTATCTCTACCCTGTCGAACTGAAGCTAATTATATAGACTCTACAATCACACCCTGTCATTACGCAGCTATTGTCGCCCTGCATCATCCACAGCATGGAGTCAACCCATTGTCTGTTAGAAACATTTCAGCAATCTTGGAAGTTCCTAAGTCTATCTGTGGTGACACCTATAAGTACGGTGTCACAAATACGACAGCAAAGTGGCTGGTGCAGATTGAGGCTGGTGAAAATAATATAGGTCCAGGATCTATTGCAGAGCCTGAGAGCGAACTTGAAACAAGCGGTGGTAAGGTTCAAGCACCAGAAAGTGTTGGTTTGCAGTCCAAGTCCATTGCAAAGAGGGAACTTGAAAGGAGTGGTAGCAACGTTCAGACCCTGATACCAAAAGGTATTGGTCCGGAGTCCGAGTTGGATGAAAATGGAGATGCCAGTGTCATGCTGCTACTGGAATTGATAAGTGCTGAGTGTTCGGACTCAGATGCACGCAGCGGACAGCCTCAGCATCAGCAAAAACTGATTTACTTTGAGAGACAGTATGGTAAGGTCGATACCGTTCTGAAAGTTCTAAGTGTCACTGAAATCTGATCCAGTGCTGCCACCCTTATCACACAAAATTCATACTCCAAGCATATCAAATAGTCGTCGCCAGGTTAGCAACTTACATAACAACATTCATTGTCAATTCTTAAGGTTCTCGCTTAAGATTTAGTTCTCACTTATCCTGATTTCATAATAATATCAACTTAAGTCATTGTTATCACAAATTATTATACGTGATGCCATATTTCGTCATCAGAGCTGCACATTTCGTACTGCTATATCTAATATTTACTAATATACAAATTTCTTCCATGAATAAAAGTGATCGAATTATACAATATGTGCAATGACGATTTCAAGTATCCTATCTACTCATACAATAAATTGTACGTATCTAAGTCAATAGTATTATTTAAAACCTTTCGTCTATTATCTGGATCAGAAGAACATGGAAGCATATGGGTTGCACATTGAATCATGTGTAAAGGGATGACATATATCGATCCAATGCCAAAAAGGTGTTTTCGACGATAACTATTATCCTTCAAAGGTAATGTAGGTATCTGATCTCGCTGCTGAATAGTCCTATCTCCAACTTTGAGCTAATATTTGACAATGAGGTATCTGCTGTCCATTGAAAACTCTTTTATTTCAATAGTTAAAATAGAAAACTGCAAAATTTCAAGACTAGAACTAACTTTTATTGACAAAGGAGATATATTTCCCTTATAATAGCCGTCCTTATTTCACTGGCCTAAACCTTTTCCGACTCCAGTTCTTTCTCCATTTCCTTCTCTAATTTTAATCCAAATCTGCTTGAAATTCATTTATTTCCAACTCTACCAATACCACTTTTAACTTCTTTGGACAACTTACCGCACAATACCTTCAATGCCCACATTACATCTATAATACTCAATCCAATAGCCATTTCAATTCCTCAAAAATAATAGTATATTCTTTGACCACCCATATATCTATAGGTATGTAGTCATGATAACGTAATTTGATTCCGGCTGGTACTGTCTTGGGTATAGGAGTGGTGACCTCTGGTTTCTTTGAAGCTGCTATCAATCTCCCTGATTTTTGTTATGCTGTTGTGGTCCTGATATGCGGTTCTCTTTTTGAGTATAACTTGACAAAGTGTATGATGTGGTCTGGGATATCGCAATGTTGCAATGAATCGTTAAGTGCACAAGATGATCCTGATCAGAGGGTTTATTTTTGTACTACTTCATTCCACTTGACATCAGCGATGTAACTCTGAAACTCAGAGTAGTGCTGGGAAAACTCTCCATCGTTTTGTTATAGCTTCATTAGCTCTCTCTCTGTAGTCACTCATTGATCCTAGTCTTCAAAAGTTAACTCCAACTTCTTTACCAATGTTTGCAGATCTGAAAGCCTCATGTTCCATATTGTTTCAACATATGGCAGAATCTGCTTCAGTGCTACTCTTTGAGGTGATTTACTCTATATATCATTTTGACCTGTTCGTCGATAAATCTTCAAGCTTCATCAGCGATCTGGAGTGGTATCTGCATTGTTCAGCCTCAGAGCTTATTTTTTCTTGCCTCAAGAAGTATAGCATTTTACTCTCTTTGTATTTACCTTCAGTCCCATTTTCATTACTAACTTGTGCTAATGCTAATACCCTATCAACATGATCATAATATCTGTTCATTTCATTTGCTTACAAGTATAATTGTTCCTGTGTGTGTTCGAGATGATGGGCTGAATTATTGTCTTCTTGAATTTTCTAAGCTAATTGTAGTTCAGAGTTCTACGTTGTTGATCATTTCCTGAAGGCCTCCATGCTGATAGTCTGAAACTCTGGCTTCGAGTATTATGATTCAGACGCTGGACAATTCTAGTTTCTTTTCGATCCTTGCTATTTTCAAAAGAAAGTTTTCCCTTGTATGAGTAAATCTTTTCATGTTGTCTGAGCTTCACATTCTTTAATAATTGAAGCTTGTTAATTAATCTGACTTCTTAGGTCCTCAATTTCTGTTTGTTGCTGATCTTCTGGTACTGATACCATCACTTGCAAGATTTCCCTCATATTTCTGATATATTCTATCAACTGTTCATTCTTGAGCTGATCCGGTTGTGTAGTAACTAATTGTCCAATCTGAGACTGTTTCACTGCTGATATGGTGATTTTTCAGGCTGTTGGCCCTGCTGAGAATCTTGCTTGGTATATTTTCTTCTTCTAACATGTCCTCAAAAAGTGATTTATGAAGATAATGACAGATCTTTCAGGTTACTACTTTCTGCAGCTTTCGAATATTAATATACTAGTTGTACGAACATGTCCAGATACCATCAGAAAATACCAGAAAAAAGATGAGTGCTTTTCATTACACCAAATACAGCTTGTATTTTGACTTATACACATTCACTACCTAGTAACTTGCCTTACACTGCCATTCTGATTGTGCAAGTATTCCATGATGATCAGGTAAAAACTGGACTTCTTGGTCAACGATTGGATCAATGGTTCTTGTCCTGCATTTTCTTGATGTTCCTCTATATCCTGTTGTATAAAGTACATTTTCACATGAAGTGCAGCAGATAGTTTTGTGGTAAATACCGCATTTCGTGGCATGCCATTATAACTTTTATTCAGGATTGTCTGTAGTTGGTGATCTAATGATAGACGGAACTCTTACGGGACTTCTTTCGGTTCTTGTGGTTTCTCCTTAATTGTGTTCACAATAGCCTGGCTCTGGGTCCTTACAGTGGATGAGTAGTCTGTAATGGTTGGTCCAGAGGTATTTTTATACTGGATCGTCAACAGATAGGCCTCCTCTGTTGGCTGCTGCTTCTGTGCAGTAACTGTTCAACTGAAAAACAAGGCTAGATTCATTCCAAGAGTAGGTTTCGAGAGATTCTTCGGTTTCAAGGATATCAGTATCAATGCTACCGAAACAATTAAGATGTTCGAATTCTGAAAGATGGGAGGATATACCTGTGAGGTCGAAGATGTTGATTCGACTATGGTAGTTCTTGTTATAAGCAGGCATTCAATTCTGAATTGACAATGATTTCCAAAGATGTTAGGATTCGTAGGTTTTCAAAATGTGCAGAAACAGAGAATGCAAATGTGTCACGAGAAGCTATAGATAGCTATTTGTCCATTGACAGTACCAACTGACTTGAATACTTTGCAGGGTGAATGGCAGGAACTGTAGCAATAATAACAACTGTATTGGTGGGGATATTGACATATACGCTGAATATAACCAGTAGAATGATTGTTAACCTGTTCTTCTGTCAAAACGGAGTGTCAGACATAATTGAAGAGGTTATAAAAACCAAAGATATTTATACTGAATGGCAAGGACAAGATAGACAAAAGAATCGGCAAGAATCACAATAGTGACCATGAACTGGTGTTGATATATATTGTATTATCGTATAGATGAGAGAATGAGTGAACAGCAAACTTATCCTTTGCTACAATATCCACTGTATATAAATAGTTTTCTGACTGTCATCATCCTTTGTAACTCATTTATACAAGTACATACCAACTCCTTTTCCCTCATGTCATTCCTGCGTTCGTTATTGCTCACACCTTTCCAATATTCCTTATCACTCACATTATTTCTGCAATTCTTATTATACCATCCAATCCCTTATCACCTTATAATATAACTGTGACAAGAATAGTGAACAACATCTCACAAGATTAGAAGTATTTTTCAAAACAAATCTGAGGTGAATATTTACAAATATTGCACATTAAAAAATAAATACCATCAAAGTAGGATCATATATGATAACTTGCCTGCCAAATACCATCCCTTCACATTATCGTCATCACAAGATGTCACTTATTTGGTTACCACAAACAATCAAGGCAGATGTGTATAAAGTTGAGTATACCTGTATATGAGTCTGAACATATCAATATGTCAATTGAGTAGATACAATTTGAAATGACATTATGGGTGACTGTCGATATAGATATGTTCGTACAAATATCGCTGCCACGCCAAATCTCCTTATGAGATAACTATATATAAAAAGGGTACTTACCCGGCCTCAGATGTGAAGTGGACTTGTGTGTCAAGTACACATGCAATCTAAGGATAATCAGGAAACCAAGTATGCTAGTGAACTACATACACTTACGTGACCTTGTGTACTAACAAGACAGGTGTACCTGCAGGCAAAGTGTACATACAAGGCCTATTATACTTACAAGCCAACAGTATCTGGTACTGCCATTTCAATGAGTATATATGTAGTCCACTATATCTCCTATATAGAATGCAGGGTGATTACTGATTCAATACTGTGCCAGCTTATACCTTTAATAGTGCCAAGAGAGCTGAAAGGTTGAATATATAAATGAATCTGAGTTCGTATTATAACTTACGAAACCTTTTATGACAATATATAAGCTGGCTGTTTATAATGATATATCTTATGAGTAAAAGGAAATCTTTTACCTGAAGTCTAAGAAATAGCAATGATATAATTTGTTCAGATGATAGAAGTCCAAAGGATTGATATCAGTTGGGACTCCACTTATCCAGTTAGAAGATATTAGTGGAATGGTATGGAAGGTCCTGCAAACAGTAGAAGAATAGTTATCGAAGGGTAGAAATTGGTGTAAAGAATACTTAAGTAGATCAGCATATCAAAAAAGTATAAATAGAAGTGATAAACAGAACGAGAGGAAAGTGGTAAAATAACATCTGGAATCTCAAAGAGTAGAAGAGTATGATTCTTGATGAGGAGAATAGACTTTGATAATATATGATTGGAAAGCCAAATATCTTGGTCTTGAATCTTTATCTTCAGTGAATTTTACATCCTGAGCAATTTTTCATAACTTCCATTGTAAGCAAGTTCTGAAAGTAGTATGCATACTACTTGTGCTGAAAAATATGTAGTGATATTTCTAGTTTCTCAACAAACAAAAGATTATTTTATAGTTGATTGAAGCAAGTCCAATCAAGTACAAAAAACAATATCATATGTATCATATATATCTACATAAGACAGCTATAGATATATGATAGTATATAGAGTATGTCAACTATAATATACATATTTGTAAAGTATTATTCATATCAAGATTACATTATCTCTAACAAGAATATTCTTAATATTGATCGGATTATATCCTACAATATATGTACTTCTTGATATATGTTGACTATCTTAATTCATAATAACTGTTTTGAAAGATATTTTGCTTACCTAGTGATAGCAGAGTTGGCCTTCAAACAATCCTTCAATAGGTGGTACAAAGTAGATCTTTTGGAGATTGACTTGTTCTCTAATATTCATACATTTAACATTACAATCTGACTGATGGTAACTATACTGGGCTGAGGGCTGAGAACCTCGTCTTTTGGCATCAAACTGCCATATCTACTCCCATTCCATATTCACAGCCCTAGATATATATCATTATTGTCTGGTTATCAGCAATGTACTATATCTAGGCTAGCTATCTTCCAGCGTATGCTCAATATATTGAACGAGGTTTACAGGGACAAATCAGAATGACCCTCAAACTATCTACATCGCAATCACCCAACAGAAACTTGTGAACATGGTTGCTGAAGAGCGCGAGTAGAGGGACGACGGATGCTGTGAAGTTGAACAATCTTGATTACTCCCCAACTGGCTACCTTTCCCAACCAATCCAACCTTAACCAAACTGGGCGTCGGCCATTATCTAGCTACACTATTTAAACGGTATTCTGTACAGTAAAAGCATCTGTCGGAAAGTGAAACCACCTCCCCAAAATTTTGCAAACCTGCACAGTCTTCCCCATTACAGTCCCACCCAGGGAACCCAACTTAACAGAAGTGTTCAAAAGCGGCACCGAATCTTCCCACCACCTTCTAAATTCATCATATTCCTCCACTCCCCCACACTCACCAACAACCACCGTACGGCCGCCTCTGATCCCCGCATCTACCAGGCTTGCCACTGTCCTCCCCAGTCCTTGCACAGAAAATTGACTTGTCTCTCGATGGGCCATGACAAGTCCCCATACCGCTAGAATTCCATCATTTTGGAAATGTGGAGGAATAGTGGCGAGAAAAGCACGGAGATGTAGTAGACTTGATGCGAAGACGACTTTGACGTTGGAAGCAGCGGCAATCATTTGCAGTGTCACCACATCTCTTCGATTTTCAGCAGCGACAGTGGTGCGGAACGGGGGTAAGCTGTTGCAGATAATTAGGATGGTTCGAGAAGATGAGGCATCGTTTGTGATGGAGAAAATGAATTCAAGGGGGTTGGTTATGGGGCTGATGATATGCGCTAACATTGAAGTCATGTGCTCTGAAGTTTACTTCCTTTACTTCAGGTTGTTAGTCGAACAGATCACCCCATTCGCACACAACTGGCTATCATCTACATCCTTATGTGCAACCGTACCCATCCATTGACATATACGCATGTATAGAGCCTTACACTGGCGTACGTGTCCTTACACTATTTTCTCTCTTTAGTCACTTGATCTATTTTGATCATGGGATCTCACATTTTCCACACGTCACACACGTAAACAACACGAAAAACAAAGATCAAAAAGCAATTATATACACAATTGTAGTCTCAATACCTTCAAAGAAATTATCTAGAGTTCAATTGTACATCACTAATAATTGCTAGAACAAGGATCTGTGCAGACAGCAGAATTTGTACCTGTAAGTGGGCTGAATTTAATTACCATAGTTTGTATTACTCTGAGAGTAGCATCAGAAATAAAAGTCTACAACAATAATTGGGATAGCTTTGGAGATAAAGAAGATACTGAAGAAGCCTAAAATGAAGACAATAGTCAATACTATAGTAGAGAGATTACAAATACCAGAATAAAGATGTTGAACACTATAAAGACTATGATAAGGATGGAATCAGATCTAGAATTATCAATAAAAATATCACGGACATGATTGTACAAATTTAAATGTTCTTGGAAGCGTTTGAACAATAAGTCATAGTTTAGAATAGAGTGTGATTAATTAACAACCAAATGAAAGAAATAGAATGGTGATCAAACTGAATAAGCAATTATAATATATAATATAATTTCAATTATTGAAACAGTTATCTTTGTACAATACTAGGAAAGTGACAAAGAGTTGGACAAGTTTATTAATATATTATACTCAAATGTAATGACGATATCAGGTGTAGTTTGCCTTCTATGTGTACTTAGCCCACAGGTACACTTGGATTCGTAAGTGCACTTGGATTACAGATTTGCTTGGTAAACAAGTTTACATGGCAACCAAAGCGGAGTAAGTAAACTTCATATATAGTCACCTCGCCAAGTGCCTTTTCGCGCTAGCGATTATTGTAGTTACTTACTTACTTACCTTACACATGATATCATCCATATTACCTAATCCCATTGGCAACTGTATGTTCATGTATCCTGCTGTATGGAGACGTGTGTCTCATACTATAATTGCTGTTCAGAGACCAGATATGTTTCACCCATGGGGTTTCGTAATTCTCTTACTTTTCAATACATCATTATACATACATGATTAGTTAATTACCTAAAATTGCAACCCCAATACCTCTACAGAAGTTATCTAGAATTTAATTGTGTATCACTGACAATTGCGAGAGTGAGAAAATACTACAGGCTGTAACCTCTGCCTCTAAGAACCAAACACATCGACCCACCAGGTCCAGTTGAACTCCGATAGTGATACCCGACGCTGAGCTCAATGTCAATATTAAAGATCAATATACAGTCAATGACGGTGACGATTGCAGTAACGATAGCTTCAGTTCTATGATTGCTCTTAAGCTGTCACACCTCTATCAAGAACTATTGATAGATTGTCAATATAAGATAAGTAATCCTCAATTTGAGTTGACTGATAGTAGTAGTGATGATTCCGAGATGTTTCAAATGTCAATCAATTCTGATAAACATGTTACAGGTACTTGTGATAACTGCTGAGAAACTCTTAAAATATGTTTAACGATATCCCTTGAATACGAAAGGACAATCCAGGTGAATACAAACTAATAGGACATAAAGTTCTAGTGAAGCCTTCATTGGCATCCCTTAATGGGTCGATTATTTGGTTCTACAATACCTCTTTTTCACCACGTTACTACTTGAAATCCACACAGAATATGATCGCTGCGGTGATTATTCGAGATATATATTCTGTCTATTGGAGTTGATTCATATGAGCAGAGTCAATTCTGAGACAATTCCAAGATCAATTAACCTGATATACTGGTGATGAGCCTGATAGCTACACATGTAATAAGACCTCGAAATACGTTCAATGAGATCAATCATATATGTATAAATAATCGATGGCAACCTATTGTACAGCTCGAAGTACTGGTGAAACTCAATTGACATCTACTATATATGTCGATTGATTGGTTTATGATACTTACCCTTGAACCTGTCGGTTCGTTCACGATTGAGTATGGTGAGAAGTCCCTAACAATTAACACGTTTAATCAAGTACACTTGACTATTACCTTCCATTGAGCTGAGCGGAAGCTCTGACGTGCACATCATGATCACCTTCCTCCGAAGTGAGAGGAAGTTTCAAAGTGAACCTACTATGCGTTAACATCTACGAACAAAGTTGCAAGCTCACTTACAGAGAGTCAGCATTGCACAGAAGTATACTTGCAGAGAAAGATTATCCGAGCACGGAAGTACACTTACCGAGAAAGACTACTATTGGACACAATCATAGTCGTTACTGTAATACATGATTCTATAAGATGGATGAGCGAAGGAGCCGAATCTATCTCATATCATTCACAAACCACTGAAACAAAATCGATACTGTGAGACTCAGAGAGTTCACCTCTAATCGTCTTCAGTGCTATAAGTATCATCATGATCCTGAGATTGCTTAGATAACTTGGACTATCACATGAACTGGCATTTATTTCAACTCAGGACCTTGAAGGGTGGGTGATGAGGTCTCTGATAGAGAGTATAAAGAGGAGTATCCTAGTTCAGTTTTTTGAGCACTTAACTCCGATTGACAAACTGGAGTTGCCGGTCATAGCTATGGCATACATTTTCATTCTAGGCTGGCCATAGTTCAACGTTAGGAATCCTGAGAATGACTAGATGTCCAGTCAACTTCTAGTGCTACATACACCTAGTGAAGACAACAGGTTAAAGGCTACAGACTCAAATGAATATGTTCCACCCCTGGCAGCCATCGAGATGATGTCGTTGACTATACAGGTGGAGGGCATGGGCCCTCTGCAGGTGCGCCACATTACAGACATACATCTGATTGGAGTCACCGTATCTGAGAGACTTATAGCTAGCTACAGGATTATTGAACCATTCACCATACGACTTGGTGATTACACAGGATTGCTGGGAGCTTCAATTGAAGAAATCACACAAGTGAAAGAAGTCCCTGCAGCTGGATGTTTGGGTAGGAGCAGTGGTAGTAGTTGTGACAGATGAGATACATATTGATGGTGCTTGACTAACTGCTACCGGCTCATCCAGTAATAAAGGGAGTACTGGACAATAGGGGATTTCCCATCGAGGATACCCTATTACAGCAAGGACTCCTGGATTCTACCTTTTGCTCCCATCTCAAGATTACAAGCCCAAGGTAACGAGTATAAATGGAGCTTCGGCACCTGAAATGGTAACTATATACAATTGTAGTTATATTCCTACCAGGTTTCAGGAATTCGTAGTGGTCTTTAGTTAGATCAATGCAGAGACACAGTTTCAGTACTGGTCAGTTAACTATGAGATCGATACCGGCTACAAGGTGCTATATAGATATATCTAAAACTATCAGAGATTGAGTTTAGAACTCTAAAGACCAATATTGAGACAAACCTGACCAATAGTTTCACGTAGTGATTACCATGACAGATGGTGATTTCAAACTCTTTGGACTACCAAGCTCTAAATGAGAACACAATTAAGAATCGACACAGAATCATGAAACAACGAGAAATAACTGGTAGGCAGATGGAATATATTGCTCCCTCGGAAAACTGTGGAATGAAGATTTCTTGAGTTCCAGGTACAATGGCACTCACACTTGAGAAGGATAACAATAGTCTTCTTACAGATGTAGCGATACAAGGTTACGTTTTAATTCTATCTTTTTCTTTAAGAAAGACTTACTGTATAAGAGATTCTGCGAAACATGCAATTAAATGCAAATACAGAAGTACGAAGTCTCAGCGGGAATCAAAACCGTCATAGCAACAAGAATATCAATACCAATAGATACATATACACAGGTATGGTGACAGATGATTGACATAGTACTTATATCGGATACAGGGGAATGACTGTTCTGAAATCCGAGAAACTGCTTCTGCAAATCAATTTTTCACCGCAAAGACTGGAATAACTCACCATTACTACTGCAACTCACCAATCATGCTGGAGACGTCAAGCGCAACAGGTCTCGTAAATGTACTTGATCTTGTAAATGCACCTGATCTCGTAAATGCACTTGACCTCGTAAATGTACTTGGTCTCATAAATACACTTGGCTAGCAGACGATCATGGCCTTGTGAGTCCACATGGCTCACAGGTGTACTGGAAGTCACTGAGATCATATCGGCCTAAGATTCTATTATTGAGAACCAGTAAGGTAAGATTAACCCCCCCCCTGTTGTCCCTATCATGAGATCAGCTATGAGTGGCATGTTGATGGCTCTTGATACATCTGACAATTGAACCATATAATGACCTCCTATTAGTTATAAAGAAGGGCCTTACTACTGACCCATTGGTGGTCGACATCTCGGATAAGCTAGTCGAACATCCAATAGCCACAGCAGAAGCCAAAGCCACACTAAAAGCAGGAGACGAGAACCAATAGAGTTTCTTTGCAGGAGGTCTGATCACCGAGGGCAGGATATATGTCTCTGAAGATGATACTCCCCGCACTCAAGTGTGATTGTTATTGGACCACATTGGATGCGTATATCAGGGACTAAGTCAATCCGATCAGAAGCAAGTATACTGAGAAGTCTGAGAGCGAACGAGAAATCAATAGCTGCACTATTAGTCTTCATCATCGAATTGGGAGTATTACCAAATACATCGAAAGTAGAATCAACTGCAGCCAGCAATCAATTGAGTCCACTGCACCAAGTGCTAGCAGAAGAGAGCTAGCTAAATCAGCAGTCGAAATGACAGGCTAAATGACTGAACCTGCTGCAATCATCAATAGACGTATAAGAAGGCCACCGGATTGGACATATTAGAAGACTATCGCAATGGAGCTTCAGAACCAAGAGCGCTAATGCACTGAATTACATGGTATCTATAACCATGTTCAGAGTACATATGAATTGGATTTATTAATGAATGAATATGCTATGCAATTGCCCTTAACTGAATGAAGGTACTATTAGTATTGGCAACAAATCGGATTGGTTCATGACAGATCGAATCGAGGAGGGGTTAGAGTCGGATTTGATATGAGGTTTGGGGAAGTTTTGAGGTTCGACTCAAACTTGCAATCCAATCTCACAACTGCGAACGTTTATAAGTAAGCAAGTTCTTGTTCAATTGGCGTGATGTCTTATTCATCTTGTAGCTAACTTCATAGGCTACAAGATAAACTGAATAAATAAGCCTATCAGACGAGAACTCACTTACTTATTTATGTTCACAGTTATGGGCCGAAATGGTAGAATATGAGGCGAATGGCTTGGCAAGGATGTGCTCCACTCGAACCGAACATATTAGTTAATAGTACGAACTTCTGATGTTTCGTTGCCAATACTAGATACTATGATAATCGATTGATGTCGCTACCGATAGTGGTGACTAACTGAATCAAGCTGAATTTTGGTGTTTGTCCCCTATAGTTTGGCTCAGCAGGGCTGCATATGTATAAACCCACTATGTTCCTGGATATGAAAGTAGAAGAACTGGGAATCGGAGAATGGATAGCTTGATTCACTGAAGTGGAAGCATACCTGGTCACTTTGTTAGTACCATCTTATTGCACACTTACATGTTAGACACTACAACTCCAATGAGTATGTAGGAATACCTGTCTATATATAACGGCAATCGAGAGCAGAATGGTGGCGATTGAAATCAATTGCAACTGGATCTGAACCCAAATGGCAATGGAAAGTAGAATCCAGATAACCGATATACTAGTCAACTTGGGGCCAATCCGTGAGATTAAAATGATCAAAGCCGAGACCGGAGGCTATGAGCGATGGGGTCTGACATGTGATTGGATATACGAAAGAACAGAGACAAGCAATTGGAAAAAGCATACTAATCTGAGAACTCTTAAGAGCAGATATGATGAAGATAAGTACATCATCCCTTATTCTAGTTGACTGCTGCAGAGATACGATACTGACCATGATAGTCTTATCCCTCAAGATGACATCGGTACACATGATCATGCATCGGTGACAATATATGTTGACACATCACTAGTGGAAACAAATTGCCCCACCAATTAGAGCATCACCGAGTCAGCACCAAGGGAATCAATTGCTTAGATTCAGAGCAACTGGAAGTCCACTTGGATATTCGGAACCATAAACTTGAAAGCCTGCTGAATGAGTGAACCTGGAACGAGGCCTGCTGCTGGAACGACTTCGATTCGTAGGTGATCTTGTCAGAATCAGAGTCAATTGATCATTTGCTTCTTGTTTAGTACTTCTATTCTTATAGTTTTCAGGCTTTTACAAATAGTATTGGTATGGATGTTTCCACCCACCTGTAATGGCGATGCCTGATGCACTTGGCCTCATATGTGCACTAGGTTTTGAAAGTGTACTTGGCCTCATAAGTGTACTTTGCTTCATAAGTACACTTGGCCTTGTAGGTGCACTTGGCTCGCATGTACACTTGGCCGCCATAGTGCACCTGGCCACTGTGGCACACTTGGCCACCGTGGTATACTTGGCAGCTGAGGCCAGGTGACCTCTCTTATTCCATAATCACCTCTAGCAGTACTTTTTACATGCTAGCGATTATCGTACTTACATACCTTACTCTAGAATTGATATCATCTACTTTATCACATATTCCATTTGCAACTGTATTGACATATATCCATCTGTAAGAGGGTGTACGTCCTTACAATATAATAGGTTTTCAGACACCGGATACCTTTTGCTCATGGGATATTGTGATCTGTTTAGTGTTTCAACATGTCGCGACACATACACACAAACAGATGATTAGTCAATTACATACAATTGCAACTTAATGTCTACAGAACAGTCAATTAGATGTCAATTGCTCACCATTGACAATCTTGAGGGCAAGGAAACTCTGCAGGCATTGATGACAGGTATCCAATGGGCTCCAGTCGAATATAAGGCTGCAATCCATGATAATCAGGATGCTGACGCTGATAATCACAATGCCAATGGTGAAAATAATAATGCTAACAATGGCAATCTGAATTCCGAAGACGGAAATCTGGATCCCAACAAAAGTCATCTCAAGCCTGATGGGGACAAGATACGCATCTGAGACGTTGACAATCACGATTGCTTCCCATTGACGATGATCAAAGATGACCAGTGCGATATGACCACCCAGAACCGATTGATACTGAAGGTACTTTTCAAACGACAAGCTGAATTGTGAGCTGAATTGAGTGCTGAGTACTATACGAGAGCAGTCGAATGACCAGGATAGGTCTGGGATAGAGAAGCAGCTCAGGAATGAGAGGCTGCTAGGAAATAAATTACACAGCTGGAACAAGAAAGATCTGGAATCATTAGAATGGTTGATCCTGAGCGATACTGTGGGGATGCACACGAATTGAATAACTTTATTAGTATTCTCTGTAGAACCTTCAACTCACACTACCATCATTATCCAAATCGTGAACTGGATCAAGTCAAGTACACTTCACACCAACTTGGCAGCTGGAGTAGCCATCCGGAGATGTTGCAATGAAAATCAAAGACAGAGGACCCAATCACTTGGAGCCAAATGTTACGTAATTGGAACTACCCTGCCATGAACAATTTCAACCGCTTCGTTGAGCAACTCCAAATCATGTACATCTACTTCGACTGTGTGCTGAATGCAACTATGCAGTCTTCTGTGAGTTCGATCAGGAGTTCAATTACCTGGAGTATCCAGTGCAGGTATGAACACTTGGCTCCATACCTTGTGGTGGGAATCGGAATGGGACAAAGAATAGTATCCATAGAGGTTATACGAAATGGCATTGATGGGCATAAAGTCTGGACTACAAGTACAAGTCAAATTGTTGATGATGAATGGGAGGTTCAGAAGTATCAACCAACTCTTCCACAGAGCAGCAGCCGCTCAGATCCAACCCGAACCGGTAAGGACAAGCTGGAGACAACAATATCAATCGAAGGAGCTTAACTGCTGATCCAGCGGCAGTGGGGTATTGTCCCATGACCGATTCAAACATACTGACAGGAAACCTAATTACAGACCATCAACTTCCGAGTCCGTCGAGACAACTTCTGGTGAAAAGACTACTGGCAGTACCGGCAATCATCCCCAATTACAGCAGGCACCAGGGTTCTCGACACAGGATGTCGACAATCACTTCACCAATAAGACGTACATTCGCTTCAATGGCAGCCACTTGACGTATGAGTGTCCACGATACAGTTGCGCCAAAAATACATACAAATCGAATCCAGGTGATAGTGCCCACCAAGTCAAATGACAACGGTCGTATGATATTCAGCGGGCAATAGCCTATGCTACCTCTCCAGCTATGTGGCACGGGTAGAGAGGCTGGAGGAGATGGAACTGGGGTTGGAGATATTGGCAGTGCAGGCATTTATGGTGACATTGGACGGAATGTAGGTGTACCAGATATCATTAAAAGGAAGAGTTATTTTGGAGATCCCAAGGGCTCACATATTGAATCAGTTTCTGTGCGCCACTGAGCGGCCTGATATGGTGTATATTATATACGAAATACATATGCGAGATGCTCACAGTGAAATGCAGCTTAAAGAAGGTCTTATTCACTGTGGCGCAACGAGTATCTTCATGACATCCAAGCTGTGAAGGTATCTTGACATACCGAACAAAACAGGAATTGTAACATCCTCGAACCTCAACGGCAGCAAGATGATGTCTTCTACAGAATATTCAAAGACTAGATACTCAGTGCAGTATTTCAAAAGCTTGTTATCAGTTGACGAATCGGATGTCTTAATTACTCCAATAAGAGTATACAACCTGGTTATGGGATTTGCTTGGTTCAAGGCTTAAAACTCGAATATCGACTGGAAAGTCAGTTGTCTTGTAGCTAGCTAGCATTGGCAAAGAACTTCCGGGAATTTGTAACATTGACAAACCGATTCGGTTCAAGTAAAGCGTATTCTTGCGAAGACTCTACCCCTCCAACTCCACCATTTCGTCCCACAATCAGAAACATAAATACGTAAGTGAGATCCTATCTGTTCAGCTCAATCTTTTATTCATCTTGTAGCTACCTTCAGGTGTTACAAGATGAATTGAAAATCGAGCTGATCTGACAAGAACTAGCTTAGATATTTTCATTCGCAATTTTCGGCATTCGGTTTGAAGTTTGAAGTGAACCTCGAAATGTCACCAAATTTCGAATCGAATCCGCATTGAACCCCTGGTCAGTGCAGTCTGTTATAAACCGATTCGATTCGTTGTCAATACTGCTTGTGGTCTTGCAAATCCATAGTAGGTCACAGGCCACCACTCTGAATGGGAATCGCGATGGAGCCCAAAATGAGAATACCAACGGAACTTTACAGTGGCCTTCGGAAATTTGTTTCCTTGGATCAACCACATTTGCCGACCTTCTTTTGATCAATAAGGCCAACAACTCATTCGTCCTACAGTTTGGAGAGTACACCAGGCTGCTAGGAGCATCATATAGTGGTATCTCACATGGTGCGAGCGAGACCGGAGTGCCAATAGTACTGACTGACAATGGTGGTCATATATCAGCGAAGTATTAGCAATTCCTAGAGGTTTTTAGTAAGACCAAGACCAAGATGCTACCTCTGTACTGGTCAATTGATCATGCAATTGATCTGGAACTCAGATACAAGCTGCCATATGGGTATATCAATAATCTGTCAGAGGTTGAGTTGAAAAGTATTAAGGGCTACATTGAGATACATCTGGCCAATGGTTTCATCCGATGGTCATCATGATCGGTGGCAGCACCGATACATTTTGCAAAGAATAAGAACTGCCCCTTGAGACTCTGCTTATACTACCGAGCTCCCTTTAAGGGTATACTCAAGATTTGATACCCTGTTCCATTCGTCTCGAACATGCTTGAATATGTTGACAGCATCAGGATATTTCCGAAACTTGAACTTTGCGGAGCCTATAACCTTATTTGTATTAAAGAAGGTAATAAGTACAAGATGGCATTCTGACTCAGATACGATCAGTTCAAGTACAGGGTCATACCATTCAGTCTGACGAAATCATGGCTATTTTTCAGGCTTGCATTCACGATTTCTCGCGATCTTACATTGATGACTTTGCTGTATATTATCTTAACACTTTCCTAATATACTGTACTGACAACCATAAGTATGACGAGCTAGCGTAGAATGTACTGCAACGGTTGCAGGAGTTCAGCCTCTATTGCAACACAGAGAAGTATTAAATATGAGTCTTGAATAGTGTTGGCAACGAAGCGGATCGGTTCGTCGCGGATCGAATCAGGGTGCAGTTCGATCCGGATTCGATCCGAGATTTGGATGAAGTTCCTGAATTTGTCTGAACCGGTTCGCAAACCATCTATCTTCGAACGATAATAGGTAAGCGATATCTTGTCCGATCGGCTCGATTTTTAGCGCATCTTGTAGCGGGAGAAGTTAGCTACAAGATGCACCAAAAATCGAGCGGATCGGACGAGAACTCGCTTACTTATTTTTGTTCGCAGTTGTAGGTCGAAATGGTAGGGTTTGAGGCGAAAGGCTTGGCAAGGATCCGGTTCACACGGACCAAATCGGTTCGTCAATTGTACAAACCCCGGGAGGTTCGTTGCCAACACTAGTCTTGAAGATCGGCAACCTTAGCTGTTTCTTCAGTACTGAATTTGTCAGCATGAAAACGGAGCGTATCTCCATGATTGAAGATTGGCTGACCCTTCAATCAGAACAGAATGTGCAGGTTCAGTTTGGGTTCGCGAACCTCTGATGGAGGTTCATCCAGAAATATATCAAGGTAATGGTACAAATATCTAACTTGCCAAAGAAGTCTACAGGAAAGCCACAATAGGAGTGGCCGAGAGATACAGAGCTCGCCTTTCAGAAACTGAAGAAAGTCTTTTCTGTGGCACTGATATTGTAGCACTTTGAACCAGTCAAGTCGATCATCCTCCAGACAGACACGAGCTGCTTTGCGATTGCAGGTATCCTGAAACAGTATGACAGCTTTGGAACCCTTTGAAACCCTTCAGATAGTCAATTTTACTTCCGAAAATACTTCACAGCTGAGCAGAATTAGGATATGTATGATCGGATACTCCTTGCTATTTTCGAGGCTTTCAAGTAATGGCGATACTTCCGGGAAGATAGCCACCACAAAGTCATGGTGCAGTACAACCACATTAATCTCCAGTATTTATTGGCATAGAAAGTGCTCTGCTAGAGACAAGCCCACTGGTATGAGATTGTATCGGCATACAACTTCACAATCAAGTATCTGGAAGGTACAAAGAATCCTACTGACAGCCCATCAATACGACCCGTTTCTGAGATTGGCTACAAGAAGCCGATTGGATGTCACATGGTGACTCTGGCAGTTGACACCTACGATGACCTCCTACCAGTGATAAAGAAGGTTCAGGCTACTAAACTATTGGCTGTTGACGTCTTGCGTAAGCTAGTCGTGAATCCAATAGATACAGCCAGAGCTGAAGCTGTAGACGTGAACCAATGCAGAATCATCGCTGGAGCTCTGACCTATAAGGGCAGGATATATTTCCCTTCAGACGATGCTCTCTATGGCAAAGTGATAAGTCTCTTCCATTGCAATCCTGAGTCCAGTCACTCTGAGGATTTTAAAACTACTGTGATAGTCTCTAGAGATTTCAATTGGCCTGCAGTAGACAAGCACATAAAGAGGTACATTAGAGGCTGCGAAGTATGTTACCAAAGCAAGGCACCATGGTATGCCTGCCATGGAATCAACATGTCACTGCTACCACTGTCACGATCCTGGGAACGCATCACTATAGGCTTTGTCACAGGTTTGTGAAAATAGACTGTATCCGAATACATAGGGATCCCATTCATCATTGATAGACTGACAAAGATGGCGACCTACCTACCCTGCAGAAATGATATCGACTCGCCAGAGCAGGCTAGGCTCTTCTACAAGCATGTGATCTCGAACAGAGTATCCATGACAATATCATCAAGGATTCGGGGACCCAATTCACGGACCGATTTTGGACGAGTATTTGCAGCCATATGAATATGGATTATCGACTATCGATCGCATTTCATCCTCAGACGGACTCTCACACACAGTAGCCGAATCAGACGATGGAGTTGTACCTCCAGGTATTCTACAACTACGAGCACGATAACTGTATGGAGCTCTTACCATTGGCCAAATTCGCTTACAACAACTACATGCATATTTCGACAAGCATGTCCCCCTTCTGGACCAATTACTACTACATTTTGTCACTGCAGTTCAAATCTCCGAACAATCCACTGAACCTAAAATCAGAGACCCAGACAGATTCCTTGGTAGCCGGACTGGAAGAAATACACCGCATCCTCCGGACAAGGTTACTGGAAGCCCAAGCCTGCCAGACGAAGTAGGCCAGTACCAAACAAATGACGTTTGAGGTCGGAGATAAGGTTTGGCATTCAACTCGAAATACTGATACCTAACGAGAAAGCTCCAAATCAGAAGTTTCCAGTTTCCAGTTGGAAGGTCACATAAAGAGACATGGTGGATCAAATCACATTATCTGCAACTCATGTATCTTTGAGTAGGGTATTGGAAGGAGATGCTGATGGAATAGAAATCAATGATTCAGGAATACTGAGTTTCTTGTATCTTTGTTTATAGTATAGGGTAGCAGTATTTGCTTATTGATTGATATGGTCACCAATAGTGTTGTTGTGCTAGGTTTCGAAGTTGAATAAGTTTTTTTCGCTGCTGTTCGAATAAGGCTGCCTGAACACAATTTGCTGCTCGCAATGTACTTGTGATATTGTACTCATAAGTGACATATAATGTTAATTCTACTCCTACAAACTTCAACCATCATAATCTTTTAATTCCATGATTCTTGTGGTCAGAGCTACAATGAAAGGCTATTCATCAGGGTTTTATGATTTCGAAAACATAAGGCTACAATCGATGGCAACACATCTGCACTCAAGATGACAAAACGATTATATCCTGAATATTGAACTGGTACATGATCTACAATACAAATATATGTAAGGTTAAAGAACTAGAAGAATATCTATGTAATGATTCTTCTAGACACTGTGTGTGATATACCTGTGATGTTGAAGCAATAGGCTGAGGAGTATAGTATACCTGTGATAACTCATTCAGAGTCAGAAACTGTCCGAAATATCAATGGTGAAATAGTAGGATGTTCAGAATTGCAGTTTATCTTCCCAGTTCGACTGAAGTAAGAATACTATTATATAAAAAATATCTTCAAAATTGGATTAATGGAGTGATCAACAGATATTATGTTACCTTACAGTCATATTATCAAGCAAGAAACACTCAGAGACACTACACAAGCAAATAATCAGCCTCAATTTAGCAACAAGTATGTTAAGCAGTACTGAACAAAGACAGCCTGCAGCTCTTTGTTGATTGAATCTAATAAGTCTATTCTGAAGTTCGGAACAGACTCTGAATATATAGGTATTTTAGGCTCAATGTATATGATCACTGTTGACATAATTGGGATATATATGATTGAGAGATAATCATGATACTATAGGGACTACCAGTCAGTTTACAATGGCCAATCAGCCAATTATCTTTCTCCACATTGAATGTTTGACCATGAAATAGACTTACATTATGAAGAGAAGCATCCATGGAGACCTATTTATACTGTCTCTGAAAAGAAGCTTTTGGTCCTGAAGGATTATTTCAAAACAATGATTGCAACTGAAAAGATTTATTCAAGTAAGTCAGATACTGGTACTCCCATGTTCATTATTCTAATACAATATGGTTGAGGCTTACAGTAGTCTGTAGATTATAAGGAATTGAATTGTGTTACAATTATGAATTGGAATCTATTGACACTTATGAAAACAGGTTGAGCTAGATTAATTGACTTGAAGATTTTCAGGAATATTAACCTTAAAGCTTCAAACAACCTTATTGATATTAACTCTGGAGACTTCATACAAGATATATATGTTTCAACAACCTTATTAGGCCCTTTAGTTTATTGAATGTGCAATTTATATTCCACAATATTCTGAATGAGATCCTATGCGATTTAATTGATCATAACATAGTAGTTTATATTCATGACATTCTTATTTATACTGCTGATGAGAAAGAACATATATGCTTGATAATGGAAGTACTTAATGGTCTGCAAGAGAAATACTTAGTTATTGTATCTAATAACTACAACTGTATAATACTGCGAGTGTTGCCCAGTCTTATCAGCTCAAGTAATATCCTGACAGGTTTCAGGATTTCCTTGCGATGGAACTTATGACCATTCGCTCAAGATATGAAAGTTATTAAAGATTCAAGACAAAGATATTTGGCTTTTGAATTGTATATTGTGAAGGCTTATTTCCCTTATCAAAAATCTTGATCTTCAACTATTGGAGATTTCAAAGGTCTTCATACCTCTATCCTCTCACTCTTACATTTATTTCTATCTACTCTTTTTTCATGAAGTTCCATCCTTAACCACCCTTTACACCAATATTCTTCCATAGACAACCTATTCTCTACCTCTTTTCAGGACTCTCTGTACTATTCCACTAAGATCAGCTACTTAAATGAATAGAGTTCCTTTCAATACAAGTCTTTTGGACTACTGTGGTCTGAACCTATCGTATCTTTTCGGTATCTTAGTATTCATATAACCGGTATCCATTTGATTGTCAGGGATTGTTTTCTAAGAAGTCTACATATCGATGGTCATTAAACGTATCATCAGCTCTGATGCAAACTCAGATGGTTTCAAATCTACAGCCTTTCAGCTCTATTCATACTTTCCATAGTATGAGGTGGGAAAGTATTGAGCTACTAACAAGTATCAATTCCTTATCACTAGGGTGATTGAATATATAACTGTTCATCTGATATCGTTGGTTATGGTAATCGAAGCAGTAATATCATATGGCGATTTCATGAAGTATTTTCAAGGTAATTGGAAAATTTCCAATCGCAGTATCGGTTAAGTGATTATAGCGAATCCGCTTCGATGGTATCTAGCGATATATATTAGGCAAGGTATAATCAAGTAGTACTAGAATCAATTCAAATTCTTATAATATACGATCTCATAAATTGATATCAACATATTGAAAAACAAGATTGATCCTATTCTTAAGTAGGAACGCGCACAATCTGTCAACAATGTGTAGTCATTTCTTTAATTGACCAACTTCTATTAACGAGGCATTCAAGATCCTTCTAGAATCTGCCATGTATTGACAGATCTAATCAAGATAATTGGTATATTTACATGGAATTACAGATATGAAGAAGTATCTGAAACCCTCAAGAAATAATTTGCGGAGGTATCCATCCTACAACAATTGATATCTATCACACCTGCAGTATCTGAGGCAGATATTGGTAATATTGTATTCAGAAGAATAATATCTCAAGTGATCGATGGATGACTATACTCTTTAGCATTTCACTCTTGAGAAATAGATAAAGCCACTGGTATCTATGAATTTTACAAGGTACATAGGTGGCTTCACTCTCTTGGTTCTTTTGATAAGAAGGCAGCTCCATCACCTCGGTTTTGTTTATCAGGAATATACTCCAAACCTGCCAATGAGGATACTTCATACAGGGATATACTCCAAACCAACCAATGAGAATACTTCCTGCGGACATAGTATGATCATATCCATAGCTATACTATTATAATAACAATATCATGTTAACAGTAATATCTACTTTGAAGGAATAGAATACATATCTCAAACCGACAGCCAATACAATAAGTATGTTTATGCATCACAAGGACCTGGAGTACTGTACAACTACAAATATCGTGAATCAAAGACAAGCCTACTGGGTACTGGAATTAGCAAGGTATGAATTAAAAATATTCAACTGATCAGGCAGTGCAAATGGAAAACCAGATATATTCTCTATTGATATTGACTGCGGCCTTACAGAAGTGGGAGGTAGTGCAGATGAAAATATAAACCAGTCAATACACTATAATTTGACGTTCGATTAGTTGGTGTGGACCAATGGTGAAACAATTCAGATGTCTGCAACATGAGTAAGTAGCAAATAGATCATGAGTTCTTTTGCAGAATGAAGAGCTATCTCAGTAATCAAGTTCGAATTGTAGCTGTTCGATACAGTATGACAGATAGGAATGTACGATACTGTATGGAATAGACAGTATGTTAGTTTTTCAGAACGCAATCAAAGTACAGATATCTAATTGGAAAATAAAATCCTTCAAATGAAGTTAGGCTTTGAATTCTATACCATTCAGAGCTCAAGACACTGTAATTGGAGAGAGAATATGATTCGTAAGTGGTAGGATACATGGAACAAGATACTAAGACTATCAGATTGATTTGAGGAACCATTTTATAACCAGAGATGGAAATATTCATAAAGTATTATATCCGCTTATATTCTGAATATGGCAGCTCACCATACCTCCTATGATATGTTATTACTACTCAAATTGATATATTGTGCATGGACTATATTTCAATAAATCTCATCATCAAATTACCATTTTGTAAATATTACTCATTAGTATGAGTTATCGCTGACAGGTTTACCAAGATAGTACACCTTACATCACTGAAAAACAGAGAAATAAAAGCTACAGATCTAATACAAAGCTTACTCAATGGAGTGTAGTGATTCCATAGTCTACGATTGAGTATAGTTTCCAATAGAAAATCTAGATTCTACTCTGAAATGTGGTGCTCAATGGTCAAAGCATTAGATATATAACAGATGAAAACTTCACCTTTCAACTCATCAGCAGATGCATAAAATGACAGAGTTAACCAAACGCTGGAATGGTACCCACAGTATTATTCCAACTATGAGCAGAATAATTGGGCAGAGTATTTACCAATAGCATAGTATGTCTACAATAACTCTCTCACCTTCACAAGTGTCATGTTACTGATCTTTACCAATTGTACGTTTGATCCTTGAACGAATTGACACATTAAAGCTGAAGTAAAGAATCCAACATGTTTGACCTGTATTGATTTGATGTTTAGTATGTATGTCCTTTGTAGAAAGGGCTTAGAGAATGTATGAAATACTATGGGAAAGTACCATACTAGGTATGATAGGGGGTCTCAGAAAGATTCTGCCAGAGTTCTAGTCATATTAAATGGGAAGAACTTCAAACTACCAAGATTATCCATTAGGCTAGAGCAAAACTACATGGACTGTATAAAGTGCTGAAAGTATTTTTGACCAACACAAATAAAACTATAGTTATCTGAGTGTCGGTAGATTAACAATTCCTTCAGTGTTGAATTGATCGAACCATACAGAATCGTTAGCATTCCAGTGCAATTCTCGCCGGAACTCACGGCTACTTAGAATCGATATAGGATTGATCATAATATGAATGGTTACAAATATCGGACTGGATATGATGGGGTGAAAGTTATGGAAAGTGAAATCAGTAAATCTCAGAAGAGGATATTGTATTTGATAAAGGGTAAACTATATCCTGAAGAGATAGATTAGAGGGAAAAATCTTATAAGAACTTCTTTGATCAGCAGTTAAAGTGGTAGCATCATAAGTACGATTATCAGGTATTGAAAGATAGGAGAACTGAGTGAAGGATTGCATTAGTACCTTTGCCCTATAAAGAGTTTCTAATGGGTAGCAAGATACCTGGATCAGGCTTTGGAATTTTTGAGCCCAAGGAGAGATATTTTTACAAAGCAGGAAATGAAGAAATCTTTATTCTTTCAGACATAAAACGTCAAATTTTCCATAGACCAATCAACAAAATATTCGAGTAGTTCCAATGTGAGTCTGAAAAGTTACGAGATTGTGTTATACTTCAGATTTAGAATACCATCCAGAATGGCAGCATCAAATCGACATGGAATTATGTATAATCACTCAAACACCACATAACTCGATTTGGATGGCACAGATACCATTCCTATACAATATCAGAACTCTGCAGGGTATTACTTCTTTGGTCACCAACACCAGTAAAATTGGATGAGTATCTATGCAGTCAATCACATCACCAATAAGCAACAAAGAGGTGTTGCAAAGTTGATACTTTGCCAGATCAAACTACTATTAGAATTAAAGATAGCTGAGAGGATGAAGATAAAAAAGAATATGAATGTATATTACAGCTGACAATATCTATAATTCGCATATATATGCAGATCGCTTATGACACTTTATCTTCAATCAAAGAGAGAACATTCATCCAAGGTTTAAGGGATAACAAGAATACACTAGATCCGGTCTCCAGAAGTATAAAGGACTGATATCATGATGGTTTTCATCTATTAATATGGAGGATTATATAATAGGACTATGGAATATCCTGCAGATAGAGGTAGGTTAGTTTTTAAACGAAGGACATTGGTGAATTGGAGTGGTAGGACAAGAAGCTCATGGACAATTTGAGTTAAGATGTCATTGTTATAGTGAGAGGAAAGAGGTATAAAGATCTCGTAAATCTTCGAGGGTAGAAGGGTAAGCTTCTTAATGAGGAGAAGAAGCCTCAATAATATATGATAGGAAAGCCAAATATCTTTGCCTTGAATCTTTATCTTTAGTGAATTTCACTTCATAACTGAATAACCATAACTGTTACTGCAAGCATGTTCTCGAAGGAGTAAGGTTAATACTTGTATTGGTTAACCTGGAGTGATGCTCTTGGAATTTCAAAAATTCTCTAAATGATACCTTGGATTGTAATGAAGCGTACCTTACTCAAATGCATTCAGCTCATGATAGTCAGTAAAAGGTTGAGAACAATTATTTAATTCTTTATTCACATGTCAATGGCAGTATATCAGTCTAGACTGGCAACAATTAGAAGTCAGTCCCAGCAAAAGAAGAATGCCGGTAGTAATATATCCAACAGAATCAACAAGAAGTATACCTTCTAACATCAATATTCGAAACAACAAAGTTCAAATATTTAGAGAGTATATCCAGAATTGACATATATATCAGATCATCTCAGAAGTGAGAGAAGTACCAAATAAGATCTATGGTAACAAGATGGTCAATTGTAAGGATGTACATCGTCATATAGATGGATACGTATAGATATGGTTGCAAATGAGAATATGTAATAATGATATCAATTATAAGGTAAAGTAAGTAAGATAATCGCTAGCGTTGCAAAAGGACTTCGGGAGGTGACTATATATGAAGGGCACTTATCCGGCCTCGGATGCCAAGTATACTTGTTTGCCAGGTACACTTATGAGGCCAAGTACATCTGCGGGCCAAGTATACCTACGAGGCCAAATACACCTGGCACCACGATTGCATCAATATAACTAATAAAATAGATTGTATTTGATTTAGATGTTTGACAATTCTATATCAATGAAGACTGAAACAAAATTTAGAAATTGACAAGATGTCCTCTCCTCAATACACTATTGTTATAATGTCTTGAAGTATTTTCTGTTGTTATATAGGTGATCTAATATTGTGCTTACTGTTCCGTATACTCTTCATGTAATATTATCAAATACTCGTATCCAGGTCGGCTTCACTATTGGAAATAGTAGTGAGCGCTGTGAGCAGGTCTAAAAGCGATACCATTCCCTCTACTTTAGCGGTGTCTCTATATACAGAATGACAAGACCATATTGGCCGCTCTATCATCGAGCAGACTTGGATGTGGCGTTGAGTGGATGTCCAACACTCCCACTCCGTAAAAACCCCACCCATACTATGGTCAAAGATAAAGAGAGCAAAGGTAGGAGAATGACAAAAGAAAGCAAGACCAAGTACAAAGAATTACTTAGTACAAAAGAAGTCAAATGGCGGCTACTTACAGCTGGGTAAGTTCGCATTTCCAAACAAAGTTGATCCTACAATCCTAACCCAGATACAATGTCAAATTGTGATCCCTGCAACTGCAACTCAGATACAACGTCACTTTATGACAACTACCCGCTCTGAGCAACCACAACCAAATCAACCACACAACAACAACAGGAGAAAATAGACGAAATACAATCAAGACTAATAGATATCCATACTGGTACAATGCTGCAAAAATTTCTCTTTTGGCAGGGCCTTTGTAAGACAGTCTGCAACCATAACTCCAGTAGGTATATATTCCAAAGATATCTCGCCTTCTTCAACCTTCTCCCTAACGAAATGATGTTGTATGTCAACATGCTTGGTACAGACATGGTACTCTAGACTGTGGGCAAGAGCAATACAGCCTTTCTTATCTGCAAAAACTGTGATAGAGAGGAATTTCTTGAGCTGACGATCCAAAATCTCACTGAGGAGAAAGCAAAGCCAGATAGCTTCCTTGGAAGCCTGAGTAATCGCCATACACTCAGCTTCCGTGGATCAAAGTACCACAGTTGCCTGCTTTTTGCTTGACCAAGAGACTGCATGAGCAACAATCCTAGTTTCTGTCTGGAACACCTTGATGTTCCTGACGGCTCTGATGGCTCTGATGGAACCTCATACCCTCTAATGGAGAATTACACGCTACCCTTCACCCAGGTGACAGGTCACATTACATACTTACTCTGCGGTGGCTATTATACCACGTATATTATTTTTATGAGGTGTTGCGTTGTATATTACCCTGTGGCAGACGAAACCTCTTAGCATTTATTTCCAGATGTAATACACTGTACGATCTCAGCCTTGATTCCCAGTCACTGCCTTGATATACCAGGGCAGTCAATTGATTACTTAAAGTCACACTTGATTGACAAATTTATTGCGAACTATATACAAATAATCATGGTAGATCTTGGATGCACTTGGAGACTTGGAGCTAGTATATGGACGGAGAAGATCGATACAGGCAAACAGTTGGGCTGACGGAAAACGATTGAGATTGGCTGGCTCACTGCTGGCTGGACGCGATCGAGCCGTGCTGGCTACACGCAATCGAGCCGAGCTGGACCTCGGCTGGCTGTATGCAACGAGCAGATCTGGACCGAAATATCAGCATTTCGATCAGGTACGCTTGGAGGTCGAGCTGGACTGGGTGTCGACTGACTAGACGGAATCGAGCCGTGCTGGCTCTGGACTGGCTGGACGCTATCAAGCCATGCTCTGGACTGCCTGGACGTGATCGAGCCGGGCTGGCTCTGGACTGGCTGGATTCGATCGAGTCGGACTGGCTCTCCACTTACGGGAGATGATCGAGCTGGGCTGGCGCTCGGCTGGCTGGACGCGATCAAGACGTGCTGCCTATACGCGATTGAGCTGTCAGTTAAAATAGTCGGTATATCTGTTAGCATTGCAAATAAAGAAGGTGGCTGTGAGAGAGAGAGAGAAGTATCATAGAGTTGAACTTAGAACTTAGAACTTAGAGTGCAAATACGGTTGAAAGTAAGGGGGTGGAAAAGGGTCAGAATATATATGAAGGGCACTTACCCGGCCTCAGCAGCCAAGTGCACTTACGAGGGCCAAGTGCACTTACGAGGCCAAGTACACTTACAAGCCAAGTATACCTGACACCACCATTACACTGGGTCTCGGCTGGCTGGATGGGATCGAGCCGGACTCGCTCTCCGCTGGACCCAATAAATCCATTCCGACGTATGATCACAGTTGGCCACAATACCAGAGTTTTCGTTTAAAATAGGAGACCAACAGAACGAGAAGAAACGGTGAAACCGCGACTGACAGAGTGAGAAGAAACGGTTAAACTGTGATCGGAGGGCGATATGTAACGCGATACTCGGCTCGCTGGACAGGATAGAGCTGGGCTGGCTCTCCACTGAACCATTACGATGTATGGTTACAGTTGGCTACAATGCCAGAGTGTTCGTTTAAAATAGGAGACCGATCGAGCGAGATGAAACGGTGAAACTGCAATCGGAGGGCGATAGAAACAGTAAAACTGCGATTTGAGGGCGATAAAAACCGTGAAGCTGCGATTGCAGGGCGATATGCAACGCGACGTATGGTATTGATACCGGGTGCAGAGTAAGCCGCCGCTGGGGTATCTCTGATGGCTCTGATGGAGTACATCCACTCTGATATAGCCATTCTGCTCGGACAGAAAAAACTTTTGCTGATGTGGCAATTGACCAGCCAGCAAAATGTAACCACCAGTACTGTGGCGAGAATCTAGACATCCTGCCCAATCACTAGCACTGTAACCAGTGACTTTCGAATCCCACAAGATCATAGGATAGTATGGCTTTCCTGCCACTTCTGGTATAGGTTCGAATGAAGTGCATCTGATAAGGTGCAGGGCCAGGTGTATCGATCCTCAAATGTATCTGAGGATGTGGTGAAGGGCAGCAAGATGATCAAGAGTGGGAGAACTGCAGAACTGAGAGACTGCTCTCACTGCATATGTGAGGTCTGGTCTGGTAGCCAGAATAAGGTATATGATCTAACCAACAATACTCTGATAGAAGGTAGCATCTTGTTGAGAGAGAAGGGTTGCAGAATCATTTCTGAGCTTTGTACCTGTACTGTGTAGAGTACTTGCTGGATTGCAGAAGGAGAACTGAAAGCGTCAAAGAATCTCCTCAGCTTACTTCTCCTGTGAGAGGTGTAGGCCATTGTCATCTCGGATGACTGCAATTCCCAAAAAGTATAAGAGAAGGCCAAGGTCGGACATTTCGAATTTTGTCTGGAGCTGCTTCTTGCTTGCAGCAACTGCTTCTGATTCACCCAGAACGATCAGGTCATCCATATAGACCATGATAAAGAGAGAGCGGGAAGGATTGAAGTTGACACAGTGGTCTGAGTCTGCTCGCTGGAGGCCAAGCTTTTTGCAAAAGATCTCATGGAGAGTCTTGTTGAGGATTCGACAGGATTGCTTGAGGCCGTATAATGTTTTGTGTAGTTGAAGAATCTCCTTTTTGGATTCACTCAAAACACCTTGAAGAACTTCCATATATATGCGCTCCACATCATCACCCAGATCCTGTCCAAGAAATGCTGTCTTGATGTCCATCTGCTGTATCTCAAAGTTCTTCGAAACTGCAAATACCAGGAGGAGTCGGATGGTTTGGAACTTAACTACTGGAGAGAACGTCTCCAGGTAATCGATGTTATATGTCTGGGTGTATCCTTTTGCTACCAGATATGTCTTATACCGCAAGACCTCTCCCTTGGATCTATACTTGATCTTGAACACCCATCTGCACCCAATGACATTTTGATGGGCTTTTTGATTACAAGGCAATTGAGTTCAGACCTGATTCTTTTCAATCAATACCAATTCCTCTTTGCAAGCCTGCTCCCACTCACTCGATTGAGGGGAATCCATGGCCTCTTTCCAAGTATGAGGTTCATCAATGACAATAGTATGAGCTACTGCAGCGTGTGCCGAATGCGCGGATGGTCTAGGTTTCTGGTACCTGGTTGAACGTAGCTGCTGTTGATTCTGATGAAATCGAGGAGTCCTAAAGATTCCTGCATTACTTCAAGAGCTGTGTCTCCTGGATGGTTCTTCCTTTATTGGAGTTAGTGAACGAGATGGTGAGTATTCAGATGACTCTGATTCAGGCGTTACAGCCTGATACTTGATCGGTGCAGAATGTACTGCTGGAGCTCGGAGCGTAATAGACTCGAATAACTCATCAGTAGGAGTATCCATTGTGGGCATCGAATTATCTGATTGTATAGGTCCTAAAGGACTTGCCTTCGAAGGCTTTGCTGATTCTGAATCGATTGTATGATTTTCCTCTTGCTGAAATGTCAGGATATGATGCAGATGATCAGGTAGACTTGGCATCTTCGGAGGGAGAGTAGGTACAAAGTCAACATCCCTTGTGACATGTACAGTGTGGTTGTAGTAGATCCTATACTGGTTCCTGCCTTCATAACCAACTAAGAAACCCTTGATGGCATTAAGCTCCCACTTCTTTCTTAGGTTCTTGGGAATATGGTGCCAGACTTCACATCCAAAGGGCTGTAGGTGGACCAGCGATTGGACAGACTTTCCTGTCCACAGCTCATAGGGTGTCTTCGATTGAGACCTGGTGGGAGTCCTATTGATAATATAGACTACAGTCTTCACTGTCTCAGCCCACAAGAAGAGACGCAACTGGGCCCCATATATCATCGCCTTTGCATGGCCCACAACAGTTCTGTTTACTTTCTCCGCCACTCCATTCTGCTCTTGTGAATAGGCAGCAGAATGCTCATGATGAAAACCACAGGAATCGAGGAATCTTTCGAATTGTTTGGATGTGTACTCTCCTCTATTATCCAAATGAAGGGCCGTAATCTTGACCCCATGTATAGCTTCACTTCTAGCAATGAACTTTTTCACAGCCTCAAAAGTAAAACTCTTTCTTTTGATAGGCTCGAGTTCTGTCCATAATATTGCATCATCCCTGAAGGTAATGAAGTACTTTGCTCCTCCTAATAAATTGAGTGTCATTGGTTCACAGAGATCTGAGTGGACTCGATCAAGAGCAGCAGCCACTCTTTGGACTGGTTCAGAGGATGGATAGCAGGTCTGTTTGCCCATCAAGCAAGCAGAACATATTTTGATTGTAGTGTTGGTCAATTTGATTCCAGAAGCAGGGTCCTTGGCCAGCTACTTGACTGCATCGAAACTGATATGGTCCAATCGTTGATGCCATTCAATCAAAGAACTGGAGAAGGAATTACGAGTATATCGAACTGGTAGATATCGTGAAGCAGGAGAGGCTGTGACCAGAACAGCCTGAACATGGACAAGAGGATTGATTTTCGTATGGAGGACATAAGAGTGTCTCATTAGTGTGGCAGTTGCTATAATTTCCGAATCATTAAGTATGTGCATAATATGATCAGGCCTTTCGAAGGAACCTGCTGATTGGAAGGATGATGGCTGATTGAAGATAATTTGACAGCCAGACTGATACACCAGGCAAAGAGAGAGGAGGAAACTGAATCCTAATGACAGGATACGAAGTATATCATGGAGCATAATATCTCCTGAAGGCAGAGGAAGTATAACATCACCAACACCTGCTGCTATCACTATACTGTTGTTTGCCAAGGTAACTGTAGTCAAATCATCGTGGTAGGTACTGAACTATCCTCGATGGGCAGTCATATGGTGTGAAGCACCACTGTCAATGATCCAGCGATCCAGAGCTGGAAAGGAATTATAAGAATCATATGAATTAACCTAAGCCATCCAGGCAATTGCCTGCCTCGCATTTGCAGACTCTGAGCTCTCTGATCCTGAACCTCCGGATCCTGTGGAGCCTATAGACTTGCTGGAATTCCCGCTTCTTTCTTCCTTAGCCATTCTCTTTCTGCAGTCTTTGGCCCAATACCCTTTGCCATGACAGTATCTACAGCTGTCCTTGGAGCGGTTACTGGCCGGCTTGTGTTGAAAGCTATGCGAATGCTGTCTCCTCTGATCCGCAAAGAAGACCACTCCCCCACGCTTGGAGGAGGTTAACTTGCCTCCCACAAGCTTCTCATGCTCCAGAATCAATCTAGAGCATACCTCATCGAAGGTGAGAGATTTCGCATTAGTGATGGTTGTTGTGAAGGAGCGATATTCGAGTGGCAAACTGTTCAAAAGGAGTAACACCTTGTTCTCATCTTCGTATGCTGTGCATCCAGTACTGAGGAGTTGGTTCACAAGCATCTGCAGCTTGGAGATGAATTCAGACATTTCTTCTCCTTGATAATGAACCTTCGACAGCTCACTGCGCAGGTGCCAAATCCGCTGCTTATCCTTTCCATTTCGCAGTGGTTGGCATCCAGCATACGCCCTAGAAGGCCTCGAACCTTTGTGGCCTTGGTGTCCCCAGCTTTTCGACTGTCAAGCACTTTAAAATCGGTAGCTGATTCGGAGGAGGAGCTGATACCCAAAGAGCTGGAGAAGGAGGAAGCAGATGTGGACTGATCTTCAGTGGGTGAAATTGGGTGAGGCTCCTGACCTTCGATCAGAGACAACCAGTCTTCCTCAGAGAAGATGTCGATTGCAGCTAGGAGTCACTCTCTGAATTCCGAGTGGAAAGTGAGGGGCTTAATAAGCCATAAGATGAAAGAGCAGAGAGATCGGAACTCATGGTGAAATAAAGGAGTAAGACTGAGAGTGCAAAAGAGGGCAGAGGAGCGAAGACTATAGGAGCGGAATGTGGATTGAGTGTTTGGATTGGAAGAGAGGAGTGAAGAGTATGAGAGTAGACTGATGATTGAGTTGTTGGATGATTCCAGAGATCAAGGTGGCAGGCGATTCTTATATATGAAATCTACTGGTCAAAGTGTGCAACTGATGGTTGAATAGTTTCCTGCCAAGTGGTAGTACCTTGGGTCAACGTGGTGGGAAGCAAGAAGAGATTTTCTTTGTGAGGGATTTTGGCGTGGCTGCACAAGATATCACTCGGACGGAGCCTGCCATATGTAGTGTAGCTGGGCCGGGGTTGATATATTGCACCTCCTAGTTATGGCGGCTACTATCAGTGCTAGATAATCAAATAGACACTAGAAGTTCAGAGAAGTGAAAGGAAATGCTGCAGGAATTTCTGAATCCGTAGATAGCTCAGGAAATGAACCGCAGGCTAGGACGAGCCTTAGATTGGGTGGTAAGCCACTGTAGTGGCTAGCAGACTCTCGGAAGGTCTGGTGTGAACCTTAGAAAATAAATCGGAAGTACTCTTGGACGAGAAGTTCCTTTATAGACGGGAGTAAAAGTCTTAGACTAACTCGCAACTTGCACTCTCCAGGCTCATAACTAGTGTTGCAAACGAAGCGGATCGGTTCGTCGCGGATCGAACCAGGGCGCAGTTCGACATGGATTCGATCCGAGATTTGTACGAAGTTCCGAGGTTTGTCCGAACCGGTTCGCTAACCATCTATCTTCGAACGATAATAGGTAATCGAATTCCTGTCCGATTGGCTCGATGTTTAGCGCATCCTGTAGCGGGAGAAGGTAGCTACAAGATGCACTAAAAATCGAGCCGATCGGACAAGAACCCGCTTACTTATTTTTGTTCGCAGTTGTAGGCCGAAATGGTGGGGTTTGTGGCGAAAGGCTTGGCAAGGATCCGGTTCGCACGGACCAAATCGGTTCGTCAATTGTACGAACCCCGGGCGGTTCGTTGCCAACACTACTCATAACCTATTTGAAATAGTAGCAGACTCTGTGAGCAGGTCTAAAAGCGATACCATTCTCTCTACTCTAGCGGTCTCTCTATATACAGAATGACAAGACCATATTTGCCGCTCTATCATCGGACTGACTTGGGTGCGGTGTTGAGTGGATTTCCAACATTCACCAATTTACGTGGGAGTCGAACTGGTGATACTCATTCGGGGAGAAAAGGTAAATACTATGCTAAAATGACCACACATAGGGAAAAGGCTTGGCAAGAAAGTGGTCATCAAACATACATACAAATAATATACACAATAGGTTGTAAGTAATTGGTCGCTAAGCCTTCAAACGGCCAGACATTCTGGTTTCTTTTACCACAGGAGTATCTTAAATACCTACATCCTATACATTACATTGTTCTGCCACTGGTGGTGTATTTGCCTCATCACCACCAGCCAGCTTGCTGACCTCGGAAAATATTAGTAATGATGGTAAATCATCAGTATGAGTTCAATAGTTAATAATTTGCAAGTGGCTTGCAACTCGACTTGTAGATATTATCATCTAGATCGTTCAGAGCACGAAGTCCATCACAGTGAGACAGAATCGGGTACACTAAACTCTTATAGGATGCATTTGAAAAACATGATCCCACTGACAATTGCAAGTGGGTGATATATCACACATCACTCTAGTCTTTCTTGTATGAAGTCTTAGGAGTATTGATGTTCTCAGAAGACCTGGCAATTGAGGTCGAAGATGACTTGGACATGAAGGAAAACCCCTTTATCATCACAACAATAATGTCAGTTGCTTTATCATGGCTCAATACAGTGCCAAGGATAGTTTTCACAGAGTTGACTTGTAGCAGTGGTATGTTTTGAATACACTTATCTGGAGGTATTAAAATTCGCATGAGAAAGTCAACAGATCAATTGAATTGCTTCACACAGCAAGCTGTTTTAATGTTGAATCCTCAGTACATGCGAGTATTGGCAACGAAGCGGATCGGTTTGTGGTGGATTGAACTGACCAGGGATCTGATTCGGATTCGATCCGGAATTTGTTGAATTTAGCCAGTTTATCACAAACCGATTCACAAACCATTGATGTTCAAACAAAGATTGGTAAGCGAGGTCATGTCCGAATGCCTTGATTGTTAGCGCGTTCGAATGAGCTCGATCCCAGCTACACGATGCGCCTGAAATCGCGGAGATCGGACAGGCACTTGCTTACTTATTTGTGTTTAAATATGTGGGCCGAAATGGTAGGGTTTGAGGCAAATAGGTTGGCAAGGATCTGCTTCACTCGAACCGAACCGGTTCGTCAATAGTACTAATCCCTGGCGGTTTATTACCAATACTAGTACATGTCATATTCAGTGATAGTCTGGTATACCGTCTCGAATCACCCACAGATATGTATAAGGCATGCAAATGCATGTGGGGTATTGTAAACATCTATATCCAATCTTTGAAATAGTCAATCGCATCTGTAGCCAAAGAGTATGGGAGAAGCTTCTGATATCTGATGTACTGTAGCATCAAAAACTAATATTTGGTTAGGTAAAGCAATGAATGTTGGTCTCCAGATATTAATAATATTCCCAAGTGAATAGAAGGCCATATCTGATGGGAAAATAGCCATTATGAACTCCTCATGGATCATGATTGTCATTTTACATGGAGGAGCTTAAATATTCATACTTGACTGAATGCACAATGCAGTCAAATTCTGGAACAGATACTGCAGCAATATAACAACTAGTCCTCTATTGTGTATCGGGCATCTGCACCTCTCATTCCAGAGAAACAAAACTATACATTAAAGAGGATACAAAATGCATAGACGAAGCCATATACTAGATTGGTGATAAATATGTATGAAGTGTAGTGGTGGATACATAGGTATGAAGCGCAATGGTAGAAATATTTGTTGGATGAAGTGCTGATATAGAGCAAGTTGAACAGGCTTTTTATAGCCATAATCTACAGAATGCAAACGAATGAAGAAGTAATCCGGAGTAACATTAAGCGGCTAGTGCAGTATCAGCATGATACTGAGTATAATTTCAATGCTAATAGAATACCAAACAATGCGGGAAATAGTGGGCATAAGTATTGTTGGCAACGAACCGCTGGAGATTCGTACTATTGACGAATCGGTGCAGTTCAAGTGAACCGGATTCTTGTCAAGCCATTCCCCTCATACCCCACCATTTCGGCCCACAACTGCGAACAAAAATAAGTAAGAGAGTTCTTGTCCGATCGGCTCGATGTATAGTTTATCGTGTAGCTAACTTCAGGCGCTACAGATTGAACTAAAAGGCGGACAGATTGGACAAGAACTCGCTTACCTATTGTCGTTCGAAATGCGATAGTTCGCGAATCAGTTTGTGCCAAACCATGTAGTGTGACTCGAATCCCAGATCGATCCTGACTCGAACACCATCGCGGTTCGATCTGGCACGAACCGATCCACTTCGTTGTCAATACTAGGTATAAGGTATCATGACGATGAAAGTGATACCTGTTCAAAAGGAGTGGTGACACAGTTAGGTGATTGAAAAGGAGTAATGAATGACAATAGAGTTGTGGCTCCGAACACGTATGTGACAATGAAAAACAATCAGAATAGAAAAAGAACATAACCAATGACAATGAAGTTGCAGCTCCGGAAAACTAACTTGAAAATAAAATACAGCCAGAATGGAAACAATTCATACTCAATGACGATGGAATTGCTGATCCGGAAAACTTTACACATAACAATGTAACCCAGTCAGGATGGAAACAAAATATAACCAATAAGAAACTTCAAGTGGACAGGCTTGGCATACATGAATGTCTATATAATAATAATACTGTATATCTGCTGCTGTGAATACAGATCAGCCACTATATATCTACTGCTCTCTATTTATCACAGTGACACAGAATTTGCTACTTTACATCCATCGATATATCTCTATCACTATGTATTTACCACTATTTATCAGAATCTGTCAGTATATACATACTGACTATATATCTGTGATGCTAGATATGCACCATATATATCAGCCCCTATATGTCCTATACTGTATATCTGCTGATGTGTATACACTTCAGCCCTTCAGACTATATATTTACTTCTACTTATCTGGTGAGATGTATTGGAATCTATCACTGTATATTCATCAATATATATTTGCTGCTAAGTATATGGATCTACCATAGTATATCACACATTAGATCTACTGCAGTCGATTTGCTTTTATATATCTACCACAGTGTATCTTGAATTGCAACTGTATATTTGCATCTGAGTTAGTACCACTGTATACTCACTGCCATGTATTTGAATTGACCATGATATATATATATCCACTATAATATATCGGCTGCTGGAAATTTGCATTAGATACTGAATATCTACAGCTGTTTTCCAGTTGCTGTATACTCACTACTGTAAATAAGGCATGGCTACTATATATCTGCTGCAGGATATGATCTGATAAATATCTGTATTGGCTGATATGTATTAAAGTATAATTACTGATATATAGCTGAATCTCCTACTGTATTACTGGATATCTGTATCAGCCACTGTATACTATTCACAATAGTGTACCTCCTTCTGTATATCTGCCAGAGTATCTTCCATAGTATATCTACCAAGATATATTCACTGCTGAGTATTTGGTATCATATATTCATTACTGATTATACACCTATGTGTATTTACAGGTGTGTATCTATATTGGCCACAGTATACTATCAGTTATATTGTATCTGCCTCTATGTATTAGCTACTTCATAGTTACCATTGGGTGTCTAGATCTGCCACAGTAAATGTGTAGCAAGGAGTACTAGTAGTTTTCAGGTTTTCAATCAAGTCCATGAGTTTAACTCTAATGCTAAAGTAATATATATATAATACATGTGCAATGAGTTTTTCTTTTACCTCCTGATCTCAGATTTATAATATTGTCAATATTCATCCAGTGATTGTGAAAAATATCGGTTTTTCATAGGGTTTGACTATTTTCTCAAAGCTACTCTTTCAATATTGAAGATACTGTAAATCAGAGACTGGGAGGCGAAAGAGTGACAACTTACACATATTTCATGTATAATGTTCTTTGTGATCAGAGTGAAACTCAAAGACTTAATTGAGCTCGAATGTTTGAATTACATAGTTTCTCGAGCATGGGGTATCAAGTCAATCAAGGATAATCATCTTTGCAGGCATATACCACCTGTTGACCAATGAGAATACTTCAAGCGGACAGGCTTGATATACATGAACGTCAATATAAAAATAATTCTGTCAATACCATATGCCAAGTCCTTGAATGGGGTAATAACTTAATTCGAATTTAAAAACTATCATTTTGTACTCATTGTTATAATCCTTAATATAGACTTTTAATTTGTATGTTTATATCTATGTTTACCATATTTGACCATTTGAAACACTATTTTCATTGTTGATAATATTTAATCTCACCCTAGTTGTCTTCTTAAAATTAATTTTCTTACTCAAAGTTATAGGATATTTATTTTATTCAAATCAATGTTTGATCTTATAGTACTAACATTTCAAAATGTAATTATTGTATTCTCTTTAATCTTACAATAGTTCAAACAATTTAAACATTAATCCCAAAGCTTTCTTTATAATTGAATCTTCAATTTAATTGTATTTACTGACTGCAAATATCAAAATAACAATATCAGAAGTAGTACATATCTGAGCAACAATTACTAAAATGAAATACAAACATCTAAAAGAAACCAATCAACTATATTATAATGATAGAAATAAAAGTCACCTTTAGTTGTTGTATTCTCTTCTGATCAACATAGAGTTATCAATCCCTTTCTATCATGAAATGGTAATCATAATGCAGTAAGTATTTGAAGTATTGTTCAATGTTTACATGGTTTTGGATCATCTCTGAACTAGTAAAGGTATATATATAGTTTCCAGGTATAGCTTTTTAAGCTTCTGAATATTCCAGGAGTACAAGTACCAAGTTGAAGAAACTACAAGAAGTACAAAAGAAGGATTTAAGGGACTAGAAAAATCACAAGTATAAGGTCTGAGAGATTTCAAGGAAAATCAGTGCAATATTCAAAAGATTCCCAAATCCCAGTTTAAAATCTACAAGTATCAAGATTCACATCATTAAGAATGTACATTTTTGTTTATCTGAATAGTTTTGTAGTTGATGACTAGTCATAATAATTGAATACAATACTCTGATATATTCAAATGGTATAATCGTTTTCAGAAGATTGAAAGATCGCTACATACTCCTTCAGAAAACTGTGCAGATATACCAATATTGAATGATTGTAATGGTAGCACCAGGTATACTTGGCCTCATAAGTGTACTAGGCTTGCAGGTGTACTTGGCCTCGTAGCTGTACTTGGATCGCAGGTATACATGGCCTCATAGGTACACTTGGCAGCTGAGATTGGGAAAGCGCACTTCATGTATAGTCACCTCGCAGAGTGTTTTTGGCATGCTATCAATTATCTTACTTATCGTACCTTACAATTGTTATCTTGATCACTTATTCCCATTTGCAATTGTATGTACACGTATTAATCCATACGAGGATGTACATCCTTACAATATGAATTCTCTGCAGTCAACAGATATGTTTTGGTCATGAGGTTTCGTAATTCCTTTTCTTTTTCGACACATTGCGATATGTACACAAAACAGACATCGGGAAAAGAACTATGTCACACCCAGGCTTTATGAGGGCCTAGGACGTATCGGACGCTTCAATTGAAACCTCTTGAGCCTCGTCATAGAGTGATACTGTACGTGTATATATACAACCCCTGGCATCGTACTTGCACCTCCTGATGCAGTATTCCTTACTGTCGCAGCTATTCAGTGTACATAATTGTTACTGTCGCAGCCATGCAGTGTGCTCGCCTTTTGATCCACAAACTACTCATGTAACGTATGAGTACAATGTACACCGTAACATAACGCAATGTTCACAGCATGCGACATTTATATGTTGTCCTAAAGTACATTCACATCTCGGGCGACGGATACAGTACTGTTACATTACTGTTAACGATGTTTGATATTAAGCTCTAATATATACAGTTTTCTGACATGTCACAGCCAGCCTGAAGCGCATCCTCTCTGCTCGTTCCAAACGTGATGCTCCACGTTGCAGCCAGCACGAAGCATATCCTCTAAACTACTCTCTCCTCATTCCAAATGCCATGCAACATGTCGCAGCCAGCTTGAAGCACATCCTCTAAACTCCTCTCTCCTTCACAGTCATCCACTGACTCCGACTCTATGTCGTCATCCTCATCCTCATCCTTATCCTCATTCTCATTCTCATCTCCGGCCTCATCATCCTCATTTTCGATCTTATCATCATCAAGCTGGAGATCGAGATTGCTGAGCATGATTCCTGGCACAGTTAATATCATCATGCTTATTGTCGCTATCATTGTCACCATCGTCAATCCCATCCTCAGCATCGAAAGACAAATCTTTAGCAACTGGGATGCGGATTGCAGCAATGATCAGAGTCTCAATGTCCGGCTCCATCATCAGGACTTTCATCGTAGTCTTGTTCAATACCACTCAGCGAGACTTGGCCACAGGTGGTATGTTATTGGCTCCTTTCTCATGTAGAATGAAGTTGTTGAGAGCCACCCTTATGGACTTGATTACCTTCTGTCTCAATGGAGATGGGAGATCGTTTCAAATATTCATGAGATCAGTGTAAGTCTCTGCAAAATGTCAGAGCGATTGCATGCATTGTGAAGGCCATACTTACCGCCGTCATTATCTCGATTGAACTAGTACTCCCACTCGGACCTATTGCGCTGGATTTCAAGTTCAAAGTCATTGCTGTGATCTTTTGTTGGAGCTAAACCTCTATGTCTTTGCCACTCTGTCAGTGTGGGATGCAGTGCCATACATGTTAACACAATCAGTGCTGGGGGTGATGGTTTCCGAATCCAGTCATGGCAGCATTCCAAAAGTCTGCAGCACTTGCGAATTCGTTGGAAGAAATATATATATAGAAATCGTGGAATTTCTTCGGTAAGAAAGTAGCTAGCGCATTCCTGGTGGTGTTAGCGAGGCTACAAGTTGCTGACAGAACTCACATCAGGTTGAACTCACTTTGGGTTCATTCGTACGATCTCATTGGCGCATAAGGAATGTAAAATCTGAAAGAATTAGGTCAATATGTATGCGGCACTCATCATCATTGAAACGGTGCATGTTGTATAGTCTCCCTACACACTCTCGGGCATTCTTGATCATGTGCGATCTCACTGCATTGCAACTGTTTTTGATCTGACATATGGCCGGTTAGTCAGTGCAAATGCAATTCTGAGAGATATCTAACTATGTTGAGACACTCCTTCTGATGTTCCTGGAAGCTAATATTGACTCCTTTCTGCCCGCATGCCTTTGGCCAGGAATTCTCTACTGACTTTGTGTTGGAAACAATGTTAGTCGGTATCTACCACTCTTGAAATCGTATAAGCTACCAGTACAAACTCAGCTTCAGTTGGAAATGGAGTCTTGCTCAGCAGTTGCTTCTTTATCAAGCGACGCGTTATTTCCAGTACAGCAGTAACTCGAAGGTCACCTGGTGCAAGGACACTTTGACTGCCATATCGTCATTTACTGCTGACTGACAGACTCGATGCTGTCCTCGGTGGAGACGATAGGATGAGTTGTGAAGCCGATGATGATGGGTGTAGATGCCAGAGGTGACTAAGTTACGTCGCTGAACGAATAGTGACGTTGGAAATGACACTGGGTGCTGACAATATCGACATCGAGGCTTGATTTGGTGTGGGCAGAGACTGTTTCAGGGCTGGATTTGGTGCGGATACAATGGGTATAGATGCTGAGGAGACCTGGGTAGTCGAAATCGAACCTTCGATATGTGAGATTGTAGCCTTCATCCGCTTTCTCTTCTGCTTGTCAGACTGCAAAGTGAGTTTCCTCTTATGAACGTTTGCTGTACGTGGCATTGGAGAGACTACTGCAGGAGTGGCCGGTGCTGCTTTTGAAATTGAGAATGTGGCCTTCTGCAGTGGCTTGATTGTTCGGGTTATTTTCAGAAGGCAGGAATGTCAGAAAGAGTGGAATGTAAGAAAGGCAGAAATGTCAGAAAGGTAGGAATGTCAGAAAGGACACAAAAGAGTGCAGTTGCGATGTAGACAAAGGGCAATACAGTGTGCAAAAGGATTGGCATGTCGCTCAGCATTGCACCTAAAAGGTTTTCACATAAAGGGGCAGATTCTCACGATTTCGTATTAGCTTGTCATGAAAGTGTCATGTACGATTAGTCAATCAAATACTATTAATGCCAAGCACACCCAAACATGACTACAAATAACACTGTAAAATGCAAACATGACTCCACCCGATCCAAAGAGGAAATTCAAAAACCCAATCTAATCCAACCCCTAAACGCGAACCTAATACGTGTGTCAGTATGCTAGTCATTTGCAGCATTGTTTGACGTACCGAAAACCATCACTCAAATTGCTGACTCATTCATGGTGGAATCAAACATGACACCTCGAGCTGTGTGAAGCTCATACCGGTATTGACATCTTGGTACGTACCAATTGCCACTGACTCCGATGACTCATCAATACCCACCGATACTGACGAAACGTCACACATTGTCTCCTGCTCTATTGTCTCCTGCTCTACCAAAACCTGTGCCATTTGCAACCTCACCTCCCACTGTTGCTGTAACTCCACCACCGCTCGCGATATCACCTTAACAGTTTCTGCTGTCTCTGCTATTCGTGCAACTCTGACACTCATTGACTCCTC
The DNA here is from genome assembly GCA_014904905.1 of Wilcoxina mikolae CBS 423.85. Lineage (NCBI taxonomy): Eukaryota > Fungi > Ascomycota > Pezizomycetes > Pezizales > Pyronemataceae > Wilcoxina > Wilcoxina mikolae. Next base: position 598,678 of record MU122121.1, read on the forward strand.
CAGCACAGATGATGACATATCTTGGAGAGAGATACACTCGATGTGGTGAGTAGTATTGACCTCCAGCTGTGTTATTGCCGAGTGGTCAATTGCCAAGTAGTTTATTGGAATGAACCTGAGAGCAGGTATCGGGCTCTCGGCCTGTTCGAAAGCACCAGGTGTTCCCAGGGGAGACTATCGTTCAGGTGGTGGTGGTGGTAGTGGAGTAGCTCTTGCAATTCTTGGAGGTGTAACTGCAATTGCGTTGAGAACAGCCACAATGATGAGAAGGTTGTAAGATGTAACGGAAAATAAGGTGAACACAGAGTTGTTGCCAGTGAGTCGAGTCACATTCCATGACTGCCGAGAGGTTTTGCCGGGTATGACTAGATACTGAAGAATACAACTGACATCTCTGGTAGGATATAGACGACTCACGGCACGGTGTATAGCCTTTGCAGTGATCTTCTCGACTGGTGAGAAATGCTATCTATTTGAGCCGTGGTAAATGAGGATGTCGTCCCAACGGTCATAGCTTTCTGGGCTGTAGCGTTCAGGGTCAACAATGCAAACCCTGAAGGGGTATATATGTGCTGGGCCGGTAGGAGTATTGGTGGAGATCTCATCGAGTTTTTGTTTCTTCTGGAGGGCAGAGGTAATGACAGTCTGTGGCGTTGCACGTTTGGGGGAGGATGGCTGAAGCTTTGGTGTCCCGGGATATTAGGTGTCTTTCTTGGTATCACCTTTGCGACATTTGCAGTTGTTGCGGTTGTCGCAGTCATCAAAGACATCGGAGTCGTCGCAGTCGTCACAGTCGGGATTGGTAGGTAAAGGTGGGTTTTCTTTGTGATATCGGTTCATCTGCACTTGAGTTTTATCAAACCAGTCTTGGAGAAATGCCTGGAACCCACTCCACTATTCCATGTATTGTGGTTGAGTCAATGCCCGATGCTTCCACATACCCTCAAACTGTGCAAAGTACCTTGTGGTGACTGGGTCAAAAAAAAGCATGTCATACATCAAGTCAATAGCACCATCATCCTTGACACCATGAATGGCATACATCTGAATAAAGCCCCGAATGGGTTCGGCCATGAACTGCTTCGCGAAACCTTCGAGGTGGATAGTGTTCTTAATTGCATCGGTTTTGGAGGTGGTAGATGGGATGTTTTTGGGTGGCATTGCAACGTTCTGAGCTGTATATAATGTGTATGAGGGGTCGATCAGAGTTAGAGTTAATGTGTCTAAAAACAACAATGAGAGTGGTCACAGTAAATAGATAAAGATGGAGTAGATAGAGATGATGGAGAAGAATTGATATGGAGGAAGTGTACTGCAGTATATATACAGTACAGAATGGGCCATCAAGGTGCTTGGAATCGTGTGGAGTGGCTCGCAGAAGAGTTGAAACTGTTGGTGATATCAAATATCATACTTGAAAAGGAGCTTTCCTGGATGTGAGCCATCATGGGTACTACCCTTCCAGCCTGAAAGATGCACCTCATGTTCTATACAACTCTGAGAGTTGTTTGAACCACTTCTTGAGCGTGAGATACACTCGTCAGGTGAATGTTAGATCAAAGTGTCGAAGTCTGTGAGTTTGGGTTCCTACCATATGGCAGTGACCTCAAGTTCCAACATAATGATGCAGTGTGGTGTCACAAACAGTCAGGACCTACCATATGAAGTGAGAGAAGTCTCACCGGCATCTCTGGCAGTGTATAGGCTTCTCCAGATACTACCAATTAACACTGTACAGTGGTGTCATGAACTCTGAACGCATGTTGTTGCACATGGAACAAGTGATATCACATATTTTTGTCCGAGTTTCGTATCATCTGCCCAGTCAAACATCAAAAAAGCAAGCAAACAAGCAAGTCCATGGATTCTTTCTTATGTTTACCTAGCAATTAGGTCAAATTAGGCTCTGAGCATGGCGATATCGTGACAAACTCTGTCTGCAGGATATTCCAGGGTCTTGGCATTTTATATACGGCTCTGTGAGTTTTGTATACCATGCGGCTCAATTACCTGCTTGGCAATACTCATAACATTCTGCCAACTGCATATACAGCCCTCAGCATTGTCTACAGGATACGCACCATTCCTCCCATACGAACTCTGAAATGTTTCGGCCCTGTTTGCTTGAAACCTTCCAGTCTGACCTGTGGCTCTACAAACACATCGACAGCGACCATCCTCAATATGGCGCCCAACGTCTTGAGGTGAAGGCAGACTCCACTGAGTCGCCTGAACGCGTTCGAAAAAACACTCAGCGATACATTGATGATTCTCACAGTGGTGTTGCTGCCAATTATGGTTTTCATACAAATCATGACCATGTTAACGATCCTGATGCGTTTGCTCCATTGTACACCTCATCTTCTCCAGAACCATCTGAGTCTGAATTTTCCTCAAATACAAAACGCTTCTGATATTCCGATGCCGAATCCCCTGTCGCATACATTCCGACCGATGACGAGTACAATGCTGAGCACAATTCTGAGCAGTACTTACACAACCCCTTCTATCCGTTCGACAGTGAGGAGGAGTACAATTTCGCTGAGCTGGCCACATCGAAAGGTCTTCATGCCAACGTTATCGACAACTTCCTAAAGCGTAACTACAGCTTTAAAGAGTCTGTACGTTATTCTCTGAAATCGAATTACAACCCCCACCAGAAAATCGACGCAATGGAGGACGGACTTGGCCATGATTCCTGGGTGAAAGCTGCATTGCAGATGGTATAGAATGTGCAGCATCCAGCTGCAATCGAGTTTTGGCACTGTGACCTTATAGAGTGTGCAAAATGGCTACTCTGGTAGTCAGCATACGAGTAATATTATACAAACACACCGAAACATTGTTTCAATGATGCTGGGCAACGTGTTTACAACAAGATGCATACTGGAGACTGGTGGTGGGATAAGCAGGTAAGCATCTGTCTTATACACTTTACAATGGTCACAATTGTGTAGACAACACTACCTGCCGGTAACAAATTGGTGCCAATGATATTCATATTTGATGGCACCTACCTTACGAACTTCTCTGGCCACAAGAAGACATGGCCGATATATATGACGATCGGCAACCTATCTGCAGCCGTACGGATGAAGCACACAATGCACAGCGTAGTATTGGTCACCCATTTGCCTACTCCCGTCAATTTGCATGTGGTCCCCCTCAAAAGAAGAAATGTTCAGAGGGAGCATAACCAAATGGTCACTCAGAATGTGCTCCAGCATGTGTTACAACCCTTACTAAATTTCGAGACCCACACCTTCTATACCCGCTGTATCGATGGCAACTTCAGGTATTGTTATTCGATACTGGCTGCATGGATGGCCAATTATCCCGAACACTGTAACCTTCACAATATCACGAATGGTGTATGCTACTGGTGCGAATGCCCATTGCGGGAAATGGGTAATCTACCCCGCCGCCAACATGAACAACACAACCTCCAAGATCATAATATCTATCGTATACTGTCATATTTAAATACCCCCTTGAGTATCGCCAATATCAAATGCCACGATATCAATCCAGGTTTCAACATCTTATGGTATCTCGATTGTGTTACAAGCGATCTTCCCAAGCCTGATCTACTCCACATGATGCAAATTGGGATGTTGAAGCACCTCCTGACATGGCTTCACGAATTTCTCAAGCAGCATAAGTGGCTTGACAAGTGCAATGATATTTGGTTCTCAGTGCCTGCATACCTTGATATGACGAAGCCCAGATGTATATATGAGGAGGTTTCGTGTTGGAACGGAGGAGAAATCAAGACGATGACACAATTCCTTGTTGGTGTCGTACGAAAAGCTCTGCTGAGCCCAAGCCCCTCTCAGCGCAGTGTTTTTGACCGTCCAGTTGAGTGCTCTCGCTCTATTATTCTGTTCTATTTCTATTGCCAGTATGACTCTCACATTGACGAAACGCTAGACCTCATGGACAATGTTCTACTTCGCTTTGATAATTCGAAGGATGTGTTTCAACAATTCACGGCTGGGAAACAACTTGCAGCAGAGACCAAAGAGAGACATACAGAATTGTGTGCCAAGCGGGATGCCGAGTTGGAAGAAAACAAGAACAAAACGGCGGCCTTTCGACAGCGCATTCGTGATGCCTGGAAAGGTATTATCAATGCAGAAATGTCCGAATACATTGAACAGGGTAGCAATTTCAACTTTCCCAAGATACATCTCATTCAGCACTTCCGAGAGCAGATACAACGGTATGGATCGCTTAAACAGTTGTCAATAGAGATCGGAGAAAGTTCTCACCGGAAGCAGATTAAGAATGACTTTAATGTCTCCAACAAGATAGGTGATTACTATACTCAGATAATAAACTACTACCTTTGGAGTGATACATTCGCTGTCAGAAAGGCCAACCGCAATGAATGGAACCGTAAATCAGCTGCTCTACAGATGACGATAGAAATGACCACGGAAGTGACAATGGAAGTTATGGCGGAAGTTATAATGGAAGGTATGGCGGAGGTTAGTAGACGTCGTTTATTGAGGTTCATATCTCTGCAGAAGCACAAAGGAACAGAGAAAGTCAAGAACTTTCAAGGCCTCTTGAAAACAATCAGTGACGAAGTCCTCCGAAATGGTCTGTACGATGCCACCAGTCGTTTCTTACACTCCAATTAGGTTAATATTGATTCGGATGATCTCTTAAGCAGTGCAGCCGCAATCTACCATGGATTGGATGTAGAATCACGCAATATGCATGACGAGTGTATCATTCAGAAGCTCAGATGTACTGGAGATAAACGATAGTATTCTGGGGCAGCCCATCATGACTGGATATGGGTTCAAACTTCGCAACGTAAGGGGGGGCAGGAGCTATCTCACATGGTACTGCAGGGATGCATACTGTACTGTATGCTTCGTCTATTCAAGCTGCAAGGTGTCCATCCACGCGGCACGAATACCTTTTGGCTAGCATACATTGAAGTGACGAGGCCTGCCAATGGTGGAATGCTGGAAAGTACATCGCAGCTTGTCAGAATAGTGAAACCGTCTTCCGGAGGTGCATATGCAGTTTTTAGTCCATGAAATATTGTGGGTACGGCTCACTTAATTTCAGAGGAGCCTATTTCATCGAAGTCAGAGAATAAAGGACGAATAGTCAATAGTCATATAGACCTAGCAACCTGGAACGATATTTATTATATGCTGGAGGACAAGTTGAATACAGCGGTAAAGAGGGTATAAACGGTGTTTAGAACTGTAAGGTGTTTAGAACTGTAAATAGACTTAATAAACATTACTTTGTGATAGGCAAATCTTGACACCAAGTACTGATAGGCAGATCTTCAAGTTGCTTGCATCCAGCCAAGACATGGATGCAAGCAAAGTGGTTCTCCATGGAAAACGACCTTATGGTGTAATATGCCATGCATAGTATCGTCATTACAATGTCCAGAGCAGTGTTGCCACCGAGCACCAAGCACTGATAGGCAGACCGTCAAGTTGCTTGTATCCAGCCAAGATATGGATGCAAGCAAGGTTATGGTGAAATATGCTGTGCATAGCATCGTGATTACAATGCTCAGAGCAGTGTTGCTACCGAGCACCAAGCACCATGCAATTTACTGGCCAGGCGAAAAACAAAGTATATTAAGCGTTCCAAGGTGCTTTGCAGAGAGACATGCGACCATGTGAATACCTAGCACCAGGAGTTACTTTTGCAGTACCTCACATCGTATCATCGCGGACTTACATGTTACGCTGCCAAGCTACGTTTCAGGTGCTCCTGGTATACCACCGACATCTGGGTGTGACTAAAATATCCGGACGCAGAGATTTAATCCCGATAGACGATTTGCAAATGTCATACAATTGCAGTCCTAATTCATCCAAACAAGTCATCTAGAACTCAATTATACATTACTAATAATTGTGAAAGGGAGGAAATCTTGCAGTCCACAACTGTCATATCTAAGAACCAAAGATGATGAATAATCAGGGCCAGGTTCACTCCGATATTCTATCAGAAGTTGGGATCAACAATGATAACGTGTATGATGAAGATGAAGTCGACAATATGTACAAAGAAAATAAAGTCGACAACACGTATGATAAACATGACGTAAACAACAAAGTCGAAGTCGAAAACGAATATTAGGTAGACAATGAAAACAATAGTCATGGCGAGGATCGCAACGACAGCTTCAGATCCATGAACACAGACAAGGATCTTAGCAAACTGTCAGCCTAAAACAAGATGCTAAAGACGAGGTTCAAATAGCAGGTCGTATGGTTGAAGGCCGAATGAGAATGATTGGCTTTCGAAAGAGAGAAATGGACTGCTGAATACGCTGAATGCAAAGCCATAATATGTGTGAAACCCGTAATGTTTGCATTGGTCAATTCTGTACGATACTGTTGCGGAGCCAAGGAGTTAGACATGTTTATCGAGGCATTATACTCCACTCTCGATACACACCAGTACTTATTTCCACATAGTAGACGTGATTAAGTTAAATATACGGTTTCTCTCTTTGAATGCTGGAGCAATCAGTCCTATCTGATCCAGTGTCAAAAGACGATGACAGACCGTTTCCAATGTACCAGTAACCTACACGCAAATTCCGACCCCTGTCAGGAGGATCTTGACCTCATCGTACAAGCGATCACCAGAATATATGGAGACAAGAACCGCTGCAGGAGAGCGGTGATAAAGACAATTGATGAAAATATCTGAGTGCCATATGAGCCAGTTAGAGTCAATGCGAATCATATGCAAGCTAATTGGAGACAGTCCAGATAGACCATACAAAAGAATGAGCAGTTGCTCTATGACATGGCCGGGGCAGGGATCCGGCACGCACTCAAATGCAAGGTCCAGCTGTTGACTCCCTGTTGCGGAAGGTTTAAGACAATAGATGACCTGTTCAACAGGGTAGCAGCTTCAGATATCATACACACTAATAAGAGACCAGGGGACCAGCAGTAGAAACAGTCTGATTCGTCCTGCAAAGTCTGAAAATGAAGCTACTGACTATCTATCTCTGAATCAATACCTGAGATATCGATCAATGATAAGTCCAAGGGGTATAGAATGCCCGGTGGCACTTGCAGCAAATTGACTGCAGTACTATAGATCTCAAAGGAGGCCTTCGATAGCAAAACGACTAACAACCAGTGTACATGCAGCGGATGCAAAGGCTATAAGCATTACCAGTGCCCAATGTACAGTCCTCCTAATGCGCCCGAATTGAGTTCCAACCATGGTGGAAGCCATGGCGGACATTATCAACTGAAGCACTAAAGGTCATTGGATACTCAACAGTTACAACACTCGCATATCTCTCCCAACATGTAGCCCGGCAGGAGATACTGGACGAAGAGGAGTTAGGGCTAGAGTGGTTGAGAATGAGATCTTTGTTGGCAACAATAGATGAGGTTTAGCTCTACCGAATCTATCTAAAATCTAGAGTTATCCTTGAGCCCCCCAGGACTCTCTTTTCAAGTTAATACATATGTGGTACAGAGAAGCCGGATATATCTAATATTGTTCACGAAGTGCTTATACGAGATCGATATGGTGAGATGCAGTGTATTCGGGATCTAATTCACTGAGGTGTGACAAGCATCTTTATTTCCCTGAGATTACTCAGACGACTCGGACTACAACATGAATCAGCATTCACAGCTATACTGGGTCTCAAGGGACAACTGATAATGTCTGCAAAGGACAGACAAAAGAGGAGAGTTTCGGTCCAATATTTTGATAAATTGGTTCCGATTGATGAAACGGAGGTGCTGGTCATGCACATGGTATATAGCCAGGTTCTAGGCTTGACTTGATTCAAGACTATGAAACTTGAGGTCGACTGGATGTCCGGTTGACTTCTAGCTCTGTGAACTCCAAGTGGCGATGCCAATACACTGCCAGCCACTATCTAGGTAATATCTAAACCTCCACAGGTATGTGACAAACTTCGGCCGCAGGAGGGCAGTGCAGTAATTAAGTCTACTGAGATAGATCTGCCCGGAGCTACCACATTCGAGACTCCCTTACATAGCGACGACATTCCTGTGGCATTTGCCATACACATTGGTATTTTCCCAGGGTTACTGGCAGCTTTCATGGAAGGCATCACCACAATAGGTAAGAAGAGTACCTGGAGCTAGACGAGTGAGCAGGAGTAGGGGTGATAGTTGCGGCAGAAGAGTTATCAACAATGTGAAGCTTGAATGACTGCTACCGGTTTGCCAAGTCACAAATAGGTGATATGCATCATGGTCACACGCCATTGTGACGGCCCAGTGGTACCGCTACTCTCGGAAACTCCTACTCTCCATCATATGAGGTTTGAAACACAGCGAACGAGATTAGATGGAGCAATTTCAGAGACAAATGCTACCAATAATGCAGGTGGCATGCCAGCAAAGTATTGTGAGTTTGCGGAAGTCTTCAGTAAGGCCAAGGCCGAGACACTCCCACCTCACAGTCCAATTGACCATGCGATTGAGCTCAAACCCAGTTTCAAGTTACTATATAGCCGTATATATACACTGTTAGAGATCGAGCCAAAGAGTCTAAAGGCTTACGTCAAGAGGAACCTAGCAAATAGGTATATTCAGCAGTCATGCTCGATGGTGGCAGCCCCAATACTCTTTGCCAAGACGAACGGTGGAGGATGAAGACTTTGTGTGGACTACTGCCCGCTCAATGAGGTGATGGTTATGAACCTGTACCTTCTTGTATTGATCGTTGAGATGCATGATCATTTTGGCAGTGCCAAGATATTTATGAAACTCAATCTTGATGGAACCTATCACCTTATTTCCATTAAAGAAGGTAACAAGTGCAAGACGGTTTTCTGAATCCGATACAGTCAGTTTAAGCACAAGGTCATGTCATATGGTCGGACAAATACACCCGCTACCTTTTGGGCTCTCAGCTGGCTGAAGATGATCGAGCTGTTATGATTCTCAGCTGCATGAATGTGATTGCACCAGGATAGCCTTTAGCTGGATAAATTTAATCGAGCCATACTGGCTCTTGATTGGCTGGATGTGATCGAATCGGACTGGCTCTCAGCTTGCTTGAAGCGATTGACTCTAGCTAGGCAACTATTGGGTACAGATGATCGAGCTGGTCTGGCTCTCTGCTGGCTGGATGTGATCGAACATAAATTGCTCACAGTTAGCTTGTAACCATGCAATTTGACAGGCCAAATGAAGAACACAGTATATTAAGAATCTCAAGGGGATATGTAGAGTGATATGGGACTGTGTGAATAATAAGTGCCAAGAGTTGTTTTTGCAGTTTCTCACATCATATCATCGTGGACTTATATATTACCTTACCTACTGAAGTTCCACGCACATCAGGCACATAATCCATCTGCAGGGGTGACAATCGCATCCTGGTGCAGGAAATTGTTTCCGATGATCACATTCTTCTCAAATTATACCTGCTATCCATGAACCAGCCGATAGTCCAATACTGGCGTGTCAGTCCATTGAAATGAACCAATCGGTAATAGTACAATGCAAGATGACTTCTACTCAGCAGGTTGAGGTTACTTCTTGGCAAGATTTGTAAAGTGTATTGCCTGAAATATTGTTCTCCTGTATAGGGTATTCGATTGTTGGTAATATAATATTGTCGTAACTGATAGAGTTGATGTCGTATAATATTTATGTATCTTTGATCATGGTAGAGATATCCGAGTTTGTACATGTTTTCTTAGAGTTATTAGTATTGCTGGGTGTAGAACAGTTGTCAGTATTGGTGTAGGTTAAGAATTTGTTAGAATTGGTATACATTGAAGGGGTATCAGGATTGGGGGCAATTGGTACACAGCAAGGTATTAATAGCAGTAGTAACTTTGAACTGTTTGAGGAGTAATATAGAGTTTCACCGTAGATAGGTCAGAACTATTGGTGACAGTTTTCAGTACATCAAACTGATCGATACAGCGAATTACTAGTATACTGACATGCAAATTAGGTTCAAATTTGGATGCTAGTTTGAATCTATTGATATTGTCTTTGAGTTGATTGAAATTGTTTTAATATTTTAGAGAGTGGTTTTTAGTCTCATTTCAATTTACTTTATATTATTATATTTAGTTTCTGGAATGTGATTTAGCTGTGAAAGACAAGCATCTGATTAGCTAATTTCAGTACTTCACTTATTATGTTTCCAATTAACTGACATGCTGCTAATATGTTAGGGATTGGATTGGAATTTGTTGTGATGATATTTCAGTTTTCTATTATTTGACATTGTATTTAGACTGGTCAGAATAGAATTCCAATCTTGAAGAGTTGTTTCTATCTTATTTTATGTAATAGATACTGGTATACGATACTGTCAGAATGAACTTGAACTAATATTATCTTGTATTAATTTATCTTGTGATAAGATTATATTCCGGCCCCAATGTATAGAAATTTATCAGTCGTTTCCTATCCTGTATCAACCTTTATCTGTATTGTTAATCTGAAATTAAAACTCTTTCCACTGCACCTGTACTCCTTTGATACTATATTCGCATTATATGTATACTCTATTGTCACTCATTGTCAATTTCTGTGCTTTTTTTACCTTTTCTATATTTTCTCCATTCTCAAAATAATCCAAACAACAAGATTACAGCAGAATATAATATTATCATTTTCACAGGGTGAACTAGCCATCCCTGAAGTCCATTTCGCAATACCATCTGTTGCAAAAAGTAGAATACAGAATACCACTTTGAAGGCTAGCAAGAAACAAAGGCAGATAAAGGCTACAGATTTACGTATTAATGATTCAACTACTTATATCAATTCAGCAACTATACTCATTGTATTCACATCAAATCTAGTCATGCAGTCTTCTTGGTATCCACCAGATCGAGTCTGACATTCAATGTTGGAAGCAGATAGTATCACTTCCATTGCACTTTCTTCTGTAACGAACCTTAGTCAGTGTTGGCAACAAACTGATGGAGGTTCGTACCATTGACTAACCGGTTCGGTTCGAGCAAAGCGAATCTGTGCCAAGCCATTCGCTTCAAACTCTACCATTTCTCACCACAACTGCGAACGAAAATAAGTATACGCATTCATATCCGATCTGCTCGATTGTTAGTTCATCTTGTAGCTAGCCTCACGCGCTAGAAGATACATTACAAATCGAGCTGATCGGATTGGAATTCGCTTACCGATATTCGATCGCAGTTGTGGGATTTGGGTCGAAGTGTGAGTCTAATCTTGGAACTTCGTCAAACCTCAGATAGGATCCACTTAGATCTCCACCTCGGTTCGATCTGTCACGAACCGATCTGCTTGGTTGTCAACACAAACCTTGATCATTATCAAGATCGATATCCCAATTTATTTGCTTCACGACTCGACCGATTATTTGAACAATCAGAGTGTAGCGTCCAACCGCAAATATGCTGTCGAGTCTGTCAGCCTGGAACAAAAGATACAGCAGTTGAAGTATCTTTGTGCTATGTGATCATTAAGTTACAGCTGTGCTTGAAAACATATATCGTATGATGGAAAAGTAACTGCTCAATAGGCAACCATTTCTAATTGAATCTAAGTGTAAGCTGATAGCATATATCTAGTCTTAGCAACGAACCATCAGAAGTTCGTACCATTGACAAACACATTTGGTTTGTATGAACCTAATTATGGCCAAGCCAATGGCCTCTAATCCAACCAATTCGGTGCACACATTTGAACGATATTAAGTATACAAATTCCTATCTGATCAGCTCGAATCGTAATTCATCCTGTAGCTAATGTTACTTGCTACAACATTAACTGTAAATCATACTAATTGGAGAGTAATCCGTTTAGTTATTTTTATTCGCAGTTGAGGAATTGGTCTCAAGTTTGAGTCGAACCTCCAAACTTCTTCAAAGTTTAGATTGAATCTGATTTGAACTCTGACTCTATTTGATCCACAACGAACCGATCCACTTTGTTGCCAATACTACTTATACCATTTCAAGAGTTGTAGGCACCAACTACTATATCTTTTCTTTTATAATGATGGCTGTACAATATTACTGGCCAAAGGTATATAGGTAGGAAGGGAACAATAATGGCCTCCAGAAATATTAGAAGGAATACATCAAGATAGTTAAGAATCTTCCAAAATCACATTCTCATTAACTACTTACTGTATATCTGATCAAAAGTAATTGCGACTTAGTCAAATTACATATTATTATGATGGCCTCCTGATTGAATAGAAAGATTGTACAATATACAATGTTTCGAATATGATAATGAACAACAAATATATATTGATCGATTATTTTCAGATCTCACATTCACTATGTATCAGTACATTCCTTCAAAAGAATCTGTGGTATGTTGGACCTACAGTGTTCAACTTGACTAATACCACAAGGAATCGATCTGCTAATTTCTTGCTTATTAGATTCTTCAGTTTCTGTATTTCCATTTCCTTCAGCAAAAGTGCAAAGATAGCAAGTATTTTGAGGACTTCCACAATGTAAATTCAAGAGCAGATACTATCAGCACTGATAGTATTGACATTCACAATATGACATCATGAACTGATACAGTGGCAACAATATTGAGGAAGAATCATTATAATGATCGAAATCGATAACTCTAAAAACCACAGGACAAGACCTCAGTGGACGTACTCTTTCAAGTAAAATAATAACAGCAGCACATATTACCTTCGTAACGCATGCAATTGTACTAATATTTTTCAGAGACTAACTTTGAGTTCAACAATATCTGAGATCATCAGTCATCGCCAAATATGCAGAGGACAATCAACTCTATTTAGACAGAACTTAACAACGATATTCTGAATGGGAAAAAAGTATATAATTCATCTGCTGTTCCGATTAAAACTTATAGAGTGTAATTTAAGCATATCACAATGGAAGTCCTCATTATAGAGTCTAATATATAGATTCCGACCATGCCTGCAATTCATATAGACATGATAAAGAATTGGAATTTAATGTTGTGGAGGAAATGGACAATCGTGACAATAGATGTCAAAACTAGAATACTATTCAGGATGGTGACAATGATGCTGGCAACGAGCATAATAATGTTCACAATATTGGGAGTTATACCATGCAACATCACATCTTCCAGCAGAATGATGATGAAGACAACAATAAGGAGGATGTAGATGAGCATCAGAATGAGGATAAGGGTGAAGACAATGACAACACTATCTATTGAAAGTTGAAGTCGAAGGATGATGGCTATGAGGAGAGTAGATCAGAGGTTATACTATAAGCTAGATGGAAGGTATAGCATGGCATTTAATATCGAAGACAGTACATATTGGATATAAATATTAATTATAATCATGTATGCTTGAATCTCATATTCACTGTGTACAGTATCAGTCATCTGATATGTAAGGACAATTCAGCGGATTGTATAAATATCACATGCTATGAACACTATATTATATTGTGATATGTATTGCACTCTGTGAAATATTAGTAGTGTAGTCAGATCAATAAGAATGTGTACTGTGTGTCTGCAACAGAACATAATGCTTTATCCGGAGATACAGATTGGGTTCGAACAACTGTTCAAACAATACCTGTAGTATCACATGATATTGATGCTGAAAGGGTACCATTGGAATGAATTGACACACACATGATCTATATATATCGTCATCACAACATCTTCTTTTTCCAGATATTCTAGCTGTTTGTAATACAACACATCATTAATATATTGGAAGTTCATATAATTGATTGATGATGGGAGTCCAAATTGACAAACTATTCGACTTTGATACAATAATATCAGTATGATAATACCTTACACTTTGCATATTATTCAAACCACTCTCTGAGGGATCTGATATATGCCATCCATTATTTATTTCAGACGAGAAGTATGTATGGTAGCCTATAAAGAGGAAAGCTCTTAGTAACGATGAAGGATGATATCACTGACAGTTTCAAATATCATCCATGCTACATGTAAGGGCATATATCCTCGTATTTGAGTGTATGTATTGATAGGATTTCAAATTCCAATAAGTGATAATGATGATATCAATTGTAAGATAAGGTAAGTAGGTAAGATAATCGCTAGCAGACAAAACAACTTCGTAAGGTGACTATATATGAATGATGCTTACCTGGCCTTAGCTGCCAAGTACACATATGAGGCCAAGTGCATCCAAAACCATCAGCAAAAGATTTTTCCGTCCAGGCGGAATGGCTCTGTCAGAGTGGACGAACTCTGTCAGAGCTGACAGAGTTACCCCAGTGGCGGCTGACTCCATGCCCGGAATCAATACCATGCGTTGCGTTGCATATCGCCCTCCGATCGCAGTTTCACCATTTCTAACACCCTCCGATCACAGTTTCACCGTTTCTTCTCGTTCTGTCGGTCTCCTATTTTAAATGAACACTCTGATATTGTGGCCAACTGTGACCATATGTCGGAATGGTCCAGTGAAGAGCCAGCCCAGCTCGATCCCGTCCAGCCAGCTGAGACCCAGTGTAATGGCAGTGCCAGGTGTACTTGGCTCGTGAGCGCACTTGGCTTCGTATGTACACTTGGCTATCATAAGTACACTTGGCCCTCGTAAGTACACTTGACTCGCATGTGCACTTGGCTCGCAAACGCACATGGATTTGGCTTGTAAGTGTACTTTGCCTTGTAGGTACACTTGGCCTCGTGAGGGCACTTGGCCCTCGTAAGTGTACTTGGCTCGCAAGTGCACATGGCCTCGTAAGTGCACTTGGCTGCCAAGACTGGATAAGTGCGCTGCATATATTGTCTGACCCTTTTCCACCCCCTTACATTGAACTGTATTTGCACTCTAAGTTCTAAGTTCTAAGTTCTAAGTTCAACTCTATGATACTTCTCTCTCTCTCTCACAGTCACCCTCTTTATTTGCAATGCTAACAGATGTACAGACAATTTTAACCTACAGCTCAATTACATGTAGCCAGCACGGCTCAATCACGTGTAGCCAGCACGGCTCGATCACGTGTAGACAGTACAGCTCGATCCCGTGTAGCCAGCAAAGCTCGATCCCGTATAGCCTGTACAGCTTGATCGCATGTAGCCAGCACAGCTCGATCGCATCCAGTCAGCCGAGTGCCAGCCCTGCTCGATCATCACCCGCCAGCAGAGAGCAAGCCCAAAGCCAGCATGGCTCGATCGCATCCAGCCAGCCCAGGGCCAGTACGCCTCGATCACATCTAGTCAGTCGATAACCAGCCCAGCTCGACCACCAAGCGTACCTGATCGAAATGGTAATATTTCCGTCCAGATGAGCTCGTCGCATACAGCCAGCCGACAGCCAGTACAGCTTGATCGCATGTAGCCAGCACGGCTAGATCGTGTGTAGCCAGCACAACTCAATCGTGTGTAGCCACCATGGCTCGATCGTACCCAGCCAGCAGTAAGCCAGCCAATCTCAATCATCTCCTTCTCCGTCCATATACTAGCTCCAAGTTCTGCCCCAAGTTCATCCAAGATCTACCATGATTAATTGTACATAGTTAGCAATAAATTTGTGAATTAAGTCTGATTTTAAGCAATCAATTGACTGTCATGGTAAATCTAGACTGTGACCGTACAGTGTGGTGCATCTGGAAATAAATACTAAGAGGTTTTGTCTGCCACTGGGTAATATACAACACGACGCATCGCAAGAATAAGAGACGTAGTATAATAGCCACTGCAGGGTAAGTATGCAACGTGACCTGTCGCCTGGGTGATGGGTAGTGTGTAATTCTTCGTCAGAGGATACGAGGTTCTGTCAGAGCCGTCAGAGCGATCAGGAACACCGGAGTGTTCCTGACGGAAACTAGGATTGTTGCAGATGACTGCAATTACATCATTCCCTTCTTTTTCTTCACACATACTGAGCTGCAGCATATATGTACATGAAGGAATCCAGGACTAGATCAGTACTCCTTCATATGACAGCATAAGTCATACAACCAATCCGGGCCATCACTGTGGCCTGACGGTGGATTCAGTGAATGGGAAAATGCACCTCCAGTTATAGGTGTTAAGATCCATGCCGACACCATTTGTATGTAGCTGAAATCCAATCGAAGAGAAGAATTGAAGTACAAAACAAGAAGAATATGTCCATATGACCTTGAATCCTCCAAGTCCACCTTCGAATCGAAGCCGTCTGAATAGCACACCTCGTATCAAGCATGCTCCTTCAATAGTTCCTGCAGTCTATGCTTTCAGAAATCTAAGTATACCTTCCGTTTCTCCGAATCCAAGCAATTGATCTTGATAGTGCTGGCTGAGTGATGCTCGAAACGGTAGTGCCATTGGCGTCCACCATTGATTCATCATCATAGATTGTTGGCAATACTTGGTCAAGTGCACCTATGTCATTTGAGAGTTAAGGCCATTGCAGCTAGTATCACAACTCTACAGCAGTCAACCAGTATAAGTATATGATGAACTTATTTTGGTCATAGCTGCTGCTCTTGAGAGCTCTCAAATTCATACAATTTCTCCAATTCTATATCTCTGGACTTGCTTATGTCCAAGTACACAGCAGATCGAGTCATCTTTGATAATCTGATCATATACCTCTCACTGATTGGCTCCAAGTTGACTTGTATATTGGTTATCGGGATTCAATATTCCGTTGCCATTCTGCTTCAGATCTTGTGGTAGTTGACTTGTATCAACCTCGTTCGGCCATTGATTGCAGTAATCTATGGATATATATTTGTACATGTTTATTCAAGTCACTGTATCTAACTCGTATGTGTACCATAATGTCATACTTACAAAGTAATCAATTATGCTTCTGCTCCTGTACATTAAGGTATCTATTCTGCGATTCCCATACCTTCAACTTCCGAATCCACAAAAGTAGTAAGTGTGCACACACCATGCCATTCCGACTCTACCTATAGGGTATACCCTCACATCCAGCTTGATACGGTTAGTCACCACTAATGGTGGTGACATCAATCGATTATTGTGATAGCTTCACTCAGTTAAAGCTGATTACAGAACATATGTATTCATTGATATATCCAATTCGTAGGCAATACCCATACATGGTTATTGTTACCATGTAACTCTGTATGTTCAGATTCTTGACTCTGAAGCTGCAATGTGATAGTCTTCTCATATGGTGTTAAATAATTGCAGCCGGTTCACATTCGTGCAGCTTGACATCTCCAAAGATAATTTGGCTTGCCTTTGGCTACGAGAACTGGATGCAGTTGATTGCATATATATTATTCGTTGCAGCTCATTGTGTATTCGATGTATTTGGTGCTGCTTCAAAGTCTGTGATGAAAACCAGTAGCATAGCCATTGACTTCTCGTTCACTTCCAGGCTTCTCAGTGTACTTGAACTTGATCTTGTTGACTTTCTTTGCAGCCGCTAATGTACTTCCTTATGTACACATCCATCGTATGCCAATAGAAATCCTTAGAAACTAACTCAGCAGTTTTAATAGTTCTAAACTGATCAGATTCAGAGTTATTACGAAGGAGACTTTTCACATTAACACTTAGAACATTGTTCACAGGGACATGTATCGTCCTCTTGGGAGTCACAGCTCGAGCGATAATACTCAATTTGCTCTTGTTTTCGGCTTTTACTTCAGCTTCTACTTCGGCTGCGGCCTTTGGGTTATCGATTAGATTATTCGAAACGTTTACTGCCAATTGGTCAGTATCCTTGGTCTTCCCAATCACAAAACGGAGGTCATCATAGGCTTCAACTGTCAGGGTTGTCAAGAGCAATCCGATAAGCTTCTTGTATCCAATCTCATAATCAAGCTGTCAGCGGTGTTTCTTGTACCTTGCAGGTGCTCGATAGTGAAATTGTACACCAATAGGTTCTAATTGACCTCCAGTATACCTGCGAGACAAGTGCACTTACAAGGCCAAGTGAACCTGAAGTTCAAGTTTGCTTATGAGGCCAGATATATCTGCATAACAAGTATATGTATGAGGCCAAGTGCACTTACGAGGCTAGGTATAATTGAAATCTTCAACATGATAGATTATCGTTCCAGCACTTCTGGGGTAGATGTATTCATAGTAGAGGTTTCTCCAATTCCTGAACGGTCATTCACTTGTTTTGAGATCGGTGCTTGATCAATAACGTCACACCATACCGGGGTGTATGTGTCAATTCTTACCAATATTATCATTGATATAACGGTTCTGATTGCCATTGGGACTTCAATACTTCTGTATTTGCATTCAATTGCAAGTCTTGCAGAAGCACTTAGGAACTAAGTACTTCTTAAGGAAAAGGATAGAATTACGTCTGCTAATTGGTAACTTGTTACCCATAACTTATTGTATGCCCTATGACTTATTGTAATCTCCGGTAACTGCCATAATATCAGAAAATACAAATTGATCCAAGCCCATTATAGATAACTCAGATAATACTCCAGTAATACTCCCATAACATACTGTAACTTGCAGTAATATTTCAACCTTATGGTTGATTCACGATGCCCCTCTAGGTGTAATAGTCAAACAGTCTGGATTAGTTATACTTCAGGTACCAAAGGTCTCGGGTGTGATGGCTGTAATACTGTCACTGCTCACGGTCACTTGTCAGAGTCCACAGGTATGATGGTAATGATCATGTCAGAAACCACAGGTATGCTTGTTATGATCATGTCAGACCCTACAGTCGCCTGTCAGAGTTCAGGACTGTAATCACTATAATTACATGGTCACTTCATATTTAATCATGATATATACTACTTATTCATTACTAAACTATGAGCTACTTTATACAAGTTGCAACTCAGAACACTCTCACAACTATGACATGATCACTCTCGAAACTGTGACATTCTCGCTCTCACAAACTCCGTAATGATCACTCCCGTAACTGACATTCTCGCTCTCACTACTCTGACATACACCCTCTCACAACTCTGATATACTCGCTCTCACAACTGACATGCTGGCTCTTACAACTGACATCCTCGTCCTCACAACTCTAATATGTTTGCTCTGAAGTGGGATTGGAGAGAAATGCAGGAGATGGCATTTAAGCGGAATTGGAGAGATAGGTACAGAAAGAGATAAACAAGACGGCCCAAAAGTGGACTTGGAGGGAGATGGACAAAATGGTCCACAAGTATACTTGGAGAGATAGGGTTGATGAGAGACGGGGTTGATGAGATGGGGTTGATGAAAAGCAACTCGTAAGAGGATTGGGGGTGAGATCGCTTGGATGCTGGATGCTGAGAGCAAGTACTAGACAAAACGCGAGTCAATTTGTTCATGATCTGGATCGGAACATGTTAACTCACAACAGCGAAGTCATGTGCAGTACTTGACTTGGAAAGAGATCAGAGAGGTTGAACCTACAGTGGAGTCAGTCACTGAAGTGGACTGCTGAGATTGAAGACCCGACTGAACATGAGTGTAATTGATACGAGATCTGGCTTGGAAGATGTCAACCCACAATCGTGAAGCCGAGTGGAGGAAAGAGCGGAGAGAGGTTGAATCTATGGTGTAGTCGGTCACTGAAGTCGATTGCAGAGAGCGAGGGGCTGTCTGAATACGAGTGTAATTGGTGCGGGACCAGGCTCGGAAGATGTTAACCCACAATCGGTAAGTCAAGTGGAGGACTTAACTTGAATGAGAGGAGAGGGGATGCACTTATGGTACTCAGTAGCAGGTGTATGCAGAGGGAGTCGGATGCTGCAGCTGGCAGTTGAGATGAGGGCCACACGGTGTAAGAGAGTGATCGATCGAGCGAGGATGAGTGTGATCTGGCTCTAGATATTATCTGACTATTGACTGGCAATACTCAGGGGGGGAACTTAACTTTAGATGGGACGAGGTGGAGAGAGGAGATGGAGATGGAGATGGAGATGGAGGATAAAAGAGACAAGATAGATGAAATCACTTGTGGCATGGATTCTTATACAAGAAACTGTGGATTTGTCTGCAAGAAATCAGTTCTCAATTTGGTAAGTTGAATTCGTATTGTTGTCTAATATTCGCTGGGCTAAGGCAAATGGTCTGTGATGGCCGAAATCGCAACACTAATTTGCGTTTGACCTGCCATTTTGGATTAGGAGGCACGAGATGATGGGCTCAATATACCTAATCGAGGTCTAGTTTTCACCTATGAGGCCAATCTCCAGTTCGCAGGTTCTCCCTGATTCCTTCTCATACATCTCCATTTCCTGTCTTAACCTCGTCCCATCAATACTTAAGTTCCCCCCCTGTGCATTGCCAGTCAATAGTCAGATAATATTTAGAGCCAGCCCTCACTCATTCTCACTCGATCGATCACGCTCTTATACTGTGTGGACTTCATTTCAGCTGCCAGCTTCTACACTCTTTGGCCTTCATCTCACCAGCTAGCTTCAGTGACAGAGTCCCTGTATATGCCTTGGCTACCGAGCACTGTACATTAAGTGCCTCTCCTCTCTGTCCAAGACACATCATCTGATTGTGGGTTGACATCTCCAGAGACAGATCTCGCACCAATTATAATCTCATTCTATCAGACTCTCACTCTCTGAAGCCGACTTGAGCAACTGACTCCACCGTAGGTACAGCCTCTCTCCACTCGGCTTCCCAAATGTGGGTTAATATCTCCCGAGCCAGGTTACATACCAATTAACTCACGTTCTGTCTGGACATCGCTCTCTGTATCTGAATTCCGAGTGATCTCTCCCCAAGCCCAAGTCCTCTCATGAGCTGTCCTTTGTCAACCCCATCTCTCATCAACCAGATCTCTCATCAACCCCATCTCATCATCCCTGTCTCTAATCAACCACATCTCTTCAAGCCCACCTGTGAGCCATCTCATCCATCTCTCTCAAAGCCTGCTTGAGAGCCATCTCATTCATCTCTATACCCACTTGAGAGCTATCTTGTTCATCTCTTTCCAAGCCATCTCGTCTATCTCTCTCCAAGTCAACGTTACAGCGAACATTTCAGAGTTGTGAGAACGAGAATATCAGAGTTTCATGAGTGATTATATCCGAGTTGTGATAATGTCCGAGTTGTGATAATGTCCGAGTTTTAATTATGTCCGAGTTGTGATGATGTCCGAGTTAAGATCATGTCAGAGTTGTGATCATGTCAGAGTTGTGATCATGTCAGAGTTGTGATCATGTAAGAGTTGTGAGAGTGTGTCTGAGTTGTAACTTGTAAATAGCACTTGAGAGCAGTCTGTCATGAAGTATCTCCCCATATCCATTATATTCCTCTGACTGTGTATATACTGTAGATAGATATCAATAGAAACTGTAGTATGACTCTTAAAACAAATAAACAATAGAAACTGCAATTTCTAGTACCAATGTCCATACCAGTACTTCAAGTCGGTGAGGAAGTACATCTAAGTGAGAATACAAGAAATAGCGAGAATTGCAGTCGAATATATATGCTACCCTTAAACACTATATACTTGAGCGTCAACTAGTTTTTCGAAATGATATTCTCCATGTATGTTCTGATAGTATCTTTAAAATCGAAATACCTTACGCAAATGTATGTTAGTACCCCATAAGCCGCGATAAGATACGATAAGCTGCGACAAGGTACAGGTGGTAGAGCGGTAACCATCAAAACATCCCATAACACAGCTGTAACAGCGATAACAAATTCTGATTGCAGTAGCGGGAGTACTATTCCCGAAGTACAACTTAACTTGTATTGCCATAGGGGCAAGATGACCTATTTATTCCTTCTCAAGAGTCAGTATGACTGCACTCTGCACTCTACAAATCTGCATTCTGTGGCTCTCCTATACCTCAATAAGTGCCATCTCCATAGAAGTTATTTCTCATTTATTCATGATTGTGTATATTGAGAGTTCAATAGTTACCTTCAGAGTTTCAAGTCGCCATCCTTCTTTGCCACAATATCTGCACTGCCAATACAGTCAAGCATTTCTGAGATGAATGGAATGGGGTACTGATTCTCGATTGTATCAGAGTTGAGAGCTTGATAGTCTATATTGTATGAAACCACTGTGTGTAATGATGACCGCTGGATGAAACAATTGATCAGGTTTGTCTCAATGTAGGATATTATAGTTCTTGACTCAACCGCTGACAGGATATAGATATGCCCATATTGCAGCTTGTACTCATAGTCAATCTCATGGTTTATTGACCAGTGTAGTAGCAGCATCTCTATCCTGGCCTTACTAAGTACCGCTATGAATTGCTGATACTTGGTGGGAATATAGCTACCATCCTCTGTAGGAACCATTTCAGGTGCCGAAGCTCTATCTGTACTTGTTAGCTTTGTGTTTTCAACTTTCCCTGATGGAGGGTAGGAATTTCTGAGAGTAGCAGAACTACTAGTCAGTCACAAAGGAGTATGACCACTGTGCGCATCCTGCTTTCCTAACTCATAAAGTCGATATGATTCACTCAAGCCCCGTATTGCTTTTAACTCTTGTGCTGCAACTACCGCCAATACTCCCTGCTCACCCATCAATCATCTGAAGGTCTCTCTTGAGGTTCCTCTTATAGAAGCTCTCAGTAGCCCGGTTAACAGTCCTCTGTGTGGGAAAGATACCTGTTCGATTGTATGCAAACCTTTGCAGGCAGTCATGAGTTGCTTCAAGATGAAATTTGGAGATATATCGATCGGCCCCAATGGTATTCTATTGGTATATGCAAACTGGATTCCATCGTGATTCATTCTGATCTTGATACATTGCCTGAAGTCTATTTGGAATTTGCAAGGCAGTGAATCGACCGATATTTTCAATCTTCTGGATTCTGGATTCTTTGACCATCGCAATTCCAAAACAAAAGATCAATATTCATTTCTGAGCTAGGAAACTGCAATTGTCAAGTCTCTTCAGACTCATAAGATATTGATTCCCATTCATGGATACATCAAACAGAGAGGCCCTTCCCACCCACTTTCTGACCAGATAGATGTCAATCCTACCTAGCAATAAGAGGGAAAGAAAGAAATCTATCCTACTCAGAGATCCAACAAAGTAGAGATCCATCCTGCCAAGGATTCAAATCAAGTAAATATCTATGCTACCTAGAGATAAGATGGAGTAAAGAGGTCTATCCTGCCTAGGTTCTCTGCAATCAGGTAGACATCCATCCCACATAGGGATAAGATGGAAAGAAATAGGTCAATCCTACCTGGTGATAAAACAACTGCATCGATGTATAAAGGAACATTCTTTTTCAATTGAGAATTAACTTACTCCAGACTTGGATCACTCCCATAATGGTAGCAATCAGTATTGTGCAGAAGTAAGGATGTACGCCCTCATACAGATGGATATATCTAGATACAGTTCCAAACAGAATAAGTAATAAACAGGATAATATCAATTGTATAGTTATATAGGTATGATAATCGATAATGTGCAAAAGCACTTCACGAGGTGATTATATGAAGAGAGCCAACCTGGTCTCAGCAGTCAAGTACATCTCGGCGGCCAAGTGCACTTACTAGACCAAGTGCACTTACTAAACCAAGTTAGTATTGGCAACAAACTGCTGGGAATTCATACCATTGACGAACTGGTTCAGATCGGGGGAAGCGGATCCTTGCCAAGCCATTCCCCTCAAACCCCACCATTTCGGCCAACAACTGCGAACAACAATAAGTAAGCTAGTTCACGTCCGATCGGTTCGATTTGTAGTGCATCTAGGAGCTAACATTACTCGCTACAAGGAGCACTAAGAATCGAACTGATCAGATATGAACTCGTTTCGTTATTGTCATTAAAATATTGATGGTTCGCGAACCAGTTTGTGACAAATGTTGGAACTTTGTCAAACCTCGAATCATATCCACTTTGAAATCCGCCTCGGTTCAGTCCGTGATGAACCGATCCACTTCGTTGCCAACACTAGACCAAGTGCACCTGGTACCACTATTGTATCATCCCTCTTATTATTTGCAGACCTGCTGGGCTGCAATATATATATGACAAATAAAGACAAGATAAGGTGTATATGCCATTGTAAATCTGCATATTTTCTGTGACCGATCGGTTCGATCATGGTGGCCTCACAGCTGATTCGATTCATGGGAGAATTCACCTTCAGAGGTAAGACATAAAACCCGTACTAATACCATTTATACTGGACCGAATACATAAAAAGAAAACAAAGAAAGAAGGAAAGAAATAAAACCATAGAAACATGTCATTATCCCAAATCCTCCCAATCCTCAATAACTTCCAATCCTCCATAGCCTCGAATCCTCAATGACTCTGTGTATTCTGGTCTTAGTGTATTTGGAAGCTCCTGATGAAACTCATTGACCAGTTCTTGAGTATTTTTGCGATTCTCTACTGGTTTCCAGCTCATACATAGGTAGTTATACCTGATCTACTGAACAGAATAGTGGATCTTTCGGTAGTATCAGTTGGAATCGAGAATCCGATTGATCTCCCATTTAACAGTATCATTGACAATCGTCGATTGTGGTTTTGATAGTAGCTGGCTGATGGCTGATGGTGAGTATGTATCAAACAGGAAGATTGTATATACACATCTTCTTTGACAAGTCTAATCTGTAAGCACTCTTATTGATTACTTTCCTCAATGTATATGGCCAAATACGCAGGTAATTCAACTTTGTACATGTTTTTGTTGTCTTGATATTTAGAGTTGAAAGCCAGACATTATCTCCGACCTTGAACGTCATTTCCTTCCCACTGGCATACTTCATCTTGTGGTCTTGGACTTTCCACTGGTTCTTTCTTAGGATAAGCTGTGTCTCCTGAAGAGCAGTTGCCATGGAGTCCGCTTGGACTTCTGAGTTCAACCAGGTAAAGTTCTTGGGTACTTTGAACTACACCGTCGGGTATTAGTTGTAGTTGGCTCAGAAGGTGATCATCCTTGTTGAAGTATGCACAGGATTGTTGTAGACATATTCTGCCAACAGTAAGAGCTCCATCCAGTTATCCTGCTGAGAGTTGAAGAAGGCCTGGATGTACTGCTCTATCATCTGATTGTGACGTTTCATTAGGCAGTCCAACTGCGGATGAAATGCGGTCGATAGTCAGTAATCTATGATCATGTGGCTCCAGAGCTTCGTCCAGAATCAGCTTGTGAATTGAATGTCCTGATCAGTGATAATATTATCAGAGACACTGTGTTTGCTGTTGACATACTTGAAGAAGAGCCTAGCTAGCTCTGGTGAGTCAATATGTTTTCTGCAGGGCAGGTAGAGAGCCCTCTTTGTCAGTCAATCGAAGATAACTAGCATGTCCGTTTATCTGGATGTGGTCAATTCTGGTACATCTGTTACGAAGTCCATGGTGACACCTTCTGAAGGCCTTGACGGTGGTGATAGTAGCATATTGATTCGGTAGCAGGTATACTGCGGGGTATTGATTCAGTGACATACACTGCAGCTACTAATATACTTTCTTATATTTGCATCAATTGTAGGTCAAGATAAATCTCTAGAGACAAACCCAGTAGTTTGAAGAGCTTCAAAGTAACCTGAATTAGTGTTGTCATAAAAGAGACATATCACTTTGGTGCAGACAGCATTATCCGCAGGGATATATAACCTCTCCTTAAAAATCTGAGCTCCAGTGAAGACACTCCATTGGTTTACATCTTCGTCTTTGACTTTGGCTTTGGCTTTGAGAGTATGAATTAAGTTATTGACTAGCTTACTTGAGATATCAACTGCCAATGGATCAGTATCATGAGCCTATTTCATCGCTAGCAGGAGATCATTGTAGGGTTCGAGTACCAGGGTTGCCAAAAGCTGTCCGATAGGCTTCTTGTAGCCAATCTCATAATTGGGCTCTCAGCAGAGTTTGTTGTGCCTTCCAAGTACTTGATTGTGAAATTGTATGCTGATATGATCTATGTCCAGTTAACTTCCCTCCAGAAGAGCACTTTTGACGTCAAGATATACTGGGGATTCCTGTGGTTGCAGTGCACCACGAATTTGTGGTGGCCACCTTCCAGGTAGTGTCGCCATTGCTTGACAATCTCAACGGTGATGAGGGGTTTCAGATCATACGTATACTAATTCTGTGCAGCCGAAAATCACTTTTAGGAGTACACATTGATTGGCCAAATGGTTCCGAAGCCATCATACTGGATCAGAATACCTGAAATCACAATGCCACTCACGTTCATCAAGAAGATTATCGGCTTGGCTGGGTTGAAGTACTGCAAGATCGATGCTGCAGAAATAGCTTTCTTCAGCTTCTGAAAGGTCAAGGGGACATCTCACATTCACTCCTACTTGGACGTTGACTTCTCAGTTAACTTCAGACTACCTCCGGTTTCTCAGTATTTCCCGAGTTTCCTGTGCTTACCTGACTTTAGTAATTCAGTACGAAGAAGCGTGACCTTCACATATTTCCTAATGAACGTCCAGTGGAAGTTCGTGAATCCAGGCCGTATCTGCACGTCCCACACACATTGATGTTAAAGCCAATCTTTAATCGTAGAGATATGGTCTGATTCCATGCCGATACCAACAGTACTCATAATATAGCTGAGGAAGCTGATCACAGAGTTTCATAGTTACCACTTCTCTGCTTTACAATAGAGGTCAAACTCCTGCATCAATTACAATACTTTCTGCATGTCCTTGTTGTACTCCTTCTCTTTCGTGGAGTAGATAAAGATGTCCCCGAGTGAACACATGGCAATGTCTTCAATGTAAGGTCGCAGACAATTGTCGATGTATAGTCACTACGCAAAGGTCTTGGTGATTCTGTTAGTGTGCGCCCCATCAACAATTCGAAGTTGCGACTTTGCCACCTCTCTATATCTCCCACAATGCCTCTAACTACCCGGCGAGAGATAGTTCTAGCAGAGAAGGGGGTAATCCTTGAAGCTGTTACTTGAGATATTCTGTTGCAGTGATATCCCTGATTACAAGGTAACTTTGATCAACGGTCCGCAATGTTGTTGCTCATACTACAGATTGCCAATCTCTTGAAAACAATCCACCTGTGGCAGACCATATATTTTGACTTGGTGACAATGGAGATGTAACATGCAAGCAGTGGAAAATGACAGACCAACAACAAGAGCTAAATTGCACTATATGTATGCACCAAATGTATGAGTGTCAACAATTGATTGATATTTGCACCACAACAACTATAGGAAGTGGCTTGCTAACAAAAGATCAAAGCTTGAAGATAAACATGTATTCCAAAGGCTATAATGGCTACTTGAATACAAGGATTGGATACATGAGGAGTGGGTTGGAGTTATTTGGAGTGATGAATGCTCAGTGGAGAAGAGTGATTCAGGGTGGCAAATGTGAATCTTTCAACAACCATCTGAAAGGTGATTTAAAGACTTCATTGTACCAAAACGAAAGAGCAATAGAGTTTTCTTGATGGTCTGGAGTTGTTTTTGGGGCAGAAACCATGGAAACTTCTGCCCTCTCATTGTCAAATCAGTCATCAAGGGTGTCTATGTTTAGCTCCTTGAGTACCTTCTTCTTCCATTCCTTAAACATATCCATGACACCCTGTGGGATCCTATCGTCCAGCAGAACAATGCTCCAATACCCAAAGCAGCTGTAGTTATGGATTCATTTGAGAAATACAACACCCAGGTGGATCAGTAGCCAGCTATTCCCCTGACCTCAACTCTATTGAACATGTCTGGGTGGAGCTCAAGCACAGGCTTCATAGGAAATACCCAGACATTGGAAACACAAAAGGAGGCCAGAAAAAAGTTAAAGCAAGGTTGGCTGAAGTCCTGTCTGAGTTCTGGGAGGAGATACTGGAAGCATACTTTGAGAGACTGTGAAAAAGTATGTTCGACAGGGTGGCTGCGGTAATTGATGCTAAGGTATGGTATACAAGGTACTGAGTATTGAATTCTATTTGATTTCTTTTCCCCTTACACAGATATCATTATAAGTATCTAGACACTATTTATTTTTGATTTGAAGACTGTATCGTCTTTGGTTGGAGTGGGATACTGATATTTGTTGCAGGAGAGTGTGTTCGCAAGGAGTCGAACAGACCAAATCACCAGGATCTTTACATATTGACTGTAAGTCTGAAAAGTAGCTTCTTCATTCGAAAGGCAGAATGGCATAATCTTGTACTGAAACTGACCATTTTGGAATCAGAATGCTGTCTTGTACTGTTCAACTTCCTTGATGCGAATAAGGTAATAGGCTCCACAGAGGTCAGATTTTGTAAATATCCTGGTACTGTCAATACGGGCAATCATCTACGAGATCAATGGAAGGGGATACTAATCTTTCATTGTGTCCGTATTGAGAGCTTGGTAGTCCACACAGAGTTTCAACCCACCATCCTTATTCTTTGCATAGGGCTGTTGGCTGCTTCTCACCAATACCTGCAGAGTTTTATCACACTTACAATTGGCAATGACGTGCAATTGATCTCCAATCAATCTTTTTGGAACTATTAAATTTGCAATTAGATGTAATTAACTAATCGTCTATTTTTGCATGTCACAACGTGTTAAAAAGGTCAAGAAATCACGAAATCCTGTGAGCGAAACGTATCTGGTGACTGAAATTTGATTTTAGTGTGGGAACATATGCCCTTGTATGGGTGGATATTCGTAGATATGATTCCAAATGGAATAAGCGATAAACAGAACGATATTAATTATAGAGTAATATAGGTATGATAATTGCTAGCGTGCAAAAATACTTTGCAAGGTGATTATACATGAAGGGCAGATATCCGACCTCAGCAGTCTGTTGCACCTTTGCAGCCAAGTGTACTTACAAGACCAAGGGTACTTACGAAGCTAATAGTACTTAGGATGCCAAGCGCACCTGAAAAGCCAAGTATACTTATAAGGTCAAGTGTACCTGGCAACGCCATTACAGTAGTCAGCAATCATTGTTGTCTTGTACGATATCACCGGTTTTTGGAATTATGATCGGTAACTCAATTGAATATCACTCAAAGGTAATCATTATTGCAGTCGTGATCAGGTATCTGTATTAAAGTATATGTTGGCATACCTTACCATATGGCCAAAATGTAACTATGACACCACTTGTATCTCCCAACAATTTCTTATAACTGGTACTTCCTCTGTGTCCATTACATCATCCCCTCTTTTAGGTGAACATGTTGTCAGATCTCAGGCAGGCTGGTCAACATTATAAGGTATATCCCCAGAAGATTAGACTCTGTAAGCTCGATCGTTGCTTACCCTTCTTGGCAAGTCTTATCTGCGTACACTGGGAATTCAACCAAAAATCTTGATGGTATCATACTGTAATAATATATATATTGGCATACTATACCACTTGGCCAAAAGGCAACTATGATAGCAGTTATATCTTCCAAGAACCCATTATAACCGGTACTTTGTCTCTGGCCATTACAATATGAATCGATATGTGTGTAAACAATGTGAGACGAATCTGGCTTCTTTGTACATCTCTCTTGTAGAATAGTACATTAGATTATCTGCTTTGATCTGGATCTGCGACTGCAGCTCCATCATCAGGATCTTGAACTGTACCCATTGATATTCTTTATCCATGAATCCACTTCCTTGATCATGTAATCATTCTCCTTAAGTACACTTTTGTTCAATGCTGATACATCGTACGTGAACATACAGCTTCGTTTATAGATGCTAATGCATCATAGGGGTGCTTCCAAGCTTTCGTTCACATCAAAAGAAGGTAATCGTCAAGTGTACCTAATTTGTGTTGGTAATGAACCATCACGAGTTTGTACCATTGAAAAACCGACTCCTTGCAAACCTATTCATGTCAAACCCAACCATTTCGGCACACATATTAATGCAGGAATAAGTAGGCGAGTTCTTGTCTGATCGACTTAACCTTTAGTTAATCCTGTAGCTAACTACAAGCGCTACTAGATAACATATAAATCAAGCAGATCAAACAGGTACTCCTTTACCGATCTATGATCGCACTTGAAGGATTCGGTTAGACATTCAAGTCGAACCCTGTATCAGAGGTTTCCCCTTAGCAGGTCCACCATTGAGTACCTGTATGTATGAAAAACCCTGCCGATAGACTGTCGAGAGGGCCCGAATATGAGTTCAGCTACAAGATAGCTGTCAGAAAGCTCTTGGTGATCCTGACAGTTGAACCATACGATAACATAGTTCTGTTATTTCAGAAGGCTCAGGGTACTGATCTTTTGGTGATTGACATCTTGGGTAAGCTAGTCAATAATACAATGGCCACACCATGATCGAAATAATTCAGCCAATGGAGTGACATCACTACAGCTAAGTCCTAGAAGAAGAGAATATATATCCCAGTGGATGATACTCTCTGCAGTAAAGTGATAAGTCTCTTTTATGACAACTCTAAGTCCGGTCACTTTGGAACTCTTTAACTGCTGACATTGCCTATAGGGATTGTATTTGGACTACTATCTATATGTACATATGAAGGTAAGTCTGCGACTATGAAGTAAGTCAACGAGATCAAGTGCAAGTATACCGACAGGTCTGAGACTGCATGAGAGGTCAATGGCTATGCTATTGGGGTTGATTACAAAATTGGAAGTACCACTGAGTGCATCAAATACAGAACTGACTGCAATTCTTAATGGATATATACGATACCTACTGCATTGAAGCTTCAACTCTGAGAGTTTGAATCTACAGAATTACATGTTGGCTATGACCTTGTACAGAATACTTATAAATTAGATGTATCAATGAATATATATACTCTACACTTGGCCTTTAGCTGGGGTACCAAGAAACAAAGCCATGACAATAATTAATTGATATCACTGCAGATAGTAGTAGTAGTTAACTATATGACACTAGAGTATAGGGTATACACCCCACAGCTAGTCTGCCAAAGGGAATGGTGTGTGCAAATCTACTACTTTTGTACATTGAGAAGTTGAAGGAATGGAAATCAGGGAATAACTCCCTTAATGTATCTGAAGCGGAAGCATACTAGTTACTTTGTGAGTATGACCTTATGGTACAATTATGAGCTTGATACCACAACTTGAATAAGTATGTACAAATTCTTGTTGACATATTATGACTGCAATCGAGAGGAAAATGTGGCTGATATATGTCAACCAACTACTACTTGATTTAATGCAGAATGATAAATACGAAGAGTAGAGGCTATCACCAATGATTTATGCTGTGTCCTTGGATATATAACAGTACAGAGACATGGAACTGGAGAAATCATACGACTCCAAGAACTTTCAAAAGTAACAGCTATGACCAGATCAATTACATGATGGAATAATGCTAGTTGACTGCTACAGGGATGCAATACTGATCACAATGGCCTTACACCTCAGATGATGTTTATAAATCTGTTCGAAAAGGAAAATAGTATAACATTAGCCAATGGTACCACCGATTCAAGTATCACCCTGACAGTACTACAGGGATCGATAGCTTGAATTCGGACAAAACCAAAGGTCAACTTTTATATTCAGAACTATGGACTTGCAAGCCTGCTTAAGAAGTGGGCGTGGAGGAGGTGTGCTACTGAAGTGACTTCGATTCAGATGTGGACTTGTATCAATCAGGGTGAATTGGATCTTTCTTTCTCTTTTCTTCTCATCTCTTTCATTTCTTCATTTCATATAGATCTCAACCCAGAATAAATGGTGTCTGTATAGATTTTACCATCATGAATTGAGGTGGAGTTTTCCCATGTTCTAAATGTACTATAGTTGTAGCAATTCATTGTGGGATATAAGCAGAGGCATAAAGATATATGCCTGTAATCCTGTCCATCTTTATGTATTTATATGCTGCAGCCCAGGAGCTCTGCAGATGAAGGGGAAGATGATGCAACACTAGAGGTCAGGTCTTAGTGGTTAGGATTGCAGCTGCCAGCAAGGTTAATAGTTGAGGCTGAGTAACCACAAACCTTATGTAGACTCTGTACGGCTGCCATCATACAGTAGTGATGATCATACTTACCTTACAATTGATGCTATTATTATTACCTATTCCTGTTTGCAACTGTATATATACGTATTCATTCGTATGAGGGCATACATCTTACAGTTTGTTGTACTACTGTGGTAGTATACAGGTTAAGTAACATGATCACATGAGTTCAACATATCTCTATTGCAACATTATATTTACCAACTCTTTACCTATATATCTTCTGGGCTTATTTCCATTGACTCACTTGGAAGACAGGTAAGTTTTGAATTGGAAATATCAGGTTGCAGTCTAAGTTTACTGTTTAGAGAATTTGTTATTGGTGTTGAAAGTGGGCTTTACAAATAATATGCCAAGTTAAGTATACTTGTTCAACATATTGGATGAAGTTGATTGACTGTTGTTTAAAGTAAATGTGATTGATATCAGATATGATATTGAATATTAGGTATGCTTATTCCATTTATCGGATAAATATAGGTCTCTACTTTTTGAATGAAATATATTCAGTATCACCAATAATTTATAATGTTGATGACATTTGATTAGTTTGTTGAATGAACTTGATTGACTTTGCTTGATAGTAATATTGTCAGAAAATTATTTTTGATATGCATTGTATATTACAGTTTTCCAGTTCAATTGTTGAACATAATTGACTTTGGTATTGAGTTGTCTTGTAAGGATATGATATCACTGAAGCTACATATATTATGAAATAATTAGGTTATCTTTAGTATATTCTGCTATACTTGATTCGATAGTATACTCATAGCTAAATTGGATAGAAATTACAAAAACTAATCATTCAAATTAAATCTGCAAGTTTTGATGAATTCACATTGCAGTTGAATGAAACTTTCCTGACTTAAATGGACTAGCTTGTCAGTATATGTGTGAATATGATCCAGTGTACATAAGATGAACTATTATTTTCCCAATGCAAATTTAATACACCTTTATCCTTTCAATCAAACTTCTGCAAACAGGTAGATATCTATTCCATGGTGCAAACCAAAGAAAAAGAAGGATAAGTGGAGGTTATTGGGAATACTCATAGAGAGGAGAAAGAAGCAGAAACCGAAGGGAGTGAATAGGAGTAAAGCTTGACTAGAAGTATAAAATAGGATACAAAGCAAATAAGCAGTTGTACCAATTAAGTTTGACTAGAAACAGACTTTAGGATTCACAATTGAATAGGTATTGTGAGCAACACTACAAGGACAACAGAACTGCAGCAATACTGTCACCTTGCAGACTTTGTGAGAATATACTTTGGTTAGAGTACAATATATCTATTCAATAATTACAGTATTTCTCACTCCCTCCATTGAAAGTAAAATATGTTTATCACAATC
The DNA here is from genome assembly GCA_014904905.1 of Wilcoxina mikolae CBS 423.85. Taxonomy (NCBI): domain Eukaryota; kingdom Fungi; phylum Ascomycota; class Pezizomycetes; order Pezizales; family Pyronemataceae; genus Wilcoxina; species Wilcoxina mikolae. Next base: position 631,873 of record MU122121.1, read on the forward strand.
CAGTCATTTTGAATTGCAAGATATATTTTGGATAGATCATATCTACAGTAATTTTTCGGTATTTATTTGTTTGTAATTATATTGCATTTGCTTGTTATTCAGTCATAACTAGTGTTGGCAATGAACTGTAGGAAGTTTTTAACATTGATGAACCGATTCCTTTCGAGCGAAGTGCATCCTTGCCAAGCCATTCGCCTCAAACTCTACCATTTCGGCCCACAACTACGAATAACAATAATTAAGTGAGTTCACATCTGGTCAGTTCGATTGTTAGTAGCTCGTGTAGCTTACGTCAAACGCTACAAGATAAAATACAAATCAAGCAGATCAGAAAAGAACATGCTTACAGATCTTTGTCAGCAGTTGTGGGATTCAGTTCGAGTTTTGAATTGAACCCTGCAGTTCCAGTGGAACCTCAGAACAAACTCAGATCGAACCCTGCTCAGTTGCAACTGACACAAACGTATCTGTTTCGTTGCCAATATTAGTCATAACATATATTCTGCTTTCGCTGGTGCTTCAATAGTGTAAATACATTAGATTTACCGAATCCAATTATCTCCATGTCGTACCATCCCCAATATCTTCATCGTACCTATATTTCCTACCACTAATTATACTCTTTCCCACCATATTACATATCCTTACACTAGATATGTAGGAATTTATATAATATTATTGCACTAGAAACTCCCAACCGACCAAATATCAACCATATTCTCTATCCCCTGCAGATTACTGAAATTGATCAACACTGCTTCAAAAAAAGAAAAGGCTTGTTGAGAAAGATTTCTTGTAGGACTAGTACTGAGATTTGAATGCATACCATTGTAGCTAGTACAACACTGTCAATATTTCCAGAAGTGATACGACTATACAATAAATTCAGCTCCAATCTTTCTTTATAAATTGAGATGTACATTTCATCAAAGAGTACTTCACTACTCAATGAGTACTTATATATAGTAAGTCATGATTTATAACAATACAGAATAGAATGTTCAGGACTTAAATCATCGAAATATTTATTTCATTAAATACTATCCAAATATCATATTCAAAATCAATAGATAATTTATTCTAATACTGCATTACCATAGTATTAGTACTATGGCCAAGAACTTCAGTTTCCTGGTACAGTATTCAAGATCATTCACTGATACCTGTATCCTTACTCTGGGGTGTACTTAAGTAGAATATGCTATATATGAATAATTAACTGGAGATCTCACAAGTGAGATAAGTTTATGGGTACCAAATAAATAGATTATTATGACAAATTGAAACACACATAAGTCCTTCCATATATGAGTCAGATTGACATCTATAATTTCTGAGTATTGTTTGAGCAAATGCAACAATATAGTAGGTATGCTGATGATTGCAAAAGGAAAACAAATTGAATGTTTGATAATATCAACATTTGAGACGATAGGGATTATGTGGGGAAATGTGAAGGTGATAGAGGTGAAAAAGTATTGACGACAGACAACCTCATCTATGACCAGTGTTCAAGGAGATAATTCCTATCAGGAGAAAAGTAAAACACCCAATAGGAGATAATCTATGATTTCGCAGGTAGTGTAAGGGTGTATGTCTCTATACAGATAGATATATATGGATACAGTTGCAAACGGGATAAGTAATAAAGATGATATCAATTGTACAGTAATGTAAGTAACATAATCGATAGTGTACAAAAAGCACTTCGCAAGGTGATAATATAAAAAGGGCAGTTATCCAGCCTCAGCTGCCAGGTGTACATGTGTGCCAAGCACCCCTTCGAATCAAGTGCACTGATGAGACTAAGTGCACTTACAAGCCCAAGTGTACTTACAAGGCCAAGTGTATCTGTGAGGCCAAGTACACTTACAAGGCCAAACATACCTGGTACTGCCATTACATCATTCTCTGCTTTATCCACAGACCTCCTGGGCTGTAATATATATTTACATAAAGCAAGACAAGATCAGATGTATATGACTTCGTACGGCTTTATAAGTTCCTAGACCGATCGGTATCACCATGTCAGCCTCATGGTATATTCGGTGCACAGTGAGATCGACCTCCAGATGTAGGTGGTAAACCCTGTGCCGATGCTATTTATACTGAACCGAGATCCATTAGAAATAAAGAGAAGAAGAGAAGAGAAGAAATTCATAACCCATATCATTAACCAAATCATTCAGATCCTCCATAACTCCCGAATACTTCAAATTCTCCATAATTCCCCAATTCTTCATGACTATGACATTGATTATGGCTGTAGCTAAGTTGATGCTATCACTCCAGTCGCTCAACCAGCTATTGCGCAATATCGAGATTGTCTGTCAGCTCTCAGCTCGAATGTAGGTAGTCATAACTGGCACTCTGAATGAAATAGTAGAGGTTTCGATAATATTACTTGAAATGAAGAATCCAATCGACCTCTGATTCATTTTTACCATTGACAATTACCAGTTGTAGTTCTGATGGAAGCTGGCTGATAGCATGTGACGAGTACTTATCAAGGAGAGAGATGTGGAACACATTGTATATACACATCATCTTTGGCAATTCTATTTTGTGAACATTATTATTGATGATTTTACTCAACGAATATCACTGTACAAACTTATAATACAACTTCTTGGATATTCTTGTTTTCTTGATATCTTGAATAGAAAGTCCGACCGTATATTTGACTCTGAAAGTCATTTCTAAGCCACCAGCATGTATTATCTGGCAGGTGTGAGCTTCCAACATGATTTCACTGAGGGCTTGGTATATCTCTTCAAGGGCTGTTGCCATGATGTCCGATTGAGCTCTCGACTTCAAGCGGACTGAAACTATATCCTTGGATGGCAAGAACTGCAAAGTGGGATGGTAGTTATTGTTGACTCAAAAGGATATCATCCTTGTGGAGGTATGCACAGTGTTGTTGTTGACGAATTCAACCAATAGTAAGAGTTCTACCTAGTTATCTTGTTCGTAGTTACAGAAAGTCTGGAGATGCTGCTCCATCGTCTGATTCTACCACTCTGTCTAACTGTCCATCAGTGAATGGAATGTGATTGACAGTCGATGATCCATACTGATGTGGCTGCAGACTCTCATCCAAATTCAGATCGTAAATTGGATTCTGATCAGTGATGATATTGTCAGGTATTCCACATTTACAGATCACATACTCGAGGAAGTACCTGATCAGCTCCGGTGAGTCGATATCCTTTCTGCAGGGCAGATAGGTAGCCATCTTCATGGCGAAAAGAATCAAGTGGGGCTCCAGATGCCGGAACGTATATTGCACATCAGATACTACAAATGAAACATCTTGAGCCTCGTTGTTGAGTGACACTGCACGTACGTATATAAAATCCCTGATATTGCGCTTGCACCTCCAGACGCAGCATTCCTTACTGATGCATCTATACAGTGCACATAATTCTTACTAATGTATCCATGCAGTGTGCATACCTTTTCATCCCAAACACTACTCATGTAACGCATGAGTGTAATGTACACCATGACATAATACAATGTTCACACCATGCGATATTTATATGATGTCCTAAATTGCATTCACATCTCAGGGGACGGATACAGTGCAGTAATATTACTGTTGATGATATTTGATATTACATTCTAATATATACAGTTTCCTGTTCCAAATGTCAACCATTATAAATGCCATGCTACATGTCGCAGCCAGCTTGAACACATTGTCTAAACTATGCTCTCCTTTGCCATCATCCACCGACTCTGACTCTACATCCTTGTACTAGTCTTCATGTTCATCCTGATGCTCATCCTCATCCTTATCCTCATCCTCATTCTCATCCCCAACCATATCATCATACAGCTGGAGACTACCATATCACTGAGTACGACTCCTCGCACTGGAAATATCATCATGCTCATTGTGGCTATCATTGTCACCATCACCAATCCCATTCTCAGCATCGAAAGACAAATCTTTACCAATAGGGATACACATCGCAGAAACTATCAGAGTTTCAATGTCCAGCTCCATCATCAGGGCTTCCATTACAGTCTTGTTTAATACCACTCGACGAGGATTAGCAGTGGGTGGCATGTTATTGACTCCTTTCTGATGGAGAATGAGGTTGTTGAGAGTCGCCCTTATGGACTTGATTACCTTCTGTCTCAATGGAGATGGGAGATCATTCCAAATATTCATGAGATCAGTGTAAGTTTCTGCACAATAAAGGTTAAAGCGATTGCATCCATTGTGAAGACCATACTTACCGCAGTCATTATCTCGATTGAAGTAGTACTCCAACTTGAACCTGTTGCGCCAGATTTCGAAGTCATCAATTTCAACCTTTGTTGGAACTTAACCTCCATTAGTTTGCCACTCTGTCAGTTTGTGATGCAATGCAGTACATGTTAACACAATCAGTGCTGAGGGTGTCTGTTCCCAAATCCAGTCATGAAAGCCCTCTGAAAGCTTGCTGCATTTGTGTATTCGTTGGAAGAAATGTATATATAGAAATCGTGGAATCTTCTTGGCAAGAAAGTAGCTAGCTCGTTTCTGGTAGTGTTAGCGACACTACATATTTCAGACAGAACTCATATCAGGTTCGTTCGTATAATTGCATTGGCATACAATGATTGTAACAACTGAAAGAAATAGGTCAATGTGTATGCGATGCTCATCATCTTCGAAACGGAGCAAGTTGTATAGTCTCCCTATACACTCACAGGCCTTCTCGATCATGTGCAATTTGACTGCTGTGCAACTGTTTTTGATCTTACATATGGCTGGTTAGTCCGTGCAAATTCAATTCTGTGAAATACCTAACTATCCTGAGACACTCCTTCTGATGTTCCTGGAAGCTAATATTGACTCCTTCCTGTCTGCATGCTTTCGGCCAGGAATGCTCTACAGACTTTGTATTGGAAGCAATCTGTTAGTCGGTATCTACCACTCTCAGAATCATATAAGCTACCAGCAGAAACTCAGCTTCAGTTGCAAATGGTGTCTTCCATAGCAGTTGCTTCTCCATCATACGATGTATTGTCTCCAGTACAGCAGTAACCCGAAGGTCACCTCCTGCAAGGACACTTCGACTGCCAAATATTTTACTGCTGACAGACAGACTTGACAGTGTCCTTGGCAGAGATGATGTGATGAGTTGTGAAGCCGATGATGATGGGTGTGGACTCTGGAGGTGATAAAGGTTTGACCCTGAATGAATAACAACATTGGAAATGACACTGGATGCTGGCGACATCCAATTGGAGACCTGATCTGACGGTGTCAGAGACTGATTCGGGGCTGGCTTTGGTGCCGATATAATGGGTGTAGATACTGAAGAGATCTGAGCAATTGAACCTTCGATACAAGAGGCTATAGGCTTCATCCACTTTCTCTTCTGCTAGTTAGACTGCAAAGTGAGTTTCCTCCTATGACCGTTTGCTGTACGTGGTATTGGGGTATCTGGAGTGGCCGGTGCTGCTTTTGTAATTGAGGATACGGCCTTGTACAGTGGCTTTGTTGTTCGGGTTATTTTCAGAAGGCAGGAATGTCAGAAAGTCAGAAAAAGAGTGCAGTTACGATGTAGAGGAAGGGTAATACAGTGTGGAAAAGATCTGTCATGTTACTGAGTATTACATGTAAAAGATTTTCTCAAGGAGGGGCAGATTCACATGAGCGTATTACCTTATCACGAAAGTGTCGCGTACGATTTGTCTATCAAATACCAATAATGTCAAGAAAATCCAAATGAAACTAACAACATCTTTGCAAAATACAAAAACGACTCCACCCTATACAAAGAGAATATACAAAAACCCAATCTATCCCAACCCCTAAATGCGAACCTACCTGTATCAATATGCCATTCATTTGCAGCATTGTTGGACGTATCGAAAAACATCTCTCAAATCGCTGACCCATCCAGCTTGGAGTCAAACCTGATACCTCAAGCTGTTTGAGGCTCATACCTACATTGACATCTTGGTATGTACCAATTGCCACGGACTCTGACAACTGGTCAACAGCCACCGATACTGATGACACGTCATACATTGCCTCGTCCTCCTTCACCAAAACCTCTGCCATTTGCGACCTTACCTCCCACTGTTGCTGTACCTGTACCACTGCTCACGATGTCACCTCAATAATTTGTGCTGCCTCCACCATTCGTGCAACTCTGACACTCATTGACCTCTCCAGCACAGACGATGACACATTTTGGGGAGAGATATACTTGACGTGGTGAGTAGCAGTCACCTCCAGTTGTGTCATTGCGAAGTAGTGTATTGCGATGAAGCTGGGAGCAGGTGTCGGGCTCTCTGCCACTTCCAAGGTACCAGGTATCCCCAAGGGAGACGATCGTGGTTGTGGTGGTAGTTGTGGTGGTGGTGGTGGTGGTGGTGGTGGTGGTTTGAGAGTAGGTCTTGCAATCCTTGGAGGCACAACTGCTATTGCCATCTGAATAGCCACAATAATAAGAGGGTCATAAGCTGTAACGGAGATGAAGGTGGTCACAGAGTGGTTACTAGTGAGTCGAGTCATATTCCATTGCTGCAAAGAGGTTTTGCCAGTCATAACTAAACACCCAAGAATACAACTGACATCTATTGTAGGACATAGGTGACTCACAGCATGGTGTACGACCTTTGCAGTGAGCTTCTCAACATGTGAGAGATGCCATCAACTCGAGCTGTGGTGAATGATGATGTCGTCCCAACGCTTATAGCTTTCTGGGCCATAGCTTTCAGGTCAACAATGCAAACCCTGAAGGGGTATATAAGAATTGGGCCGGTAGGAATGGTATTGGTGGAGAGGTTATCGAATTTCGTTTCTTCTTGAGGGCACAAGCAATGATAGTTGGTAGCATTGCACATTTGTGGGAAGGTGGCTGCAACATCGGTGTTTCGGAATACCAGGTATCATTCTTGGCATGTCCTTTGCCACATTTGGAGTTGTAGCAGCCGTTGGAGTTGTTGGAATCGGGATCAGTATCTCTGTTGGTGTCAGTCGGTAAAGGTGGATTTTCTTTGTGATATCGGGTTATCTGCACCCGAGTTTTATCGAAACAGTCTTGGAGACACATATGGAACCCACTCTCCCATTCAATGTATCTTGGTTGAATCGATGTCCGATGCTTCCACATCACCTGAAACTGTGCAAAGCACCTTTTAGTGACTGGGTCGAAAAAAAGGATATCATACATCAAGTCGATCGCACCATCATTATTGACACAGCAATTGGCATACATCCGAATAAGGTCCCGAATATACTTGGCCATGAAATACTTTCCGAAACTATCTATGTGGAGAGTGTCCTTCATTACATCGGTATTTCAGGGGGTGGATGTGAACTTTGTGGGTGGCATTGCAATGTTCTGAGCTGTATATAAGGTGTTTGAGGGCTCAGTCAGAGTTAGAGTTAATGTCAGTAAAAACGATGATGAGAGTGACCAATAGGTAAAGATGGAGTAGATAGAGATGATGGAGAAGAATCGAAATCGATGGAGTATATGGCAGTATATATACAATGTAGAATGGACCATCAAAGTGCTGAAATTATGTTGAGCGACTCGTAGAATAGTTGAAACTGCTGGTGATAAAAAACATCATACTTGAAATGGAGCTTTCCTGATTGTGAGCAACCATCAGTACTTCTCTTCCAGCCCAAAAGATGCACTGCATATTGTATATGACTCAGAGAGTTGTTTGAACAATTTCTTGAGTGTGAGACACACTTGTCATACAAATGTTAGGTGAAAGCATCGAAGTCTGTCAGTTTGAATTTCTACCATTTGGCAGTGACATCAAGTTCCAACATAATGATGCAGTGTGGTATTACAAACACTCAGAACCTGCCATATGAAGTGAGAGAAGTGTCACTGACATCGCTGGCAGTATAAATACCTCTCCACATACTACCAATTGACTCTGTGTGGTGGTGTCATCATGTCTGAACTCATGTCATGGCACACCAAACGAGTGAAATCACATGTTTTTGTCTGCATCTTGTATGATCTGCCCTGTCAAACAACAAAAACGCAACCAAACAAGCAAGTCCATGGATTCTTTATTATATTTGCGTTATTATTAGTGTCAAATTTACCTCTTGCCATGGCTACATCGTGACAATCTGTGTCTGCAGTATATTCCAGGGGCTTGGCATTTTATATACAGCTCTGTGAGTTGTGTATGCCATGAGACTCAATTCCACAATATCTGCATGGCAATGACCAATGTATGGTCATGCTCACAATATTCTGTCAACTGCTGATACAGCCCTCAGCATTGTCCACATCAAGTGCACCATAGCTGCCATTTGAACTCCGAATCATTTCTGTCCGGTTTACTTGAAACCTTACAAGTATTACCTGTGGCTCTACAAACACATTGACAGCGACCATCTTCGATATTGCGCCCAACTTCTTGAGGGGAAGACACACTCCAAGCTCTCTGCACGCGTTCGAAAAAACTCCCAGCAATGCATCGACACTTCTCACAGTGGTGTTCATGCCAACCATAGTTATCATGCCAACCATGACCACGTTGACGATCCTGAAATGTTACCCCAGCATCACACATTTCCTTCTCCAGAACCATCCGAATTTGACTCAAATACATAAAGCTTCTCATATCCTGATGTGGGAGCCCCTGTTGCATATGTTCTGACCGACGATGAGCACAATGCTGATTACAATTCTGAGTAGTGCTTACACAATCCCTTCTATCTGTTCGACAGTGAGGAGGAGTACTATTTTGCAGAGCTGGTCATATCGATAGGTCTTCCTACCAATGTCATCAATGACTTCCCGAAGGGCAACTCCAGACTTATAGAATACGTATGTGATTCTGTGAAATTGATTTACAATCTCTGACAGAAAATCGATACGATAGAGGATGGAATTGGCCATGGCTCCTGCAAGAAAGCTACATTGCAGATGGCATGGAATGTGAAGCATCCGGATACATTTGAGTTTTGATACTGTGATCTTATAGAGTGTTCAAAATGGCTACTCCTGCCATCAGCATACGAAGAACATCTTACATACACACCGATATGTTGCTTTAATGATGCTGGGTACTGTGTTTACAACGAGATGCATACTGGAGACTGGTGGTAGGATAAGGAAGTAATCTTCCTTCTTTGTATACCCTTTACAATGCTCACAATTGTGTAGAGAATACTACCTGTCGGTAACATACTGGTGCCAATGATATTCATGTCTGATGGCACCCATCTAACGAACTTCTCCAATTTCAAAACGGGATGGCCGATACATATGACGATTGGCAACCTATATTACGCAGCATAGATGAAGCACACAATACACAGTATATTGTTGGTCACCCTTATGCCCATTCCCATCAAGATACGTGATGTTCCCCTCAAAAGAAGAAATGCTTAGAGGGAGCATAACAGAATAGTCACTCAGAACGTACTGCAGCATGTATTGCAACCCCTACTCAACCTTCAGACCCGCAACTCCTATGTCCGCTGTGTTAATGGCAACTTCAGGCATTGTTATTCGATACTGGCTGAATGGATGGCCAATTACCCTGAACACTATGACCTTCGCAACTTCAAGAATAGTATATGCGACTGGTACCAATGACCCTACCAGGAAATGTATAATCTACCCTACAGATATGAGCAACACAACTTCCATGATCATAATATGTAACATCTACTCTCTGATTGAAATATACCTCTGAGCATCGCCAATTTCAAATGCCATGATATCAATCCAGATTTCAACATCTTATGGTATCTCAATTGCATTACAAGTGATCTTCCCAAGCGTGATCTACTCGACACGTTGCAAATTGTGATGGTGAAGCACATCCTGACATGACTTTACGAATTTCTGAAGCAGCTTAAGCAGCTTGACAGGTTCAATAATATCTGGCTCTCGATGTCTGCATATGAGGAGGTTTCATATTGGAACAGAGGAGAAATCAAGACGATATCACCATTCCTTGTGGGTGTCATACGCAATGCTCTGCGTGACCCAAGTCTCTCTCAGCATAGTGTTTTTGACCCTGCAGTTGAGTTCTCTCGCTCACTTACTGAGTTCTATTTCTATTGCCAGTACGACTCTCATGATGACGAAATGTTAGACCACATAGACAATGTTGTATCTCACTTTCACGATTCGAAGGATGTGTTTCAACAATTTATGGCTGGGAAACGACTTGCAGCAGAGGCCAAAGAGAAACGTACAGAATTGTGTGCTGAGTGGGATGCCAAGTTAAATTCCAAGGAAAACAAGAAGAAAACAGTGGCCTTTCGACAGCGCATTCGCAATGACTGGAAAGCTATTATCGATGCAGAAATGGCTGAATATATTGAAGAGGATAGCGATTTCAACTTTCCCAACATACATCTTATTCAGCAATTCCGAGAGCAGAGATATCTGTAAGATTCACTTAAACAGTAGTTGATAGAGATCGGAGAAAGTTATCACCGGAAGTAGATTAAGGACAGGTTTAATGCCTCAAACAAGATGTGTGAATACTATATTCATATAATCAACTACTACCTTCGGAGTGATATATTTGCTGTCCGAAAGGCCAACCGCGATGTATGGAACTGTAAACGAGCTGCTCAACAGACAATGACAGAAGTGACCATGTATAGTAGTATGAAAGTGTGATGATCTATTCTTAGTCTAAGCGAGCGGTGTCTATCCTCAGGGATCCACTAACGTCATGGGTACCTATGTATCCTCTTCTGGCCCGTGCCCTCCGCTGAGCCAAATCTTATGTCAACGCCTTCTTTCTACATTACATCCCTCCCAAGAAGTTCGAGATACTTCTTGAAAACAAATCCGCTGCTCCAAAACAAAACTGCTGCTTGAAAACAAAACAAAACAATTTGCCCTTGACTTCATGGCAAAGCCACCAATAGCCATCGACTCCGCGGCTTTAACCCTTCCGTTTCCGCTTAACCTTCATTTCTTCCAATCCATGTTGTTTTTTGTAGTCATCAAGCATTTGCTTTGCTTTTGAGAGATTGGCGGCTGATTCCCAGGTCATTTCATCGTCGCCATATCCTTCGCACTTGATTTGATATTTGTAGCTGCATTTGATGCTGGATACCGTCTTATGACAGACAATAGCCTTAACGATATACAAATGTTGAATTGTACCATGTTTGTCCAATACTACGCGTATGGAAGGAGGGGGAGGCTTGTCTCGTGTTGGATCAGCGATGTATTTCTTGAGTCTGATGACGTTTACCGTATCGTGAATCGCCATATCTGCTGGCAACTCTAATTTGACTGCATTCTGTCCTCGGAACTTAATGATTCTGAATGTTCCGGCCCATAGCTACTGTAACATCTGACGAGAAGGATCCTGGCTGACGTAGGTAATCGGTAGATCTTTAGTATTTAACATTACGAGGTCTCCCACCTGCAGTGTACATAGTCGTCGGCTCTTATTTGCTTCTGCCATCTGACTGTCTTGTGCTTTGGGGAGGTGGTCCTGGGCGTCTAGTAAGAAAGCCTGCAACCGTTCAAGAAATGCCGCGCCTTCCAAACTTCGCATTTCGTGCTGACGCCGGCTCGCAACGAAGTCTGATGGAATATATGGTGTGTATCCCAGGTTCAATTCGAATGGGCTGCAATCGGTGGATGAGTGCATTGACCAGTAATATGCATATTCCGCTAGTGGGACCATGATATCCCACTGCTCTTGGGGTGAGTGGCAAAGGCCTATAGATATCATGTGACCAGCTTGTTCGAGATCTCTGACAGTCCCTCTATCTGTGGGTGGAATGCTGTCGATATCAGCAGCTTCGTCTGAAGCTTCTTATTCACTTCCAACCAGAAATCCGACGTAAAGCACGCGTCTCTGTCACAGACGATCTCTTGTGGGACACTGTGAAGTCGTATGATGGCTTCAAAATATAGCTGTGCAAATTCCGCAGCATTAATGGTCTTAGCGCAGGGCATCCAGTGGCCTTGTTTCAATAAGTGGTTCACCAAGATCACAATGCAATCGTTTTCTGTCAAAGATATTGGCACATCGGTAATAAAGTCTACCCCCACATGCTCGCAGTGGCCTTGTATAACTGGTAGTGATTTTAACAAGCCCATTACCTTCCCAGCCCATTGATTGACTTGCGCACATGTGTCACAGCCTTTTGTGTATTCTTGAACTCCTTTCCACATTCCTGGCCAGAAGAAACACTGTCTCACTGTCATATATGTCTTTGCTGCTCCGAAATTGCCTCCCACAGCAGTATCATGCACCTCTCGGAGAATCCTGTTCCTTAGGGATGTCAGAACATAGAGTCGACATGCCTTGTTTGTGTGTCGTTCGGGCTCCTGTTTTTGGAGGTCAAGATAGTGCAGACCGTCGTCATCGAGAGAGAATCGGTGGCTGCGAGCCCATGCCTTTCGCACTGAAGCCGGAGCAGACGGTTTCAGCGGGTGTTCCTGACCATCTTTGGATTCTAGTATTTCTATTATCTCTTTGCTCCAGCTGTCGTCTTTCATTTCTGCTGCAACCACTTGTAGCCACTCTGCCAAGTCTTGGACTACCATCTGCGTAAATCGACATTGGGAGACTTGACAATGCTCGCATCTAAAGTCGGGACATCTCATCAGTTCGTCAGCCGCCTAGTTCGTCGCACCTGGAATGTATCGGATATCGTATATATACCTTTGTAACATTGCTAAGTACTCCATCTGTCATGCTGTGGGTCGAGGTGATATCAGTATATGTCTTAAAGATGTATGGTCCGTATGGATGGTAATGTTCCTGTCCAAATGGAGGTAGTAGCGCCAGTTCACCACAGCGTCACGAATTGCCAGGAGTTCTCTGTCATATGTAGGGTATCCTTTTGCTGCGCTCTTAAGTTTCCTGCTTCAAATGGCAACCACTCTGGTCTCTACATCCTGCCGCTTCTGTGATAGTACTGCTCCGACAGCATATTTGCTACCGTCAGAATGCAGCACATACTCGCCCCCTTCCTCCAACAGTGCCAGCACTGGAGCCTTGCAAATGGCATCTTTCAACATTTCGAAGGCCTCTTCTGCCTCTCCATTCCAAACAAATTGTGCGGTACCGATGTCCTTAAGCTGTGGTTCACTGCGGTGGCCATCCATTATGGCTCTCTTACTCACATTGCACATACGATACAATGGCAAGGCGATGTGAGCAGAGTGCCGTATAAACTTGCAGTAATAGCCAGTCAGACTGTGAAAGCCACGAACTTCTTTCACCCTCCAAGGGCAAGGCCATTCAGTCACTACTCTCACCTTTGACTCCAACGTATGCACTCCTTCTTGGTTGATCTGGAAGCCGCAAAATTCGATCTCATTGCAGAACCATTCGTATTTGGATTTTTTCAATTTCATGCCAGCTTTCTGCAAAAGTTGCAGTACTGTCCGCACGTGATCCAGGTACTCCTCTCTCGTCGAACTATGGATTAATACATCGTCAAGTTAAACAGCGAAGAACTTACAGGGCTCAGGATTTGATGCAAGCAGGCGGTTCATGACTCGCATGAATTGACTTGGTATATTGACCAGTCCAAACGGAAGGACTGTCAACTCATACAGCCCATACTTTGTTGAGAAAGCTCTCTTTTGCCGATCACTGGCACATATTTGAATTTGATGGTAACCCAACGCAAGGTCTATCTTCGAGAAGCAGTTTGAACCCCCCAGCAGTTGGACAAGCTCTTCGATGTGAGGTAACAGGTATCGATCCTTCCTGGTGATGCAGTTAACTGCACGGCAGTCGATGCACATGCGCAATCCACCATCCTTCTTAGGTACAAATAGGACGGGAGAGGCCATAATGGCTGCTGCTCAGCCTTATCCAGCCATTGTGTAAGGCCTTCTCCAATTGTCATTGTAGCTCCACGTCTTCTTTAGGAGGCAAACATTATGGATGTCAGTATGGGGCTTTCCTGTCATCTTCTGGTGATATGTCGATTTTAAATTTCGGTTCACTTCACCTGGTGTCGTATATCGGTTCTGCGAACAGACCACAACTCTCAAAGTTGCGAAGCATGCTTTGAAATTCGTGTGCCGGCTGTATCGGCTCAGGATTGTCATACTGTACCTGAACCATGAATGCCCTGACCAGAACTCGATGGTGCATACGTTGGAGTTGTTTCTTCCCAATAATTTCGATACCCATAGTCTGTGCTGCTTCTTTGATGGTGTCATCATCTGATTTGCTATCTGGCCGGAAGCCATGAAGGTAGTGTATTCGTGCTGCCTTTTCTCTATCTTCCAACGGGATATCGCCTTGAGTTATCCACATTTCGTTTGTTCGGTGATTGATATAGTATGTTCTATTTATATCACGGACCCAGCGCTTCCCAAAGATGATGTCAAACTCTTTCACATTGTACACTGTAAACCACCTCGTTTACGCATAGCCATCGTCTTCCAATTTGAGTTTCAGATGCACCTGCTGCCGTCACTCAATACCATCTTCTACCTTGTCATTTGCCATCTCCACAATCATTCAGCCGCCATCTCTCTCCTTCAACACCATACCGTTCCTTCTTAACTTTTCCACAGTCTCTCTTTTTCCATAATTCTCTGACGCTCCATCGTCTTTGGCTGTTTTGGCTGCTAAACTACTGTATGTGCCGTTATTCTCTTTGTACCGAAGCTTTCCATCGAATCCGAAGAGACCTAAGGTATCATTATCACTGACTCGAAGATGGTGATAATGAATAAACATTTTTAATGTAGACATAGTACAAGTAGTTTTAGTTGCAGGGAGTCGATTCACAGCTAATCGCTCCCGCTGCCATTTCCCGAATAGTCTGAATTGTCATCATCGCTTCCACTGTCAGACAATTCTGCACTTCAGGTTCCTTGGCATCACCATTTTCTCCACTCGAGGTCTGGACCAAGCGGAAACTCTGTTGCTTTCCTCCACCTCCACTGCCATTGCCAATCTTCTTGCAGCCACCACATGAACCTCTACACCTTTTCTCCTTGTCTGTCATTTCCTTTTTCTCCTTCTTCACTGCACCTTTGTTGGCTGCAGCCTTCTTCTCTTTTCATGCGGCCAAAACGTTCTCAGTGTTTGGGTACGTGCAGGCGGGATGACCCACCTTTACACAAACGTAACAACCCCAGTCATAACTTCATCTGCCGCCTTCTGTCTGCTTCCCTTCCATTTCCTTCAGCGTTGCCGTCATTAGTTGCTTCTTGGAGTTATGCATGGCGTCCACTCGAGAGACGTACTCCATAACGTCGTTGAGCGATATTGTAGGCTAATTTTCGAATTTCTCAATAAAAGCCTTGGACGCTTCCAGGTTATTTTCGAGTTTAAACTGGTAAGAGTCGCAGAGACGCTCATTGGAGAGCGGTGCGTACGGCTCCAATTTATGGCGAAGTACATGGAAATGTATATTGAAAGCCAATAGACGCTCACCGCTCTTGATGTGGAGTGACTCCCAATCACGTTTCAATCGGGTTATGGCATCCGGAGGTATGATAGCCTCCTTCATAGCCGTGGATTAGTCGTCCCAAATGATGGTTGCATTGGAAGTCACCGGGAAGCGGTGATTGGCCCACACAGCCGCTTTGTCGGAGAACTGCCAGAGCGCCACAGTGGTCCACCCATCTGTCAGTAGGATGCCGAACTTGTCAACAAGCCCAAGCATCTGTGTAGGAAGCACGAAATAGCGATGCAGAGTCGATAAGAATGATGTAACGGCGTCGAGACTTCTTGTTCCGTCGTAGATAGGCAATCTTGTCGATTTCATGTTGAACGTACGGTTGTTGACCACGCGAGTGTTGGCAGCTGCTGTCGCGGTGACCACTTTGACTCTGACCAGGGCATCATTTGTAGCGTTCAGTTCCATCATGGCCGACTCCATCTTCTTACTGATTATATCTCACTCGTCTTCAGCGATTATCAACGCTTTATTGATTGCTTCTACTTCTTGTAAGGCTGCACCGAGTTTGGCTTGCATTGCCTTGTTAATCGTGATATTTGTGGTGACCTACCGTTTCAGCTTCGCTATCTCCATTCCAATTGCAACGTCAACCAGGGGTGGCACCTCTTTGTATTTAATGTCATCGGGGGCTTGTGCACCAATCTGTAGCACTCCGCCTGCTTCGCCGTGAGGGTCTGCTCCTTGTCAGCCAGTTTTTTCTCCTTGTCAGCCAGTTGCTGCTCCAACTCAACAAGTTTTTCGGCGATTGTGTCCCGTTCCCCATTGGCATCCTCGCACATTGGGATAGGATCTTCGACTTGCTCTCGATACTCGTCCTCAACCGCTTGGAACCAATTGACGACTTTATCGGGGATGTCCATCTGCACCATTACCAGCAGGTGACTGATAATCACCACTCGGTGGACTCGGTCATCATCGGTCCGCTGTTCGAGAACACTGAATCCCTCGGGCCGCATATCTGGGAAGATACCGCTTGCCCTGAGGGCTTTAAACGTACGCACCACTTCTGAACCATCGTCCTTTCGACCTTCTGCAGGGTTTAGGCGCGTGACAGCAGGCATCATATTTGTGATTGTCTTCATTATGGTGTTTCGTTGCGTGAAATACGTCTTTTTCGTCGCAAATAATCGTCTGTGATCATTGTCACTCCTAGGCCTTGAATCATGATTGAACTCCAACACCTATAAGGTGCAGGAGAAGCCAATCTGAAAGTGGTGCTACCAATGTAGTAGTATGAAAGTGCGAGGGTCTATTCTTAGTCTAAGCGAGCAGTATCTATCCTCGTGGATCTACTAATGTCATGGGTACACACACATCCCCTTCTGGCCCGTGCTCTCCGTTGAGCTGTACCTTGTGTCAACCCTTTCTCACTACACAATGGAAGTGACAATGGAAGTTATGACAGAAGCAACTACTGCTAGTAGACATTGTTTATTGAGGTCCATATTTCCGCAGCAGCACAAAGGAAAAGAGACTCTGGAGGACTTGCAAGGCCTGTTGAAAACACTCAGTGATGATATCTTTCGAAATGGTCTATACGCTGCTACTAGTCGTTTGTTAAACTCTAAGCAGATCAATATCGATTCAGATGATCTCTTAAGCAGCTCTGCCACAATTTACCATGGATTGGATGTAGAATCACGCAACATGTATGCCGAGCACATCATTCAGAAGCTCAGATATACAGGATATAAAAGATGATATTCTGGGGCTGCCCGCCATGACTGGGAATGGGTTCTAACATTGCAACGTAAGGAGGGGCAGAGGCTGTGTCACAAGGTACTGCAGGAATGCGTACTGTATCGTATGCTTCGTCTATTCAAGCCGTGAGTTGTCCATTCATGTAGCACGAATACTATTTGGCTAGCATATATTGAAGGGACGAATCCTGCCAACGGTGGAATACTAGAAAGTACATCGCAGCTAGTCAGGATAGTGAAACCATCTTTCGGACGTGTATATGCCGTTACATCGGGAGAAAAACCAAGTCGCGCTCCGGACACAAGAAAGTTTAGCGTGCATCAGATGCTTCAGATGAAACCTTTTGACCTCGTCGTAGAGTCACACTGCACGTGCATATATACAACCCCTGGCGTTGCGTTTGCACCTCCTGACGCAGCATTCCTTACTGTCGCAGCTATACAGTGCACATTGTTCTTACTGTCGCAGCCATGTAGTGTGCTCACCTTTTGATCCACAGTGCAATGTACACCGTAAAATAACGCAATGTTCACTGCATGCGATGTTTATACGATGCCCTAAATTGCATTCACATCTCAGGCGATGGATACAGTGCATTGAAGTTACTGTTGACGATGTTTGATATTAAGCTCTAATATATACAGTTTCCCGTTCTAAATACCATGCTATACGTCGCAGCCAGCATGAAGTACATCCTCTAAACTACTCTCTCCTCGTTCCAAATGCCATGCTACACGTTGCAGCCAGCATGAAGTACATCCTCTAAACTACTCTCTCCTTCGCAGTCATCCACCGACTCCGACTCTACGTCCTCATCCTCATCCTCATCCTCATCCTCCTCATACTCGATATTATCATCATCCTCATCCTCCTCATTCTCGACCGTATCATCAACCAGCTGGAGACCACGATATCGCTGAGTATGACTCCTGGCACTGTGAATGTCATCATGCTCATTGTCGATGTCATGGTCGCCATTATCAATCCCATCCTCAGCATCGAAAGATAAATCTTTAGCAGTGGGGATGCAAATCGCAGAAATTTCCATAGTCTCAATGTCCGGCTCCATCATCAAGGCTTCCATCGCAGCATTGTTTAATACCACTCGATGAGGCTTGGTAACGGGTGGCATATTATTGGCTCCTTTCTCATATAGAATGAGGTTGTTGAGAGCCGTCCTTATGGACTTGATTACCTTCTGTCTCAATGGAGATGGGAGATCGTTCCAAATATTCATGAGATCAGTGTAAGTCTCTGCGAATTGTTAGAGCAATTGCATACATGATGCAGGCTATACTTACCGCCGTCATTATCTCGATTGAGGTAGTACTCCCACTCAGGCCTGTTGCGCCGGATTTCAAGTTCGAGGTCATCGATTGCAATCTTCATTGGAGCTAAACCACCATTTCTTTGCAACTCTGTCAGTACGTGATGCAATGACGTACATATTAACACAATCAGTGCTGGGGGTGTCTGTTCCCAAATCCATTCATGGAAGCCCTCTGAATGCCTGCCGCGTTTGCGAATTTGTTGGAAGAAATGTATATATAGAAATCGTGGAATCTCCTCGGCAAGAAAGTAGCTAGCTCATTCCTGGTAGTGTTAGCGACACCACAAGTTGCAGGCAGAACTCACATCAGGTTGAACTCACATCAGATTCATTCGTACGATCGCATTGGCGTACAATAAATGTAAAATCTGAAAGAATTCGGTCAATGTGTATACGGCACTCATCATTAGTGTTGGCAATGAATCGCCTGGGATCCGTATAATTGACGAACCGGTTTGGTTCGTACGAACCCGGATCCTTGCCAAGCCTTTCGCCTCAAACCCCACCATTTCGACCTACAACTGCGAACAAAAATAAGTAAGCGAGGTCTTGTCCGATCCGCTCGATTGTTAGTGCATCTTGTAGCTAACTTCTCCCGCTACAACATGCGCTAAATATCGACCCGATCGGACAAGAACTCGCTTACCGATTATCGTTCGAAGATAGATGTTTCGCGAACCGGTTTGTAACAAACCTCGGAACTTCGTTCAAACCTCGGATCGGATCCTTGTCGAACCCCGCCTTGGTTCGATCCATGACAAACCGATCCGGTTCGTTGCCAACACTACTCATCATCTTCGAAACGGTGCAAGTTGTATAGTCTCCCTACACACTCACGGGCCTTCTTGATCATGTACAATCTGACTGCATTGCAACTGTTTTTGATCTGACATACGGCCGGTTAGTCAGTGCGAATGCAATTCTGGGACATACCTAACTATCTTGAGACACTCCTTCTGACGTTCTTGGAAGCTAATATTGACTCCGTCCTGCCTGCATGCCTTCGGCCAGAAATGCTCTACAGACTTTGTGTTGGATATGTTAGTCAGTATCTACCACTCTTGGAATTGTATAAGCTACCAGCAGAAACTCAGCTTCAGTTGGAAATGGTGTCTCGCTCAGCAGTTGCTTCTCCATCATGCGTCGCATTGTCTCCAGTACAGCAGTAACTCGAAGGTCACCTGGTGCAAGGAGACTTCGACTGCCATATCGTTTACTGCTGACTGATGACGGTATCCTCGTCGGAGATGATGGGATGATTTGTGAAGCCGATGATGATGGGTGTGAACTCTGGAGGTGACTAAGGTTCATCGCTGAACGAATACCAATGTTGGAAATGATATTGGGTACTGGTGACATCGAGATGGAGGCTTGATTCGCCTGGGGCAGAGATGGTTTCAGGGCTGGATTTGGTGCGGATACAATGGGTGTAGATGCTGAGGAGACCTGGGTGGTCGAACCTTGGATACATGAGGCTGTAGCCTTCGTCCGCTTTCGCTTCTGCTTGTCAGCCTGGAAAGTGAGTTTCCTCTTATGACCGTTTGCTGTACGTGGCATTGGGGAGACAACTGCAGGAGTTGCGGGTGCTGCTTTTGGAATTGAGGATGCAGCCTTGTGCAGGAGCTTTGTTGTTCGGATCATTTTCAGAAGGCAGGAATGTGAGAATGGGTGGAATGTCAGAAAGGCAGGAATGTCAGAAAGGCAGAACAAGAGTGCAGTTGCGATGTAGACGAAGGGCAATGCAGTGTGGAAAAGGACTGACATATCGCTGAGCATTACACCTGAAAAGTTTTCACATAAAGGGGCAGATTCACACAATTTCGTATTAGCTTGTCACGAAAGTGTCGCGTACGATTAGTCAATCAAATACCATGAATTCCAAGAAGACTCAAGAACACCCAAACGAGACTAAAAACAACTCTGTAAAATGCAAAAACGACTCCACCTGACCCAAAGAGGAAATTCAAAGAACCAATCTAACCCAACCCCCAAACGCGAACCTAATACGTGTATCAGTATGCTAGTCATTTGCAGCACTGTTGGACGTACCGAAAACCATTACTCAAATTGCTGACCTATCCATGGTGGAATCACACGCGATACCTCAAGCTGTGTGAAGCTCATACCGGCATTGACACCCTTGTGCGTGCCAATTGCCACCGACTCCGACGACTCTTCAACACCCACCGACACCGACGAAACGTCACACATTGTCTCCTGCTCCACCAAAACCTGTGCCATTTGGGACCTCGCCTCCCACTGTTCCTGTAACTCCGCTGCTGCTCGCGATGTCGCCTCAACACTTTGTGCTGTCTCCGCCATTCGTTCAACTCTGGCACTCATTGACTCCTCCAGTACAGACGATGACACATCTTGGAGAGAGGCACACTCGACATGGTGAGTAGTAGTCACCTCCGGTTGTGTCATTACCGAGTTGTTTATTGCTGAGTTGTTTATTGCCGAGTTGTTTATTGCCGAGTTGTTTATTGCCGAGTTGTTTATTGCCGAGTTGTTTATTGCCGAGTTGTTTATTGCCGGGTCGTTTATTGCCAAGTCGTTTATTGCAACGAATCTGGGAGCAGGTATCGGGCTGTCAGCCTGTTCGGAGGACCCAGGTGTTATCGGGAGAGACGATCGTGGTTGTGGTGGTGGAGCAGCTCTTGCAATCCTTGGAGGCGCAACTATATTTGCCTTCAGAACAGCCACAACGATGAGAGGATTGTAAGCTGTAACGGAAAAGAAGGTCGCCACAGAGTCATTGCCATTGAGTTCAGTCGCATTGCACGGATGCAAAGAGGTTTCGCCGGGTATGACTAGACACTCAAGGATGCAGCTGACATCTCTAGGAGGACATAGGCGACCCACAGCACGGTGTATGGCCTTTGCGGTGATCTTCTCGACTCGTGTGAGATACCATCTATTTGCGGTGTGGTGAACGAATATGTGGTCCGAACGGTCGTGGCTTTCGGTCCCATAGCTTTCAGGGTCGACGATGCAAATCCTGAAGGGGTATATAGGCATTGGACTCGTAGGGAGGGTATTGGTAGAGATGTCATCAAGTTTCCGTTTCTTCTGGAGGGCAGAAGCAATGATTGTCGGTGGCATTGCATGTTTGTAGGAGGGTGGCTGCAGCTTCGGTATCCTGGGATACCAGGTGTCTTTCTTGGCATCGCCTTTGCGATGTTTGGAGTTGTTGTGGTCGTCTCAGTCGTCACAGTCGTCGGAGTCATCAGAGTCGTCAGAGTCGGAGTCGGTAGGTAAAGGTGGGTTTTCTTTGTGATATCGGTTCATCTGCACCCGAGTTTTATCGAAACAGTCTTGGAGAAACGCCCTGAACCCACTCCACCATTCCATGTATCATAGTTGAGTCGATGTCCAATGCTTCCACATCCCCTGAAACTGTGCAAAGTATCTTGTAGTGATTGGGTCCAAAAAAAGGATATCATACATCAAGTCAATCGCGCCATCATCCTTGACACCGTGAATGGCATACATCCGAATCAGGCTCCGAATGTGCTCGGCCATGAACTCCTTCCCGAAACCATTGAGGTGGAGAGTGTCCTTCATTGCATCAGTTTTGAAGGGGGTAGATGGGATCTTTTTGAGTGGCATTACAACGTTCTGAGCTGTAAATGAGGTGTATGAGGGGTCAGTCAGGGTTAGGGTTAATGTGTCTGAAAACGACGATGAGAGTGATAAATAGGTAAAGATGGAGTAGATAGAGATGATGGAGAAGAATTGAAATTGAGAGAGCGTACGGTATATATACAGTGCAGAATGGGCCATCAAGGTGCTTGGAATTGTGGAGTGACTCGCAGAAGTATTGAAACCATTGGTGATATCAAACATCATACCTGAAAAGGTGCTTTCCTGAGTGTGAGCCGTTATCGGAACTTGCCTTCTGGCCTGAAAGATGCAACTCATGTTTTATACGACACTGAGAGTTGTTTGAACCACTTCTTGAGCAGAAGACACACTCGTCATGCGAATCCTAGGTCAAAGCATCGAAGTCTGTCAGTTTGGGTTCCTATCATATGGCAGTGACATTAAGTTCCAACATAATGATGCAGTGTGGTATCACAAATAGTCGGAACCGGCCATATGAAGTTCGAGAAGTGTCACCGGCATCTCTGGCAGTGCATAGGCCTCTCCAGGTACCACCAATAGACACTCTGCAGTGGTATCATGAACTCTGAACTTGTGTCTTGGCACATGAAATAAGTCATATCACATGTTTTCGTCCGCGTTTTGTATCATCCGCCCAGCCAAACTTCAAAAAAGCAAGCAAACAAGCAAGTTCATAGACTTGCTTGTATTTGCCTAGCCATTAGGGTCACATTAGGCTCTGGGCGTGGCTACATTGTGACAAACTCTGTTTGCAGGATATTCCAGGGTCTTGGCATTTTATATACAGTTCTGTGAGTTTTGTATGCCATGCGGCTCAATTACATTACTCCTGCTTGGCAACACTCATATCATTCTGCCAACTGCATATACAGCCCTCAGCATTGTCTACACGACGCACACCATTCCTCCCATATGAACACCGAATCTTTTCTGCCCTGTTTGCTTGAAACCTTACAAGTCTGACCTGTGGCTCTACAAACACATCGACAGTGACCATTCTCGATATCGCGCCCAACTTCTTGAGGCGAAGACAGACTCCACTGAGACCCCTGAATGCGTTCAAAAAAACTCTCAGCGTTGCGTCGACGATTCGCACAGTGGTTTTCATGCCAACTATGACCATGTTGACAATCCTGACGCGTTTCCTCCGTTGCACACGTCACCTTCTCCAGAACAATCTGAGTCCGAATTTGACTCAAATACAAAAAGCATCTCATATCCCGATGCTGGAGCCCCCATCGCATACGTTCCGACCGACCATGAGTACAATTCTGAGCACAATTCTGAGCAGTGCTTACACAACCCCTTCCATCCATTCGACAGTGAGGAGGAGTACAATTTCGCAGAGCTGATCACATCGAAAGGTCTTCCCGCCAACGTCATGGACAACTTCCTGAAGGGCAACTGCAGCCTTTATGAGTCCGTACGTGATTCTCTGAAATCGAATTACAACCTCCACCAGAAAATCGACACGATGGAGGACGGACTTGGCCATGACTCCTGGACGAAAGCTACGTTGCAGAAGGCATGGAATGAGCAGCATCCGGATGCAATTGAGTTTTGACACCATGATCTTATAGAGTGTGCAAAATGGCTACTCAGATAGCCAGCATACGAGGAAAATCTTACATACACACCGAAACGTTGCTTCAATGATGCTGGGCACCGTGTTTACAATGAGATGCATACTGGAGACTGGTGGTGGGACAAGCAGGTAAACTTCCTTCTTAGTATACCCTTTACAAACACTTTCCAATGCTCACAATTGTGTAGACAACACTACCCATCGGTGACACGCTGGTGCCAATGATATTCATGTCTGATGGCACCCACCTCACGAACTTCTCTGGCGACAAGAAGGCATGGCCGATATATATGACGATCGGCAACCTATCCGCCGCCGCACGGATGAAGCACACAATACACAGTGTGTTGTTGGTTGCGCATTTACCCATTCCAGGAAAGATACGCGATGTTCCCCTCAAAAGAAGAAATGCTCAGAGGGAGCATAACCGAATGGTCACTCAGAACGTGCTGCAGTATGTGTTGCAACCCCTACTCAATTCCGACTCGCTCAATTCCGACTTGAAGACCCGCACCTTCTATGCCCGCTGTGCCGATGGCAACATCAGGCATTGTTATTCGACAGTAACTGCATGGATGGCCGATTACCCCGAGCACCGTGACCTTCACAACATCAAGAATGGTGTATGCTGCTGGTACGAATGCCCATTGCAGGAAATGGGTAATCTACCCCGCCGCCGATATGAGTGACACAACCTCCGAGATCATAATATCTATTGTATAGTATCAGATTCAAATACACCCTCGAACATCGCCGATCTCAAACGCCACAATGTCAATCCAGTTTTCAACATTTTATGGTATCTCGATTGCATTACAAGCGATCGTCTCAAGTCTGATCTACTCCACACGATGCAAATCGCGTTGTTGAAGCACCTCCTGACATGGCTTCACGAATTTCTCAAGCAGCATAAGCGGCTTGACAAGTTCAATGATATTTGCCTCTCGGTACCTGCATACCTTGATATGACAAAGCCCAGATGTGCATATGAGGAGGTTTCACATTGGAACGGAGGAGAAATCAAGACAATGACACGATTCCTTGTGGGTGTCGTACACAATACTCTGCGGAACCCAAGCCCCTCTCATCGCAGTGTTTTTGATTGTGCAGTTGAGTGCTCTCGCTCTCTTATTGAGTTCTATTTCTATTGCCATTATGACTCTCACAATGACAAAAGGCTAGACCTCATGGACAATGCTCTACATCGCTTTCACGATTCGAAGGATATGTTTCAACAATTCAGGGATGGGAAACGAGTTGCAGCAGAGGCCAATCAGAGATTTATGGAATTGTGTGCTGAGCGGGATGCCGAGTTGGAGGAAAACCAGTCGAAAACGGAGGCCTTTCGACAGCGTATTCGCGACACCTGGAAAGGTATTATCGATGCAGAAATGGCCGAATGCATTGAAGAGTGTAGCGATTTCAACATTCCCAAGATACATTGCATGCAGTACTTCTGAGAGCAGATACAACGGTACGGTTCGCTTAAACAGTGGTCGACGGAGAGCGGAGAAAGTTCTCACCGGAAGCAGATTAAGGACGGGTTTAATGCCTCCAACAAGACGGGTGATTACTATACTCAGATAATCAACAACTACCTTCGGAGTGATGCATTCGCTGTCAGAAAGACCAATCGCGATGCATGGAACCGTAAATGAGCTGCTTCCCAGACGACAGAACTGACGGCGTAAGTGATGGCAGAAGCAACCACTACCAGTAGACATCGTTTATTGAGGTTCATATCTCCACAGCAGCACAAAGGAAAAGAGAAAGTCAAGGACTTTCAAGGCCTCTTGAAAACAATCAGTGACGACGTCCTCCGAAATGGTCTATACGATGTCATCCGTCGTTTCTTACATGCCAAGCAGGTAAATATCGATTAAGATGATCTCTTAAGCAGTGCTGATGCAATTTATCATGGATTGGAGGTAGAATCACGCAATATGCATGACGAGCGCATCATTCAGAAGCTCAGATGTACAGGAGATAAACGATGGTATTCTGGGGCTATCCGCTATGACTGGGTATGGGTTCAAACTTTGCAACGTAAGGAGGGGCAGGAGCTGTCTGACAAGGCACTGCAGGAACGTGTACCGTACCGTATGCTTCGTCTATTCAAGCTGCCAGTCGTCCATCCACGCGGCACAAATACCTTTTGGCTAGTATACATTGAAGTGACGAAGCCTGCCAACGGTGGAATGCTGGAAAGTGCATCGCAGCTAGTCAGGGTAGTGAAACCATTTTCCGGAGGTGCATATGCAGTTATTAGTGCAGGAAATATTGTGGGTGCAGCTCACTTAATTCCAGAGGAGCCCATCTTGTCGAAGTCGGAGAATAAAGGATGGATAATCAATAGTCATATAGACCTAGCGACTTGGAACGATGTTTATTATATGCTGGAGGAGGAGTTCAATACAGCGGTGAAGAGGGTATAAACGGTGTTTAGAACTGTAAGGTGTTTAGAACTGTAAGGTGTTAGAACTGTAAATAGACAATATGCCGTGCATAGCATCGTCATTACAATGCCCAGAGTAGTGTTACCACCAAGCACCAAGCAGCGATAGGGAGATCTTCATGTTGCTTGCATCCAGCCAAGACATGGACGCAAGCAAAGTGGTTCTCCACGGAAAATGACCTTATGGTGTAATATGCCGTGCATAGTATCGTCATTACAATACCCCGAGCACCGAGCACCCTTCAAGTTGCTTGCGTCCAGCCACGACATCGACACAAGCAAAGTTATGGTGTAATATGCTGTACATAGTATCGTCATTACAATGTCCAGAGCAATGTTGCCACCGAGTACCAAGTACCATGCAATTCACCGGCCAGACAAAGAACACAGTATGTAAAACGTCCCAAGGTGCTGTGCAGAGTGGTATGCGACCATGTGAATACCTAGCGCCAAGAGTTGTTTTTGCAGTACCTCACATCGTATCGTCGCGGACTTATATGTTACCCTGCCAACAGATGTTCCAGGTACTCCTGGCGTACCACCAACGTCCAGGCGTGACTAATATACCCGGGCACAGGGATGTTTTCCCGATGGGGCCTTGGATGTGGTACTTAGATAGGAACTGGAGGATCTTGTTTCTGAGAAGATTATCCTGCTGATATGATCGGTTTACATATTAAATATATGTATTCGGGATGGTATAAAGTGTGATATCAGGAGACTTGTATTCATGCACCATATTAGCAGTTAGTTGAGATACATGTCAGGTTGAGGATGAAATGTTATACCTTAACAGTCCAGTCTTGAGTTATCTCTCCGTCATTATACTGGCATGGAAAAATGAAAGAAGTTTTCATTATTATATATATTTCTTTGTTTTATCCATCAGATACTGAGTTGAATATCTTCCGTACATCAGTGTATCAAGGACAACCAAATAGGTCCCTTTAAATATTTGTCATTATTGATATACCAAACTGCTGAAGAATTAAGTAATTTCACCTCAATTTGCAAATAGTTTGTCTGATTTCCATTGATTATGAAGGAAAGAAAGGGGAAGTTCAAGAAGTACAATAATAGATAATCATTATCAGGTGACTTTCATAATAGGAATATCACACACACTCTGTATGAGTACAATCTTCTAACTACAGCCTATTTGAAGTCTGAGAATACAGATGCAATTGAACTCATATTATGGAGTTGATTGTACAAATATTGGCATATATATCTTCACACAGTACTCTGAGAGAGGTCATCACATAAGCAATAAATGGTGAACAAGACTCCAAAACCTGAATATTTGTGAAATCGCACAGTGGTAAGGTAAAATACTCACTCCCAATTGAATGATACTCAATATGCAATCATCGAAATGTTGTAGGATTAAACGGGCTGGTAACAATTTGGTTGTATAATAGTAGATTGAACATAGTCATGGGTATATAATTAATAATAATGTTCAAATGATAAATAACAGATATTCGTCACGGACAATATATACTTTGCAAACATCCCTATCTCTGAAAATATTATGAAACCAGATTACCTGCTATATCCTATGTATATATAACGGTAGACAAAGACAATGTCAAAAGATAAAGTTGATGATGAATAATATCCTGCAGTTATAGTAGTGAGATATGGCTGGAACTTACTGTGCAGGTGAAAATAGGACTGTGTTAATGCAATCTGGCCTGTACAAAATAAACAAAGATACAAACCCCTGATACCTTTGCATTACCAATCACTACAATGCCTGAAAAATTCCAAATTGACAATATGTGTCACAACCAACTTTCAAAGGTAGCCAGCCAATATGGTCAAATTCAGATGAACAAATAGTATCATTCATTGTATCTGCATCAGATTATTATCACAGAAAAACTGAATGGAAGTGTACTACCAACAGTCTCATATCATAGCCATAAGCGACAGCCATTTGCCGACTGCAATATTTCCTTCAAGTTGCTGGAAACATCCAGAACCAACTTGGTTCAATATCAGTAGATATACCTGAAATAGTGCGAAGGCCATAAGGTAGTTTTACCAATAATATAATAATAGATTCTGTACATGATGCCCCACAACCTTGACCTGAAGATATTACTGACTCTGATCTGTAATATTCTTCAAAACCTGAATCAACTTGCACTCAAACACATTGCTCAGACTCGATATCACAGGGATATTGTTGGAACTGAAACTATACGAGGGCAGGTAAACTGTACTGCAACAGATATATACAACAAATATTGTATTATCTTGATAGATAGAATCTGTGACATTGATTTGATTGTGTATATGATATTCTGCAGGTCCAATTCTTGAGCCAGTATTCGAAAATATGAATCAAAAAGCACCTGAAACGTGGCATTGATAACTATAGTATCACATTTGTTCAAACTGCTGATATATTACAAGATCTCCTAAAGTCTATAGACTTTGCCCTAGGTACAGATAGTTGGCTAGAAGATGAAACACAAATGTTTGGTACCATATACCTCTGAGATATTCTCAGGTAGAATGGATTCTTTTTACCCCATCTCCCATTTGCAGGGCACATGAATATTGAATCTATATATCTGGTAGACTCACAATGACATCATATATTCAATGAGATGAATTCCTGTAATTCGTAGTAGCATATACCAATACTTCTGCCCAGTAGTACAACTATCATACTACTTATTTCTGTGTCAGATAAGATTCATCCAACAAATTATTTGGGTGATGAATAGATCTGGCCTTTATATATGACAATCCGCCATATATTAAAAGATATTTTCCAAAACTCCAAGAAGTAGTCCTGAACTGTTATCAGACTAATACCATGTCTTCCCCACAATATTAGAAATACTGAAGATATCTTCCAATAAGAACATATCAGCACTCTAACAATTGAATATCGCTGAGTCTGACTTGCAATACGATTGCAGAAATAGGTTTCGGAAAAGACTTTGTCTACCTATCAGCTCATGAATAGGTAACTATATAGAGCTTATTATGATAGCTCGAGTTTCATATCATTTATGTCCTGTATATCAAATACCAAACAATACAACAAGGAGATATTGAAATAAGAATTTACTGAATATTCTGAGAGATCAGAAAATCAATCATGATGACCACAAACAGGAATATTAAGACAACATCCTATACATAGGAGTTTATACAAGAGTATATTCAATTTTGCGAATATGGCCTTTGCCATCTATATCACCCATGGCAGCCAGATAAATTGTACTAGTTACTCTGTATGCTATATAATGTCCTTTTTGACTGGCTTCTCAAATATTTATAAATAAGACAACTTAAATATCAGTTTGATATGCATTTTATTTCAGTATCAAGGTATCTGAAATTGCAGCAGTTGAAAAAGACTTTTTGTTTGTTGATAAGTGGTACATGGTACGGCAAAAAGATACATGAAATGATCAGACCTCTGGCAGTTCATTGTATAGATTCTAGCCAGCTCCATAAATGATAGAAAGAATGCAGAAGAATCATCTAGTAATAAAGAAGCAATGGGAGCAGTTAGGGTATTATGTGAACTATATCTCTTTCTGAGCCAATATAGCAACTCCATTCTATCCCTGATATCACTAGATGGTGCACTCAAATGATTCTACAATCTGAAAGGTATTTACCAGAAACAAAACATTACAAAGACTACAGAGGCTAATGTTATTGATTGGTTTGAATGGATATCAGTCAGAATATAGAAGCCGAAGATTAACATGATCAGTATATCACCAAAGGCGGAAGTATATGGGATCAACGAAATTACTGCATTCAGGTGAAACTGATTTCATGCACATCTGGATCAGGTCGAAATTATAACAACCACATGATTCGATGATGTATACAAAGTAATAACCAAATAATTGAACTGAATTAGCTTTAAACTTACAATGTGAAAACAGAAGCTGTTCAATAATATTTTCAATCGCCACAAGCCAGCAATAACTAGACAATAAATCTGGTGGTTCATCTATCTGGTCCAGATATTTCTACACAAAGAAACTGGCAGATATGATGGCTGTGGTGGAAGAAGAAGGCTATGATGTAAACTAGTTCACTGCCTCCAAGTGTGAAGAGTTTCTGGCATACCTTACTGTGGCCAACATAGTTGTCACAATCTGAAAAGGTGATGACAGAGAACAAATTACTATCAGTCCAGAAAGTGATATTTACAGCATCACTATAGTAAAACAGAATATTTTCAAGAAGTTATATTCTACTCAGTTAACCGAATTTGATATATATTTGAAGGTGTGTTACATCCAAGATGTCTGCCAAACTCTTAAACTTCAAATGGTGCACTTTGGTTACTGCAAGATATATCTAGTTAGCCATATTTTAGAATCGATTGTGCAGATAGTTTCAGAAGACAACTTCACAACTGACATCTTGGAAGTACTCCATATAGCCAGTGAGACAGACACATAATACTGTAGTAATAAAGTCAACAATATTAGGAAATTTCTCAAACACAACAAATGACATTTCAAATATAACTATCTGTAGAAAACTCTCTGACATCTGATACTCAAAGGGTAGTATGACCTTGACTCAGCCAATGAAAACATATGATTAAAGCAATAGTATATATATTAGGATAATACAAAGTCACCAAACTAATATTTTTGACATTCAATCTGCAGCTGATAAAAGACACAATATATGGTACACCTAGTGTTGGCAACGAAGCGGACCGGTTCGTTACGGATCGAACCAAGGTGGGATTCAACACGGATTCGATCCGAGATTTGGACGAAGTTCCGAGGTTTGTCCGAACCGGTTCGTGAACCATTTATCTTCGAACGACAATAGGTAAGCGAGTTCTTGTCCGATCCGCTTGATATTTAGCGCATCCTGTAGCGGGAGAAGTTAGCTACAAGATGCACTAAAATTCGAGCGGATCGGACAAGAACTCGCTTACTTATTTTTGTTCGCAGTTGTAGGTCGAAATGGTGGGGTTTGAGGCGAAAGGCTTGGCAAGGATCCGGTTTGCGCAGACCAAATCGGTTCGTCAATTGTACGAACCCCAGACGGTTCGTTGCCAATACTAGGTACACCTACAGTATATATAGTGGAAAAGGAGACTTTTAGCCTATGGCATGTCCAGTATCACACCAAATGTATTATTTGAGAGCGTTACATATTTGTGGGAAATGCAGGAGTATACGATTGATATCTCTCAAACAGGTATCCTCTAAATTCAATATTTCGAAAATGAGAAAGCTATTCCAGATGTATATCGAGAAAGAATGGAGAGAGAAAATTACAGGATTTGCCATTAGGTATAATCAATCATCTGTAATAGATGAGGTTCAGATTAAGCTGTATAATAGCCTTTTATACTACTGTCTAGCATTCTATCAACCTTGAACTATTGAGCTAGTAAGATATACCTGTACTATCCAATATATATCAGCCAAAAAGAAGCCATATCTGGAGTACATACTGTATTTGTTTAGTATTCTGAAGGCAAGGATAATGATACCTAGCATATATTTAAGTCATGGATTGAATCTTTTCCGGATTGTGACTTTACTTAGATGCCTCTAAATAAAATATTTGTATTTCTTGAGTGCCTGGCAATTGGTAAAGATCCAACTTTCTCTTAGCATTGCAAAATGAATCAGAAATAGGTACTATACCCCCAGGCTCAGAATTATGCAGTTGTAATACCAGCAAGGAATCAATATCAGAGTGGGTGGGCTGAGAGTATTGACACGTTCGTGTAAGTGCAACAATTGACTTGCAGTATACATATAGTAACAGGTAGAACAATTGTCATACCTATATATTTGGGAGAAAGGATATCTCGTACTATGAAGACAAAAGATTATGGTTATTAAACAATCATGTCAATATAGATACATAGTACACCCTGGATTAGGTTACATTATCTATTTGATGTATACTGCAGGAGGTTATAGGAAAATACAAGACTTCAGGAAGGATGAGGTAAACTAATATATTCAATATTTGAGGCTGCAAATATGTGACTGATATCCTAATTATAGTATTGTATCCTCCTTTACGTCAACTCCAGTAACTCATATTGTCCATCCAAGTATATCCAACTGTAATATGATCCGGTACAATCAGACTATCTGAGGTCAAACTGGAACTCCAAGAATTCAACTGCAGTAATTGGAGGAACTATGAGGTAGCTATAAATCAGAGTCAGAAATATTGAGAGTGTTTTGAATTTCACAATTCTCCAGTAGACTCTAGAAAAGATTGGCCAGAGCACCAAGGGAACACAAAACTTTGCTAAATCTTGATAGATTCTCTGAGAGTACTTCACAAAGCTCCTCCAAAAGTGGTTGAAACTTTCACATATATCAGTTGAGTCCCCAAGTGTATTCGTTAGTTTGATATATCACCATGATGACTCTGAAATTGTTTGATAATTCAATATATATCCAAGCAGCCTCCGAAACTATTGGCACATACTCTCAGAAGAAATTACAATTTGCCGATATTATCATTATCGTGCTCTCAGGTCTTACCTGGTGTGTCTGAGTATGTGGGATCCAAAGTCACTCCTAGAAGCCGAGTGCATTCCCTAATTTGTACAGTAAATAATTTCACTCACTTAATACTTGCTATATGATTGTCTAATGTAGTAGCTCAAAATATGTCAATATCTCAAGTAATCATTTCTTGCCTTCGAGGGGTCATCATCAACTGCAAGATATTCTTCAAGTGTATTTCTGTTTGTGAAGTAGATTGGATATCTGCAAGGAGATCAATTGCCAATATGCCCAATCAATATAGAGTTTTCAGTTGCTCAACAGTGACAATCTTAGTACAAGATCGTCTGACAGAATTGTACAACTAGTATATCCGACTTATTAATCGGTGCTAGATATTTCATGTGCTAAACTGTCATCATCACTTTCCAGCTGTTCCCAGCAGACTTTATCGCCTTCCTGTCAAATTTCATTGTGGTAATATTCAGAGTTTTATCAATTAAGTCGAGATTCTTCTTCAGTCTCGGACACTTAAACAATAGTTGTCATGCCACAGCCAATAACTACTAGTAGGAAATATATTTGACCTTCTCCATCATCAATTCATTTTTCATGAAAAATATGAGCCAAATTAGAATATCTTCTGATACAGAGATACTGACTCGATATGTATGCTCATGGACTCTCTAGAACTACTCTGAATCTCAATTATATTTGGTGGCAAGAATCTCAATCAAAATTACCATCAATACCTACCAGACGAGGATCTCCATTACCAGATACTTTTGTGTCCAATATATTCTGCCGAGTCAAGTGTCAGGAGAGCTAAGCAAGTTCTTTGACATCTGAGTGCCGGAGTATGACTTGATTGGCACCTTGTATACAGGAGGTGATGTTGATTTGTTAGTGACAATATCTTGTACATTGTTCAGTCTCATGGTTATCATCGAAGTGAAGGCAGTTTACCTTGAAATTTTGCTTCACAAGAACTTCCACAGTACTCAATGGTACCAGAGTTAGATCAGATCAGAGTCTGTCATATTATCTAGAGTAAGAGCCAGGACCTCCAGACAATATTTGTATCAGCTCAAAGATGGATAGTCTGAAGTTGCATCTTCAGTCATATTTCTGCCAATGTGATGATGCTGGTTGATTCTGGTATTCTAGTTGATTTAACTTGATATGAACATCTGATGTAAAATTGAAAAGCATAAAAAGCATATTGGACATGCAGCTCTAAGTTCACACCAGCTCAGATCTTATAGTAACACATTCTGAAGTGCCCTCTTAATTCGAAATTGGAAACCCACAATACTATCTGCATTCAATTGACATATACTTGAACAGTCTCATAGTTGTCAATATATCACTGAATGAATCTGGTGAAGTTTCAATATTGAAACTGAGCATCAAATCCTGATTGCAATATTTTCTCCCTTAATAATGAATGCAAAGTTCCATGTCATACAGAAATGAACTGTTTGTCAGATGTAGATCTTGGCCGAATAAGATGGGGTAGGTAATGCTTGTTATTCATTGGTTTGAATAAGGATATTTCGCCAATCTATTGAGATTGTGAGGGCATACTAGAGATAATTGTTATGGTTGTGTCGAACAGTGATAGGTGATGGAGATAGGATACAGAAAGCAGAAATGGCTTAGTACGATATGAAATACAGAAGGTCTGTGAGCAATTACAAATACAGGAATGGAATTGTGCGATACGAAATGTAGAATGATCGTGGTACAATACATAATGAAGTAATGGTACCATATGATAAAGTTAGGTTAAACGAGTGATAAAGGATGATAATATTAGGGAATTAAGTATATATGTTGGAATTCTTGTCAGAGGATAGGTTTGTTTTTCAGTCATTCTGTTGTCTTTAAGACAATAAAATTTGCTTTGGCACCAATCTTGTTTACCACAGTAATTCCTGTTGAGTTTCTTTTCCACAAATCACAATTCGGATACCTCGAGATTTGTTTTTTATAACCCCTAGAATGTATGACCATACTGTTCCTTGACAGAAGAATATGTCAACATTCATTCTACTGGTTATTTTGAGTTTATTTGCTGTTATTCTCTTTGTGGTGACTGTTATGATTGTCACCGTCTCTGCACTCCATCCCGAAAAGTGTTCAGGTCAGTAGGTACTATCCAAGTGTAGTTAGCTATACATACCGTTTAACTTTATCTCTGCATTTTTTATCTTTAGACCTTTCGAATACCTACTGATCCAGATGTTTTCGTCAATCACTTATATTTCAGAAGTTAATGTTCACCTAGTATACGAACTGCCAGAGCCAAATCAACTTCGTCGACCTCGCCAGAATACTCTTTCACATCACAGAACCTGAACCTCTCAATAGCTTTGATAGTATCCTCCAAAACGAATAACCCCTTGAAGCCTACATTTGAGAAGAACCCAGCCCTATCCGATGCTGGATTAGTTACTGGATGGAATCAGCAGCAAACAGATAAGGAGTGGCAATCAATGACCCACTATCCAAAGGTTTTTGGACCACATACTATGATCTACACTTTGAATATGAGGACCAAGAGTGGTGCTACTGAGAATACAATTATGGAAGAACTCACACCACAGAAGGAAGAGCACTGATAGTTCCATCTATCATCATATCTCTACCTATGGAGGACCCAGATTACAGGTGGCAAATGCATGCCATCCAAGATCGAATATACTGAAACCCCATCTGCCACACTCCTATCAGAAATATATTTTATATGACAAGATCTAAAAGATGATATTGGGAGGTTAAAACAAGAACCACAAATTAGAGTTTTAACCAAATGATCCAGCTTTCAACTCATCCTAGTGGAGTATCTGCATCCTCAGAACAACAAGAATTGACTAACTAGACAGTGAATGTGTATCAGTCTAAACACAAGCTGTGTTTGGTGTAATTAAAAGTACTCATCTTCTTGCTCAGACTTTGTTGATAGTACCTGGACATATTCATACAACAATTATGTGTACAATGGAAGGTTCTTGCCAGGTGCAAACTAGAATATTCACGATTTTCATTACATTCTTCCATTTACAGGTACCTTAAAATATCATACCGATATCTGAACCATCTGCAAGGACAACAGCCCGGGAAATGATTCTGATAGTTGTGGGACAAGTTCAAAATGAACAACAGCTTACAACAGATATAAGCCTGCTCACGAGTGAGCAATTATCAAAGTCTGTGGCAAATATGCATGAAACCTTACAGAGTGTGCTGTCAGTACCGCAAAGACAACAGCAGAAAATCAACAACCTAAGGACGCAGGGGACTGACGTCACAGAAAGATCAACAAACGTACTCAAAGAAGGAAAGAAACTCGAAACGGAAAACATCACAATTGAAATGGACTTTGAATTATCCACGGTTTTCATTACAACTGTCGAAACCAGAAGTCCTAACCGTCAGCATGGTGACCTACAAGAATACATCAACAATCTGAAACAACAACTGACTGCAAGGATTGCTGAATATAATGATTTGGCTCAATTCCTTGAGAATTCACAGGAATAATTGCGATTACAAACCAAGGAAACCAAAAGCTATTACAACCGCATTAATTGGATTCTGACAATAGCTCTTGTCTGTAAAGATACTGGATCTGGAGGAGATAACAAAGGAAGCGAGATGCTTCATTTCTTAGGACTGCACAGAAAGGTACTTCGAGGTTGGAAAATATAATTAGCCTTCAGAATTACCTATCAACCCCTAGTATTCATTAACAAATAAGCCAAAATAAGATAGGTACTTAATCCACTTGAAGAAGAAGTGCTGGAGCAGATCCAACAGTATGTGGAAAAATCAGAGAACTTTAGGCTTTCAGATCTGAGAATATTGTTAGAAATGCTCAAATTACCTTTTGAAGATCACGATCAATGAGGAACAGCTGAGAGAGTATGGAGAGAAGGGGTTGACATAAGATGCAGATCAGCAGAGGGTATGGGACAGAAGGAGATATGTGCGGACCTGCCACATCAGGTGATATGGAGGATAGATCGTGCTCGCTTTGTTACCTCATACATGTTACATACAACTAGATATACTCGAAGCGGGGTCACCTACGACCACTCGATGATTGCCGGATAAGGATGATACAAGTGCCATCCCTGTACGTCATCGAATATACACAGAATATCACTCGATTCAGTTATCACAATCAATGAAATCAAATAATCTGGTATGCAGCCAATCACACTACTGACAAGAAGTACAAGATGGTTCCTCGATCGATAAGTTGCCAGCTCATGCCATCGATAATAGGTAGACTGCTGAAAGACTGTAGATATGAATACACATGAGTTTGCATCATAACTGACAAAGTATTTAATGTTCCTCACAATCCAATGGATACCATTCACCTGAATGCTATGGGATCGAAAGTATACAATAGGTGAGGACCACTGAGGACTGAAGGACCGTTGTTAGTATGGTCTCTATTCATCGGAGTTGCAGATCTGAGCAGAAAGATATTGAAGGTCCGGCAGAGTGGTGAAGGTCAGAACAGATCATATGTACAAAGGGTGATTAAGTAGAGAAGCTCATGAGAAAAAGGGTAGACAGAAGTAATTGTCAAAGTGAGAGGAAAGCGGTATAAAGACCTTGGGAATCTCTGAGAGTAGAAGGGTAAGCTTCATAAGTAGAACAATAAGCCTCAACAATATACGCATTGGAAAGCCAAATATCATTGTCTTCAATCTTCTTAGTGACTTTTATATGCTGAGCAAATCTTCATAACTTCCATCACAAGAAAGTCCTAAAGGTATTAAGGATACTACTTGTACTGCTAAATCTGGGGTGACGCTCTTAGTATTACATTATATTGTTAGCGAAAAAATACTTCTGTTGAAGCTTTCTTTCTAAACTCCAAAGCGATCAAAGGATCTTGACACTTATTTCTCTTGAATGCACTTTTATATTCCTGCTATTGGCTACCATATCTCACAGGGTGAGTGCTGGTATCACAAACCAGATTTCAACCTCTATATCAGCTGGGAAAGAGATTTCCTCCCTAAAGGAAGCTATCACTGTGAGCTTGTGCATGAAGAGCACTACATTCATCTAGCATTAGCTGTAACTATCTATTGGTTAAAGACAGAACTCCTATACTGCACACAGCTCCCAAAACAGTAATTCCTCGCATACTTCAAGAGAGTTATCCTGTTAGCCCTAATCCGAACCATCATCCTCTCAGACTTGTGAATGCCTCATGTACCAGAATATGAGCTATCCCTAAGGTTATAATGAAAGACAGGTGCTAGATTCCTTGTTGATTGGGGCATCGATTTAGTCCCCTTCTTCAGAACCTGGAGCTTTAACAATAGAATCTTTCAAGGGCAGATATGGGTCATACTGTGAATGATGACAAATGCTGGGCCTGACACCATGATGGGGAAAGCAGTGACGTTGATACAAAGAGAACATGCATTGGTAGTGGCAGGAGATATGGGGAAAGCGGTAGTCCGATATGAACCTATTGTACAGAATGATATCCCTAATTGGGTGGAATCCTTGATAAATAGCATCGAGGCAGAGTTGAACACAATGGATTCATCGATTGAACAGACTGAAACAAACAACATCAGGATAAGAGTGCCACTACCTGAGTTGGTCAAAGCATAGGAAGGCCTATTGTATAGGAAACATGACATTTATAATGCTGTGACTTCAGGAGTCGATAGCCTGCAGAGAGCACAGGTGGAATACTACTCAATTATCATTGTACAGTCCCATCTACTTGCAGCTAATATTAGTGCTGCAATCGCCATTGAGGGAGCCCAGTCTTGTGAAGCATATGAAGACTTATGTCTAGCTCTTGGAAAGCAAATACAGTGCTCAACAGCAGTGTAGACCTCTCTTTCTGGCATGTCAGATGAAAGAGAAAGTGTCCAAGAGAGGCTTGCTCTCCAAGTACACAATAAGTCAGAAGAGCGTACCAGTATCAAGCGGAAAGTAAATGAACAGGGTAAGAGAGTAACTGAACTATAGAACAATGCTGAAACTGAAAGGATGCAGAGAGAAAGGGATATAAGGAAGACTCGAAGGGACATGGAGAGGAACATTCAGGAATTAACAAGGTCCCTCATGAAAAGACTATTGGATGAAACCACCAAGAAATCCATCAAGTTCCTAACAAGGTCTGTTCTTGAACATCAGAAAGGAGATATCGAACTAAGTGACAAAGGGTTCCACCTTCGGTACTGTATAGGCACCAATGGAGAAGGATATTGGATCAAAGAGGCTCTTACTCTGGATCCTGAGGGATTTCCACCACCACCCAGAGATTCTGGTTCAGAATCCGGCCTTTCTGGCTTTGAAGATGAGAAAGGAGGTGTAGGTGGAGGTGGTGATAGAAGTGGTGGAAGTGGAGAAGGTGGAGGAGGTGGAGGAGGTGGGGGAGGCGGAAGCGGAGGTAGTGGTAGAATAAGTTCAAATCCAAGCCAGATCCCTTTACCTCTGTTGTAATGGCAGTGCGAGGTGTACTTGGCCTCGAACGTACACTTGACTCGCAGGTGTACTAGGCGACGTATGTGTACTTGGCTCGCAGATGTACTTGATCTTGTAAGTGCTTTTGGCTCACAAGTATACTTGGCCTCGTAAGTTCACTTGGCATCCGAGACCGGATATACTCCTTTCATATATAGTCACCTTGCGAAGTGCTTTTGATAGGCTAGCGATTATCTTACCTACATACCTTACAATTGATATCTTTATTACTTACTTCCCTTTGCCGCTGTATCTATACGTATCCATCAATACGAGGATGTATATCCTGATACTATAAACGCTCTTCAGTCTCCAGATAAGTTTCACTCATGGGGTTTCGTGATTTGTTTACTTTTTCAATGTGTTATGACATGTACACAAACAAACATTTTGTCGATTTCATTCAATTGCAGTCCCAATACCCTCAAAGACTTCATCTAGCACTGATTGACACGTTACTGACAGTCGTGGCAAGCAGGATATCTTGCAGTCTGTAACCTCCACATCTGTGAACCAAACACGTCGAATCACCAGGTCTGTATCCACCCAGACAGCCTTATTAGAGGTTGAGCTTCACGATGAGATGGTCGATGAAGATGAGGTTGATGACGATGTTACACCTCACAAGCTGTACATTATCAAAGGCCATCGGAGCGGTATCACCTACGATCACTCGATGATAGCCGGATTGGAATAGTACAAGCATCATCCCTGGACGTCATCGAAACTATACAGAATATCACTCGCACCCAACGAAATCAGATAAGCTGTCATGCAGTCAACCACACCACTGATAAGGAGTTTGAAGTGGTTATTGGGATGATGCCCTGCCAGCTCATGCCATCGATAATACGAAGACAGTTGAGAGGCTGTAGATACGAAAGAACTTGCGTTTGCAGTATAGCTGACGAAGCCTCTTATATGCCTCATAATCGAACGGATACCATTCGTCTGGAGGCAAAGAGATCGAAAGGATACGATAGGTTCGGACTATAGAAGTCTGAAGGACTGATGTCAGTAGGAGTTCTATTCTTCTGAGTTAGAGATCTGAGTTGAAAGATGCGGAAGATCTGAAAGAGCACTGACGGGCAGGAAGGGTATTGGTGCGAAGGGAGGGTTAGGTAGAGGAGCTTATAGGAAATGTGTAGATAGAAGTAATTGTTAGTGCGAGAGGATAGAGGTAAAAAGACCTCTAGAATCTTCGAGGTTAGAAGGGCAAGCTTCTTGATGAGGAGAACAAGCCTTAACAATATATGCATTGAAAGCCAAATATCTTTGTCTTGAATCTTCACCTTTTAGTGACTTTCACATCCTAAGCGAATCTTTATAACTTCCATCACAAGCAAGTCCTGAAAGCAGTAAGAATACTACTTGTACTGGTAAAGCTGGAGTGATGCTCCCATTGTTACATTATATTGTTAGCAAAGAAACGCTTCTGTTGAAGCTATCTTTCTACCCTCCAACCAGTCAAAGGTCCTTGACGCACATGCACTTTTATATTCCAGATATTGGCTGCCATATCTCACAGGGAGAGTGCTGGTATCACGAGCCAGATTTCGATCTTATTACCAGCTGGGAAAAGACATCTCTCCCTAAAGGAAGCTATCACTTTGAGCTGGTGCATGAAGAAGACTACATCCAGTGAGCATTAGTAGTCACCATTTATCGATCGAAAACCAAAGCATTATACCGCGTATACCTCTGAAAGCAGCAATCCCTTGCATACTTTAAGATAGTCATCTTGATAGCCCTGATCGGAACCATTGTCATCTCAGATTTGTGAATGCCCCATTCACCAGACTACGAACCTTCGTTACAGTTACAACAGGAAGCTGGTGCTATGTTCCTTGTTGATTGAGATCTCGATTTAGCTCCCTTCTTCGGAACTTGAAACTTCTATAGCAGGATCTTTCGAGGACAAGTTTGGGTCATACTTTGAGCAATGGCAGACGCTGGATTTGATACGATGAAAGGGGAAGCAGTGATATTAATATGAAGGGAAAGTGTGTTGGTAGTGGCAGGTGATAAAGGGAACGAAGTAGTTCGTTATGAACCCATTGTACGGAATGATATCCGTGATTGGGTAGTCTCTTTGATATACAGTATCGAAGCAGAATTGAACCGAATGGATGCATAGATTATCCAGACTCAAGGAAGCCACATCAAGATTAGAATAGTATTGCCTGAGTTGGTCAGAGCATAGAGAGGCCTAGTGGCCAGGCAAAATGAGATCTATGACGCTGTGGCCTTGGGAGTCAATAACCTACACAGGGCACAGCTGGAACATTACTCAGACATCGTTGCCCAGTTCCAGATATTTGCGGCCAATGTTAGCGCTGTGATTTGCATTACAAAGGCACAGTCTTCCAAAGCATATGAGGAGCTATGTCTGGCCCTTGGAAAGCAGATACAATCCTCATCGGCAGCATGGACCTCTCTCTCTGACATATTGGAAAAGAGGGGAAGGGCTCAAGAGAAGCTCGCTCACCAAGTACACACACAGTCAGAGGAACTTACCAGTGTCAAGCGAAAGGCCAATGAAGAGGCTAAGAGGGTGACAGAACTCAAGAAGAAGGCTGACGCTGAGAAGAAGCAGAGAGAAAGTGATATAAGGAAGACTCAAAGGGACATGGAGAAAAAGTTCCGTGAATTCACAAGGACCCTTATGACAAGGCTATCGGACGAAACCACCAAGAAATCCATCAAGTCCTTAGCAAGGTCTGTCCTTGGACATCAAGAAGGAGATTTCAAACCAAGTGATGAGGGATTCCGCCTTCGTTACTGTATAGGTATCAAATGAGAAGGTTATTGGATTATAGAAGCCATTACTACGGATCCTGAGGGAGCCCCACTGCCACAAGGAGGTTCTGGTTCGGAATCCGGCCTCTCTGGCTCTGAACATATGGAAGGAGGTGGAGGTGGAGGTGGTGGTGGAAGCGGAGAAAATAGTGGAAGTGGAGGAGGTGGAGGAGGTGGTGGAGGTGGAGGTGGAGGTGGAGGTGGAGGCAGAAGCGGAGGAAGTAATGCAGGAAGTTTACATTCAAGCCAAGTACTTTTATCTCCTTCTGGCAGTACACACTATAGTACGCCACCTCCCAACCCTCGCCTACCAGCCAGATCCTACAAGAAAGGCAAAATGAAAATGCCTCCAATCTTCAAAGGGGATAAGAAGGATCCCAAGGAAATCTATCGAAGATGAATTCAATCAGTGGAACATTATTTACAGTATGTCCACGACGAATTCCATGATGATATTGGCAAGATCATGTGGGTTGGAAGCCTATTGGAAGACAAGGCTCTAGCCTGGTATAATAACTGCGAAGAAGATATGAAGAAGTTCTTCGAGGGTGATAACTGGAAGTCTTTCACCAGTACGATGGAAGAGAGATTCGTCAATAAGCAAGAGGAAGAGAGGTCCCTGCGAAGGATGAATGATCTGAAGTCCACTGGAGATATTGAGGACTACCTAACAAAGATAGAAACCCTCAACTTTCGAGTATGTCTCAGTGGAACCTCTTACATCCATTTCCTTAAACAAGGAATGAACGAGGAAATTCTGGATCGAATGTCAACAGCAGAGGTACCACCCAAAGATGATACTCCCTTCATCGAGTTAATGAGGCCAGTGGGTATATCATATGAATATCAGTTGGTAGAGAAGAATAGGTCTCATCAGAATCGTGATAACTCCCAAGGGAAGAAGGGAAACAAACGAAAGAGAGATGAGCACCAGGGGCAAGATACGAACCAAGAAAAGAAGCCAGAGAAAGTCAAAGATTCTGACCCCAAAAAACCACGAACAGAGAAGAAGGGACCAAAGCCTATTCATACTGATAAGGCTGAAGCCCTTAAGAGTATTCCTAACAGTCTGCTAGAAGTAAGAGCCAAGCACAACAAATGCAAACGTTGTGGATCCTCTGAGCATGAAAGATGGTTTGTCTGTAAGAATCCCATCAAGGCTTCATCTAGCACGAAGAGCAAGAAATCCAAGGATCAGGAGGAAGCTCCGAAGCAGGAAACTATAGCCTTCAGTTCAAAGGTCAGACTAAAGAGCTTGGCTGACAGGATCATAGCATCTGCAACTCATGCACCTTCGAGGAGGTTATATGAGGTTGATTCTGATGATATGGAAATTGATGATTGAGAGATGCTGGGTGTCTTATGTCTTTTCTTATGTTTAGGATTGCGATCTTTCCTTTCAGATATAGACACCCACAGACTGTTATATCTTGAGTTTAGCTTTAATGAGAAACGATTTCTTCTATATAAAAAGAGTGCCTAAGTATAGGTTCAGTACTCGAAATATGCTGGTCATATAGTATCCAAGTGCAACCATATGACTACCACATTATCGAAACAATCATACAACACCTCTACGTATCTAACTACCACTAGAACTACAATCCGTTGCAGCTGGAATTGTGTCGAGAGGCAGTTCATCATGGTTTCTACACAAAAAGACAGAAAACGCAATGCCTCAGTCAAAGCAACTCAACCTCAACTCAAGAAAACGAAGCAGTTATCCCCAGAACCAAAGACTGGTTCAAGACCCACAGTACGCATGTTTGCATCATTCAACGATAAGAAGAACGTGCTGGTTAGGGTCCTTTTGGATATGGGGTGTGATATACCTCTGATGTCAAAACAGTGGGCCGAAACTAATGGTATTCCATTGGTTACTCGAACAGAACCAAAGTCAGTTGAGAACTTCAATGGCGAGATTGTAGAAGGAGCTGGATGGCAATACATCTTTCCAGTTACACTTCGGTATGAAAGTCATTATACCACAGAAACCTTCGAAATCAGACCTATAGAGTCAGCAACTGATATCATGTTACCTTACTGGTAGATCGTCAAGCATGGAGCACTCAGAGGAATCACTGAAGAAGGTGATAAGCTCCAATTCACATCGAAGCATTGCCATCAGCACTGTACAAAGGTAGCAGTCAGCTCCTGCTCGATTGAATATGACAATAGCAACCTCAGGTTTGGTACTGATCCACGATGCATAGGAGTAATTGGGTCTATACATATTAATGCAGCAGGCGAAATGGAGATTGATTGGGTCGAGTGAATTCCCTGGCAGTATCGAGACTTTCAGTCAGTATATAATGGAGAAACTACCAATGCTCTCCCACCACATCGATCATTTAACCATGCAATAGACTTAAAGGAAGAGGAACAACCTCCATAGGGCGCCATCTATGCTCTTTCAGAAAAAGAACTCTCAGTCCTTAAACTATACCTAAAGGGAATGCTTGATTCTGGCAAGATTCATTCAAGTAGGTCGCCAGCTGGAACACCAATACTCTTTGTTCCAAAGTCTCATGGAAGGGGTTTAAGATTGTGTGTGGATTAAAGAGGACTCAACCGCATCACGATTATGAATCGGAATCCTTTGCCACTTATAAATGAGCTTTGGAACAGAGTTACTGGCTCAAAGCTTTTTATAAAATTTGACCTAAAGGCTGATTAAAATCTCATTCGAATAAAGCCTGGTGACGAAAGGAAAAGTGCATTTTGTACGAGATATGGACACTATGAATATCTGATTATACCCTTTGGATTGGCAAATGCGCCAGCCTCATTCCAAGATATAATGAACGAGATCCTGAGAGATCTAATTGATAATGGAGTTGTGGTATATTTAGATGATATTCTCATCTATACCAAAGATGAAGAAGAGTATGTACGATTGACAAGAGAAGTCCTTTGTAGATTACAAGAACACAACTT
This sequence comes from Wilcoxina mikolae CBS 423.85, assembly GCA_014904905.1. Taxonomy (NCBI): domain Eukaryota; kingdom Fungi; phylum Ascomycota; class Pezizomycetes; order Pezizales; family Pyronemataceae; genus Wilcoxina; species Wilcoxina mikolae. The sequence continues at coordinate 676,732 of MU122121.1, forward strand.
GACAATAGCACCAGACAAGTGCGAATGGCATCAGAAACAAGTTGAATTCCTTGGTTATATCATATCGGGAGAAGGTGTCAGTATGGCACTAGACAAGATTGATACTATCCTGAAATGGGAAATACCAGACTCAGTCAAGGACGTTCAGTCATTCATAGGATTCGCTACTTTCTACCGACACTTCATTAAGGACGTTTCGAGAATCTGTAGACCATTGACAGACCTGACCAAACAAACTAGTGAACGGTTCGATTGGAAGGCAAATCTACGCTGTCAAGAGGCTTTCGATTTGTTAAAGAAATATTTTACTGAGGTACCAATCCGTTGTCACTCTGAACCTGAACATCGTGTGGTCATTGAGACTGATGCCAGTGACTTCGCCATCAGCACTGTCCTTTCCCAAGTGATTGATGGACGATTACACCCTGTGGCCTACCACTCTCGAAAGCTGGATAAGGCAGAGCTTAACTATAAAATCCACGATAAGGAGATGCAAGCAATAGTATCTGCCTTTAAGGAATCGAGGCGTTATCTCGAAGGTGCAGCCCATCAAATCAGTGTGTTTACCGATCACAAGAATCTTGAGTACTTCACCACTACTAAGATATTGAATCGAAGACAAGCCCGTTGGGTACAGGAACTAGCTGGTTATGATTTCAAGATATTCTACCGACCAGGCAGTGCAAATGGAAAACCTGATGCATTATCTAGACATTCGGAGTAACGCCCTAAAAAGGGGAGATGTAGTATCGAAGAAAATGAAAATCAACCAATACACCGCGTTTCAAGTCCTGATCAGTTGGTAACAGCTGAAGGAGAAACAGTGCAGGTGACAGCAGCGTAACTATGAGGCGAACAGATAATGATTTCTTCTGCTAAGTTGAGGTCAATCCCAGTAGTCAGGTTCAATTCCTGATTATTAGAAGCAGTGGTAGGCGCTGCAAATAACGATGCTGCATGGCAGGAAGAGTACATTAGAGCAGTGGAAGGAAGTCCAAGCCCTGACATCTCTTTTGAGAACGAAGCCCTTTATTATAAAGGCAGGCTGTAGATCTCAGACGATCTACAGTTACGAAAACAAATACTCGAAGCAGAACATGATTCAAAGGTAGCAGGACATATGGGATAGGACAAGACAATTGAGCTGGTTCGAAGGAACATCTTTTGACCAGAGATGGAAAAATTCATCGAAGACTATGTCCGCTCATGTCCTGAATGTCAGAAGAACAAGACAGCTCGCCACGGTCGCTACGGTCTCCTACAACCTCTCGAATTAGTGTACCATCCAGGGGATTCAATCTCTATGTATTTAATCATCGATTTACCTATATCTGATGGTTGTTCATCGGTCTGGATTATCGTTGACAGGTTCACAAAGATGGCTCACTTCATTTCACTGGAGGATGGCGAGAAGAAAGCCACAGACCTGGTCAAGATCGTCCTGAAAGAAGTATGGAGATTCTATGGTCTGCCATCGAACACAGAATCAGACAGAGATTCCAGGATCACATCCACGTTCTGGTCTTCCTTGGTGGAAGTTCTCGATATTCAGTTTAAGATGTCTTCACCATTGCATCCACAGACTGATGGTCAAACGGAAAGAGTAAACCAGACGCTAGAATACTACCTCAGGAACTACTGCAACTATGAACAGGATAACTGGTTTGAGATGTTGCTAATGGCAGAGTATGCCTACAACAACTCACTCGCCACAGCGACTGGCATGTCACCTTTCTTTGCGAACTATGGGTTTGATCCTCGAACGAATTGGTCTGTTGAAGCAGAAGTAAAGAATCCAGCATCAACGAACTATGTTCATTGGATGTCAAGCATGCATGACCTGTGCCGAAAAGGTTTAGAGAAGGCACAATAGACAATGGAGAAGTACCATGATAAGTGTGCTAAGGAATCTCCGAAGCATTCAGTTGGTGATCTAGTAATGCTAAATGGAAAGAACCTAAAGACCCGATGCCCATCTTGAAAGCTAGATGCGAAGCTACATGGTTCTTTCAAGGTGCTAAAAGTACTCTCATCCACTGCATTAAAACTTGAATTGCCTAAGTGCTGGCGAATACATAATGCTTCCCATGTCTCTCTTATTGAAACGTATCGAACAGCCACTGTTCCCCTCAGACCTGCACCTGAACTCGCCACCAGCGAAGGAAACGAACTAGGTTATGATGTACAAGACTTCGAATAGGAAACAGGCTATGAGGTGGAAGAGATTATGGGCAGCAAGTATAGCAAGGAACAAAAGAAAGTACTATATCTGGTTAAATGGAAAGGGTATCCAGACGAAGCAGACTGGACGGAGGAACCTTATGAGAACTTCGATGACAAGGGGTTATTAAAGTATTATTATAAGCAGAATCCCCAGGCAGCTAAGGACAAGAGGTTACACTAGTACCTTTTCCCCACGAAGGGTTTCTAATGGCTAGCAAGATACCTAGGAAAAGGAATTGGTTTTTGGGTACAAGGGGTCATATTTTTACCAAGGAGAAAAGGAAGAACTTTGGGTGTTGGGCACAAGAGGTCATTTTTCCAAAGGCAACGAAGAGCAGATTAGTATGATCATTCAGAGATGAACTCTGTAAGGAGGGGGGTAGTGTTACATGTCACAAGCTGTACATCACCAAAGGCCATCGGAGTGGGGTCACCTATAATCACTCGATGATAACCACATTGGGATAGTACAAGTGCCATCCCTGGATGTCATCGAAACTACACAGAATATCACTCCCATCAAATGAAATCAGATTAGCTGTCATGCAGTCATCTACACTACTGATAAGGAGTTTGATGTGGTTATTGAGACGATGCCCTGTCAGCTCATGCCATCAATAATGTGAAGACAGTTGAGAGGCTGCAGATACGAAAGTACCTGCGTTCGCAGCATAGCTGACGAAGCCTCTTATGTCCCTCACGATCGAAAGGTTACCATTCGTCTGGAGGCAAAGAGATCGAAAGGATACGATAGGTCCAGACCACAGAAGTCTGAAGGACTGATGTCAGTTGGAGTTCTATTTGTCTGAGTTAGAGATCTGAGTGGAAAGATTCAGAAGGTCTGAAAGAGTACTGAGGGGCAGGAAGGGTATTGGTGCGAAGGGAGGGTTAGGTAGAGGAGCTCATGGGAAAAGCATAGATAGAAGTAATTGTTAAAGTGAGAGAATAGAGGTATAAAGACCTCTAGAATCTTTGAGGGTAGAAGGGCAAGCTTCTTGACAAGGAGAACAAGCCTTAACAATATACGCAATGAAAGCCAAATATCTTTTTCTTGAATCTTCACCATTTAGTGACTTTCACATCCTGAGCGAAACTTCATAACTTCCATCGCAAGCAAGTCCTGAAAGCAGTAAGGATACTACTAGTACTGGTAAACCTGGAGTGACGCTCTCAGTGTTACAGACGAAGAGGTAGGTCACAGAGACGATCGTGATGATGACTTCAGATCCATGGTCACTGACGAGGATCTTATCAAACTGCCGGCCCCAGACAAGATGCTAAAGACGATGTTTGAATAGCAGACCTTATGGTTAAAGGCCAAGCGAGTACGATTGACTTTCAAAGGAGAGAAATGGGCGGCCAAACGCAACAGACGAGATGCAATCATGCGTGCGAATCCTTCAATCTTCACCATGGTCAACTCCATACGATACTGTGATGGAGCCAAGAAGTTAGACAAGATTATAGATATATTGCTCTCCGATTTCGACTCACACAAACACGTATTTCCACATGGCAGATGCAATCAAGTCAAATATGTGGTTTCTCACATCGACTGCAGGAGTAACCTGTTAGGGGTTGTCCCTTAGCAGGTGCACGAGGTACGGAGGATGTCCATGGCAATCTGTGGTTGATCACCTGTCACTATGGATGGTCAACATCACACCCGCAGCTATTCTATCCTCTGAGCGACGAAGCCACGCATATCCAATACTGAGCCCAGACAAAGCAGAATGATTAACCCGCGCGAGGGCAGTGCACCTTCTCGATCGAACAGCGATAGTCACGACACTTAGCTGGCGGATTCATCAGACCCGGACACTTAGGGCGGTATGCTACTATATGCCTAGGCCCCTGATAGTTAGGGACGTCATGAGTTGATGAAGCACAATAACGCCGTTGCGGGGACTTGTGGGTCAGCCGTGCATGATTGTTTCGACCAGAATTACTTTACCTTATCAGCAATATGGGACAGCCGGCTAGAGCGGGGAACGCCTCTACACTCTCCAACAGGCACACGTCAGAGCTCGAGAAGCGGGACTTTACTATGGGGATAACTATACAGTCTAGGGACTCCATATGTTAACTGCGCCCCGGTAGTTCAATCTACC